>VZRE01015188.1:23972-57565 GCA_013396775.1 Cephalopterus ornatus | reverse complement strand
AGCACACCTAGCTCAGCCATTTTGTCATAGTAGAAAACTTAAGTCTACTCTCTGTTCTTATCTACACGAAATCAGTTTGAACCTGAAAGTCGACAGCGTGCATATGTATATGCTTGTTTGGAAACAAATTGCATCACAATATGCCATAATTATCTTGTATCTGTTACCGCTTGAAAATGGCACACCCAAAAATCAAGTACTACACCAAAGTGGAAAAAACTTGTTTATGTGTGATCATGTAGGTGCCTACCCTGGCAAGCATGAGACTGTCTCTCCTTCTCAAAGAAAAATCATCCAGTGCTGGAGGCACTGCAAAAACAACTCTGATCGCAGATTTGGATTCTGGTATTGAAGACCACCACTTCAGACCAGAGAACTGGTGTACCTACTTACTGTCCTGTGAAATAACAGTTTAGCACTGCAAGGCATCTCCACAACTTCCCTTATGGGCAGAAAACCCCCCACTATTGGCATACACATTGCATTTCCATCTCAGCATCTGATCACACTTCAGAATTATGGCAGACTTTCCATGAAAAAGGACATACCAAATACACAGCAAAACCTGAGGGTTCCATGACAAGGTCTAACGCTACAACTTACAGTTGCTGCTCCTGAAGATTCAAGTGGTGCAACAGTAACCAAGCATACAGAGCATGGCAGGGAGGGTGCTTCTTCAACAACACCTCTGAGTAGGTAAAGGCAACTTTCTAGAGGGAATCTAGGCCAGTCTGGGAATAGGAGAGCCAAAATAAGCTCTGCTGGTGAAAAAATGAGCAGATCCACTTGAATGCTCAGGAAAACTGAACAGCACCCACAATGGGAGAAAGACAGCCAAATACAATACCCATTCTCAAAGACTCTCTTAATAAGCTAGTCCAGAAACAAGAAATTATGGATGTTTGCCACTATAAAACATCAGAAAGATTCAGATTATTTGCCTCCCAGCATATTACATGCAGAGGGAGTTCGTAGAAAGGACCATACTTGCACTGACCTTGACTACTGTACAGAAACTGGAAATGGAAGAAACAACAAATTATAATCTTCCTCTCCCACTATTCTCCAGCTCCTCACTTTAACATGAATGAAATAAGATCAGTGTGACTAAAAAAGGAAAGTCTAGCTGACAAAGGAAAGTATATAAAAACACCTGGTAGAATTTCACTTCGAAAACTGCACCCTGCACATTTGCAGGCTCTTCATTCTATATATATATAGAATGCATCATATATACACCCCCACTCCCCATATATGCAAGACAGCTAAATTTTACAAGAGTCAGTCTAGCTTATAAGGAAGGAATAAAGGAACTACAGAAATGGACAGAGATAGGACAGATACAACCCAATATCCAAAGGGAAATAAAAACAGAGGAAAGAGAAGGTAACCTAGAAGACATTGCAGAAGGATAAACTAATAAGAAGCTGTGATTAAAACATTAAGATGCTTTTGGAAACCACTGCAATTTTCTAAGGTCAGACTGGACAAGAACTGGGTTTTTTTTTTTTTTACAATTTATTTAACAAGCTACTTAGCAGCTTTTGGAAGGTCTCTCCAGTCAGCTGTCTAAAGGTATGAGAATGCAAACTAGAAGAAATTGAACCTTCTGCTGATCAATGCATCAGACGCAAAAATATTACTTAGAAAAAGTAAACAAAACACCTCAGGGATAGCTTCAGGCACAGCAAGATCTTTTATTTTCTCTAAAACATAGTCCTTCCAGCACAGGGCCATCAGGATTGGCAGAATTTTAAGGAGAGTTTTTAAATATATTTGTACAGAAACAGCTGGTCATGGTACTGCCTATCTGATTCAAGAGAAGATATGTGCTCTCATATGTGTTTGAAAAGAAGCTGAAGCTCACAAGCCAGACATACTTTTAAGAAGGAGTACTGACAGGAGGAGAGCAGAGTCTGAATTGGACAACATGTTCTGTATTCCGGGGACAATGACAGTGTTGAGTGATGGCTCATATTAAATGCTTTCTCTCCATTAATGCTGTACACTGTAATAATTTGACCATTACTATTACCAAATCTGCAATGTCCCTGCCTGGAGCTAATAAGTAATGAACTAAGCAGGTGAATATTCTGTTGCGTAAGGAGAGCTATTAGCAATCCTTTCCCAACCACTGTGAAAACAAGAGATGCCTTCCAGGTATGACCTATCCATGTCACAGGGTACATCCCACACAGTCCTTATTCCTTCAGTCTGGAAATTCCAGTGGCACTTCCAGCCCTCAGAAGAGGAATAAAAAGTGGATCACCTCCTGTATAGTGGTTCTGTACAAGGCTGGGCAGCAGATGTAAGACTGCAAAGCACAGGATAAAACAAGCTCTGCAGAAGAGGCTTGAAGAGAAATAGTAAAAAGGACTCAAGTCTGTTCCCAGTCCTGCTACTGACGGTCCAAAACAAATTGTGGCATTACCACAGCGCTCATTGCCTTGGTTGTGACAACAGGACAATGGTATAATGCTGAGCCCACAGGTGTGTCAAGCCCTGTGACAAATCTCAGTTTAGCTGCTTTCCTTTTGCCATAGCTTTTCCTGTTTGTTAAGTTCCTCAATTGTTTTAATTGTTCCTTTCAACCTCTTCATCACTTTTTGTTCTTCCTCAAATTATTATTTTGTTTTAGCTCATAATCCCAAAGCATTGGTCATGATGTTGTTCCTGGAAGAACAGAAGTGCTTAAGTTTCACTCTGGCTATCTTTGGCTTGTTTTCACAACTAAGCATTGCTGGTTCAGATCTGAATGGACACTGCCATGAGAGCCACTCCACCCTTACCATAAGACTGTTTCTGACCTGCAAATATTGATTGCCTCGCTACATAAGTGAGAAGTTCGGGAACCCAGGCAGCTGAAATAGAGCAAACTCCAGACATCTTTAAGAGAAAGAGTAAAGTGCTAGTCTTAAGCCCATTTTAACTCAGTCTGAAGGCTTGTTTATGGTCCTCATTACTACACTATTTAAGCATGTCCTATAATACCTTTAGCACTTTTTTGCAATAGAGAGAAGTGATATTACACTCACCTTTACAAGTGGAAGGACCAAAGCATATGCAGATAAGGTGGCTAGCTCATTCAGGTGACAGAAGCGGAGCAAAAACCTACTTCGACACCTTAGAAAATAACACTCTCTCCCAAGAACTCTACTCGGCTCCACTGTTAGGACTTGACATTTATACAGTGATAGCACTCAGAAGCAAACTGAAACACAGGGCCATTGTCCAAGGCATTCCAGAAATACCAAGCAGAAGGCAGCCCTGAAGAGCTCAAAGCCAAAATAGTTCAGATAGTGAAGCACTAGAGGAAGGATCTGTTTGAATCCTAGTTTACAGTTAGGAACAGAGGTGCAGGAAGAAGCAGCAAGTTGCCTAAATCCCATTTCAACCCTCTACCCGCATGGCCATGTTTCTGGGGTTATGTTGCTGCTCTATAAACAGAAGGATGAAGAAGAGAAAAGTAAAATGACATGGACATCTTGCCAGAGCTCTCGGGATGCATCATTTCGCTTTGCATTTGAGCACTGATTTTAAACACGCCCCCTCTGGGAACTTCTGATTTCTAATGCTCCTCTTTGTCAAAACATTGACTGAAATCTCTCTGCTCACGAAGATGGATGGCTTGCATCATAAGAAAGCTTCAAACCCATTCCAGAAACACATCCCTCCTTTGCCACAAGAATCAGGACAGAGGCACTCCAACCCTTCCCATGGTTATACAATGGCACAAATCCATCTGGGAATGCAGGATTCCTCACCCAACCCAACCCAACTCACAGCTAAAGTCTCAGAAATAAGCAAAGCTCTCTGCTGGTACAAGCAAAACAGGACAGCATCAACCACCCCAGCTAACCAAGCAGGGTGTTTTTAACACCAGAGCTGAGCTGTGAGACTGTCAGAGGAGATGGGGGAAGGAAAAAAACCAAACTTACTTACAAGAAGCATGAAAAATGCTTCTTCTGTTCCTGTAACCAAGAAGGTGACTGAGACAATATTCCCAGCATTTGAGGACACACATGTTCCTTCTAGCGAGCAGCCTCCAAGCCCCTTCCACCATGTGCCCTCCCCCACAGTCCTCCTCATAAACAGCAAAGGCTGAGGTTTTCATTAGGAGAAAATTAACCTGAATTTTTTTAAGCTGGCAACAAAGACATATGACTTTTCCTGGCATTTCGCCTGTTTATACAAGACCTGCCAAACTGGTTGTGTGATTTTTATGCTGCTTGCTTTTCCATAAAGTCCTTTGAAAGGTAGAATAACAGAAAGCAACTAAAAAAAGTTTAGTTATACAGGTCCAAAGATCAAACCTTGGTAATACAGTTGGAAAATCAAAATCAAACACAATCTTCCTAAATTTATTTTGACTATCCTAAGACCATAATTGTTTACATTTATTAAGTCTGTGTTGAAGTTCAACAGTTGTTTTGAGCAGTGAAAGGCAGTCCCATTCAAAATCATTTAACAGCTAAAGAGATAAGTTACGTGGCAGATAAAATGGGAAACTGAGGCACAGTGTAGTAAAATGAGCTGCCCAAGGTAGGCAGAGCCAGGCACAGAGATCAAGTCTTCTAAGAAACCATCTAGTTCCCTGCATGGTCATGCCACTTCTTCTACGCCCATGTGCCTAATTCCCAACCAATGATGGGATATGAATGCCTTAATTCTAACACCAAACAGTTCAGAATCCTACAAAATGATGCTGCTTTATTGTCCTACAATACACTAGACAGAAAATAATTCATCAGTCACAACTGCCTGGCTATAAGTCCACTGCCAGAGGCCTGAAGACCAGAAGTGGTAACAAATGTTACAGTAAACATTTCCCTCAACACATGCAATCTTGGTAATATCAAAATATTACACCAAAAATAGCCCTTTCAATTGCTATATGGGTTTAAATGTTGAGGGTTGTTGTTTTGGATTGGGTTTTTTTCCAGAATAATTTATCTAGAGCACAGCAGCACACTGTGCTGCTACACTTTCCAAGTGGAACACTTGGTCTTGATTCAGAAAAAAATTCTGTTTTAATACTAATTTTCCTATCCCTGTGCGAAGTAAAAGCCAAGTTTAGCTTTCTGTTTGGAGTGCTCTTGTCTTGATCTAATACAAAAATCTCTTCACAGAACACAAATGCTATGGGTATGAGAAAAAAAAATAAAAAATAAAGAGTAAAAATCAATTGAGTGTACCAAACCAGTCACCCTAGCCACAGCCTGGGGTGCCCCACTGTTTACTCAGGTGTCTCTATCTTCTCCCAGTGGCACAGAGAAAGCATAGCCTTCCCCTCCAACACTTGCGTATTGCTCCGCTCTCTCACCTTTGAGGCCACCTAGCACACACAGAGTCTGCCACTCAGATGGCCCTGGTTTAACTGACATGGTAAATATTCATTTTCACTGGGCTGTATAATAAAGGATGAGATAAAACCTTGAGTAAATAAATGGGCAAAGTTCGAGCATACAGCTGCTCCTCACAGGCTACTTTGAGCTGACACACCTGCTTCTTTGGCAGCTGATTTAGCTCCCTAAGGTTTGCGCTTTGCAGGGCTGGGATCATTCTGTCGGCCAGAAAGATCCCAAAGCGATTTATAAACGATTTACCAGAGACTGACAATCTCACTGCACAACAAGTAAATGGGCACCACTGCTCACATACCTGCAAGCAAAAAAAAAAAAAAAATCACCAGATTCCAGTTACACCAGAAAGACAGCTGTTTGAGAGCCCTTAAAGTCAACTTAAATGAGAATGAGCCCTCCTGACCCTGCAAGCCCCACAGAAACACCACCCGCTACTGTTGTAAGCTGCCTGAGCTTGTCCAGGTCCCTTGGTAGCCACCATGGAGAAATTCCTGGAGGCAATAGTAATATCAACATACATTACCACACAGCGTGTAAGAAAGGATCCCTCAAAGCAGACTGGATACTTACAGCTTACATGGATCAGACTTCATGGACATAGTGAAGCCATCCTACAGATTCCTCCTCTACAGCATGCATCCTTGGACTGCTTTTAGGCTAAGACATAAGACACTGATCGTAAGTGTGATTCTTCACACCAAGAAAATCCAGTTTGAATTAGATAGAATGATGTACACTCTATCGTGACAGGATGACGTGCACGCAACAAACTGCATTCATCGTGCAACTAAAGACCATTCTACTTGCCTCCTGCCTGACAATCCCATTCTGAAATTACATAACTTTGTGAGCTGCCACAAAAAAAAAAAAAAAAGAAAAGTAGTATTTCTTTATTTATTTATACCAAAAGCTTCTCCTCTTCCTATCTCCATCCAGACTGGAATCCTAATAAATGATCCAAGGACCCAGAGTGGAAATACTAAAGCTACTAATACATTTAAAAGCTGAGTAAGCCCGGTTTGGATGGAAACGTGAAACTTTTTATTGGCCTAGTTGATGTAGATGAAAGAGTGCATAGGCTCTCAAACAAAGCTCTGGTATCTTTCAACACATGCACCTATGTATACACTTATGCTATATATGCATATTATTACATATCTCCACCGCAACTTCAATCTTAACATCAAGATTTATAGTATTAATCAGGAACCTGTACTGAAACTCATCTCAATCTGCAAGTGTGCAAAAACAAATGCATGATCTTAACACTTGATGTTGCGTGAACTAATCTTAAACTGTGAGCAAGCATGTGCATTCCTACCGACACGAGGAACTACAGGTTTTGCTGAACACTGAAAATTGCAAATGTGGAAAACAGACATACTGGTATCTTTAGTGAGCAGAATTACCTGCTCCTACTTGCAATAGGTGGCTGGTCACATAGACAGTGATACCTTACAGCATGATAATACCCCTTGCCATAGCTAAGCCTGTAACTACAGAACAGATGAAAAAAAAAAAAAGCATCAACCCTGTTGGGAGATGCATACACCATCCTTGGCACACCAGAATTTAGAATCAGATGTACACAGAGCTCCTAGTTTGGAGAGAGAATGAGGAATCCTGTTACCAAGAGACAGGTGAGAATTCAGGGGCACAAATTCTCTAATGCATGAAAGAAAAACGGGAAACAAGGAGAGTCACAAATACAGCAGAGAACATGAAAAAGAATCAGATCTCACTGATGAGGATAGAAAGGAAACACAAGACACCCATGAGAGCAAGTGAGAGGAAACACCACAAGCCTCTGGTTTTTAGAAGCAGCACAGCTCTTATCTTCAAGTTTTAACTATAAGAGCTATGGAACTTAGAAAAAACATAAAGCATCTTCTTCTGTTAAAGGTCGTGGGTTTTTCCTCTATGGAAACACAAATTCTAAGGGAACTAGATATGCAGATTTCAGACAAAACTGCAAATCCAAATACCTCAACAAATCCTAGAGAACAGTACTAGAGATCAGAGAGCTAGAGGGATTTTTCACTATTCAGAATATCTACAGATGCCTATTAATACAACAAAGAAGGCAGGTTTTTTTCCTAAAAGAAAACCATTTTATTCCACCCTCACAGCCTAGCAAAATTAGTCCTTCTGATTAAACCAAAATTGGAAGATTTCTTTTGGTCAGCAAAGATGAAGCCACCTTCATTCTTTACAGAGACACAACTCAACATTAATCTTGTAATACAGCTCATTGCTATGTAATAGGTCATCTAGAAGTTCTTTTGCCCTGTATTAGTTCAAACTAATTTATCTCAATAGGCGTGAAAACAGACACTGCACCAAACATACAGCACACCATTGGTCTCAAAAGTGGTGTATCAGCCCAGGAAAAGCACCCGAAGTGATCACCCTGAAGCCAATGTTGGCTAGTAAATTTTACACCTGTGTAAGTTAATGGATGTCAGTTGTAATATCTTCCTTTCAATTTACACTGGACCATAAATTCCCACCTAGTCAAAGGTCAAGGTTTAATAAACAATTGCAGGGATTTAATTCCTGTTCCTGACCACCCTGTCATCAGGAGCTACAAACCCAAAGCAGACTAGGCAAAAGGGAATGCATGAGTGCTCTTTATCTGCTCTAGAGCAAAGCCCAGGAGCTTACCTGAAGCCACTAGGGACTCAAACCCAAGAAAAATTGACCTTCAAGTTAAACAGAGGCATTTGATTAGCTACACACAGTGACTGTATCAGCAGCTGCAGATTTAATGTAACTAGGATGGCTTGCACTCTTTTTGTAACGAGGAGTTTCAACCACTGAAATTCAAGAAGAAAGCAACATTCTAGTAGAGATAAGGATGTGCATACAAATAGGAAAGGGGGTAGTGGGGAAACTGGAATTACGAGGTATACTGCTAGAGCAGTGAGGACAAACCTTCAGTGGTCAATGTCTCAAGATGTTTTTTTTCCTCTACTAAAGGACGCTATTTAAGGCAAGAATCTACACCACTATTCAAAATAACAAAAACAAGGGAAAACCGACACCACACTCCTCAACTCCAAAAAATCTAGCACAAGGGATACAATCTGTGTTTTCACATATTATGTACACATTTAACATACCCATGTTCCCCATATGCACAAATTACTCACAAACTTCTACCCGCCATTTTGTACAGTGATGAGGGTAATCCCAGGCACAAGTGCTTTGTTCCCTGACAAAGATTTACAGAGCAATTTGTATCATTAAAGAACATTATCACCCACATAACTATCTTTTTCTTTGTATCTTTTTCTACCTTTAAATTTCAGACACTTGTTTCAGAGAACAAAACAAAAAACAAATAAAAAGCCACACTTATACACACAAGACACCAAATCTAGGCCAATAGTATATCCTCAGCACCCAACAAGATAGGCCTCATTTCTAAACATATACATAAGGCAGTAGTTGCCCATGCTATCATTTAACCACACCAGTATAGATAGCAAAAGCCTAAATGAGGCTTTGGTGGCTGAAAAGCAGGGCCTGACTGAGCCTTCAAAGCAGAAACGGTAAAGAGTCCTCTCTGCTCTTGCACTGCACTTGAGGCTATGATTCCCTGATGCATCTATACAATCTTTGGCCAAAATACCAACTCAGTTTTTAGAAAACTTCAGGTCTATATAAAAAAAAAAAAATCCATACCTGATTATTCCCTGTGATATATGAGCCCATTAAGGATGATTGTACAAACTGTAGATGTTACACACTGCTTCGCTGCTGTCATTCAGCTAGAGTTCAGAAATACAACTCTTTATTCAAACACCTTTGAAGCTGGGGGGAAGGGAGGAAATCTTCCAGGAAAAAATAAACAAACAAACAAACCAGAAGTTATTTCTTCAGTTAAATTTTACTTGCACTGACATAATATCTCCTTCACCATTGTAAACTCCTGAGTCTACCTGAACCTTGACCTCATTTTCAAGTTTCACACAGAAAACAGGCTTTCAGAGAGCTTGAACTCTTCTTAATATCCTTACCACAGGGATGGCTGTTCACACTTCACAGCTTGCAGCTACTAAAGCATGTGTCTAATGTTACCCATGATAAGTTAAGATTTCATGTGGGAAATCAGCAGCAGGGGCAGACAGATTCTCAGGAAGCAAAAGATGCTGTTCTCATGATGACATAATTTGTAATGAAAAGTCACAGGAGAAATTTCCTGATTGTCTCAACTATGTCAAGGCAGAATTTTATCAAGTAAAAATCCTGACCAAAGCTTCTCCTCAGAGGTTCTGTGGAGGAAATATTGCAACCAGTGTCAGCTGCTCCTGTCAAACCGCAAACATCTGATTATGGAGTCCTTAATAAATGTTCAGCATCAGGCAATTTGGGATGCAACTAAATCACTGAACAAGAGAATGGCTTCAGCACTGAAGGAAAAGCCTGTTGTTACCATGATAGGCCACAGCTACCTCCCTTTAGACACCGCTGAGAGAACCAGCCTGTCTCTCACTACAGTCATTCCACTAACACCCATATTTGTTGCTTAATCCTAGCTCATGTCCTGCACCATGTCCTTCCTAGCAAAATATAAAATCAGCAGGAAACAGAGACAGTTTAGGGACTACACGCTGCTGTTGAGTACAAGCCTGCTCATTCACCACAATTAAATTTAGTACAAAAGAGAGGGCCTGAAAGAAGGGATGCTTTGCACCACCAGGCTCAAGCCTATTTGCTTTAGCTCTTTTTTGTCCTCCTTCCCCTGCCCTTTTGGAAAGCACAGTCACTTCCTCGCTAGCTAGCCAGGGGATAAAGACTGAGCTAAGCAGATGTTGCAAGGCTCCTGATAGAGGGTAATGAACATTAACACACAGAGTACACGCGTAATAGCTGGAGCAGTAGAGAAGCCATTGTTTAAGGGAAGACCTCCCAACCCCCCATGGTAACTTGGCCCACTCAAGCCAACAGATGACAGCAGGTCAACCCAAGCAATGCTAAGGATCACAAAATACACCATGGAAATGAACACCTGATGACTAAAGTTGCTAGGGGATAATTTCAGTTACCTGAACCTGAAACCCAGTCTATAGGCAGATAGGAACAGCACCTCAGCCATCTAGCACTTAATCTGTTCCAGTGGTACCTAAGTTTGTAGTACAGTTTAGAGTATGAGGGGGAGCAGTCTCTTTGCCCGTACCTACATACAGAACAAGAGGACTCTGCTGCAAGGCAAAGCCTGTACTAGAAACACTGAGAGACTGCACCAGCAAGGCCTGGGATGAGACCAGGTACATGGAATTGCCTTGCACAGCAGGCCACTGGGCAGATTTCAGGTGCATATGTGCAACCAGTCACAACATATCACATCAGCAGCATCGCCACCTTCTCCCTGCAGAATCTTTCAAAGGAGACCCACATCTTAAACCACCTTATTAGTGAACAAACAAGCAAAGCCTATTTCCAAGTTTGCCTCTCCAGTCAACGGCAGAGTGAGGGAAAGGGGCCCAGCTCTTTCTGACCATCACCCCTGCATGGCCCCATGCCATGTGTAAGGACACCAAAGCATGGCAGATGCACTTGAGAAGAGGGGGTACACAACCAGCCTGCAGTAAGGACAGTCGCTGCTCCAGGGAGCCCCATAGTAAATGGGCTGCTGCTTCTGAAGGAAATACAAAGAGATGGAGGCTCCACAGAGAGAGAGGTGTGGTCTGGCTTTGGCTTAGATGAGCCCTAGCCAAGCAGGCAGGCTGCTGCCCAGAGCACCTCATCTACACAGCCTCTCTAAACCACTTTGACCACAGCATGGGTCAAGATACCTCCGGGATGGTTCTACAGCACGAGGGCATGCAAATTAGGTCACACCCCACATGCCACTCTCCAGAACAAGCCCTTTTCTACCAACAAATAAAATCCCACTGTCAAAAATTCCCACCATCTGCTTTTCATTTTTCCCCATAATGGAAAAATAGATTCTCTACTATTTTTAAAACAGAATTTGTCTGCAGTCTTAACTTCTTTGCTTTCTAATAAACATTTTTACCTCAATATGTAGATGTCACTCAGAAAACAGGCTTTAGATACAGGAAAAAGCTTGCTCAGGAGACCACAACCACGACCACTGAGAGGTAAATCTCCCTGAGACTGGTATCTCAACTTCCCAATTTCACTATTCAAAGGAAATTACATGTTCTTACTAAAAATAAATAAATCTGATATCCAGAATACGTTAAGGAAAAAACCCCTAACTGATAATTTTGATTGAACTGGATTAGGAAGCAACTACAGAGGCAAAGCTGAGAAAATAAGAGCCTTTCGTAAGCAGTGGGATAGAGGTGGAAGGGATAAATAATATCATGACACATACCTGATGCAGCACCTCTTCAGTTTGGATTAACTGCTGGCAGAATATCATGTCTGACTAGGTTTTCAACAGATTTCTCCAAGTCCAGTCCAGTGGTATACTGGTAAGCTTCTGTATCTACTTTAATTGATGAAAGTATTTAGGACAGACATTAACAGTAGAGATCTTAAGATAGGAAGCAATACACAAGTGGCTGATTTTCTGTTTCTGGGTAACAAAATAAGTCCTTACATTTATGAAAAAAAGTGTTTCTTCTGAAATTGGATATAAAAGAACTTTTTTTTTCCCCATTACAAAGGAAAAATCTATTAAAAAATCTTTTCTTTGAGATTTTTCATGGGAAATGACACAACCAATTCTACTTCTATGTAACGAACACACTACAGAGATGTAACAGCACATGCAAAGTATCTGGTTATTTAAAACAAAAAAGGCAGGGAAACACACTAACAACTCATCCTGCAAATTCTGTATTTGTACATTATTTATGTATTTGAAAAAAGGGACTGAAGAAGTCTCACTTTAAGCAAGTTTAAGGAGTTTTTGTTAGTTGAACTTCTGCTTTATTTCTGAACTACATGCTTTAAAGTTAACACATCATCATGTGGGTGACTGTCTAAAAACTGTCTTATGAAATGTCTCGAATTAATATTGTGTATGTGGCAGTGGATTAGCCAGTACTCAGGTTAATTGAAAAGGTAGGGTGTTAAAGGAATAGCTAAACAGACAAGAGTAATATGGTAGCTTTGAAATAAGCTTAAAATGCTTAGGCCTACAGGTCTTGTTAGATCCATGCTCAAAACAGAAACTGTAAAATCTCAGCCTTGAAGCCTGTTCCAAGTCCATTCATAGGATCTATACACACATTACAAAAAGAGTTAATTTACTGAGTCTTTTGATTCATCTGTAGTACTGCAAAAAGGCAATGACAGATACAGCTTTTCCTCCTGATGACTTCTCAGCATCTCCATGTAATATAGGGCTCCCATTAAACTGTGAGAGTGGGTAGGTTTGATCAGGGATCTCAAAGATAGCACACTTCCAGGGCTTTGAACTACCTGGGTCATATCCCACATTTCCCATGCACTCATTCCTAAACAGAGGGCAACACTTGTGCTCTCTCACTTGCGTGGGATCACCATCCTGTCATCAGATCTGCATAGTGGGTATCTGCACATACACAGTGTCCCACTGAAGTCACAGGCACAGAGGTGCATCTACAGACCTGAATTTAGGCTCAAGAGTTTAGCTGGAGCTATAATAAGAGCTTGTGCAAACTTGGGTTTAGGGGGTTTAGTTTCATTTTATAAACTAGGATAACTATAATTCAGCAAAAATTTGCAGAAGACAGGCTGTGCTGATGTAAAAAGGGATTCATATTACTGACTTTCACCTGAAGCATCAGTTTAAAAACACCTTGCCTACAGGAAGCAACCAAGTAGCACAGCTACTGCAGATTAAGCCATTGCCCGATTTTTATTCTGGAGTAGCTCCCTATACAGAAACAATTCCGGAATCACAGTATTTTTGTTCCAGAATAATTATGTTGCTAGTAATGTGGGTAATTTATTCCATGATAATTAACGTACAACAGGACAGTCATTCTAGAAGAACTAAGATGGCTATATACTCCCATACACATACTCAATAGACTAGGCCATAAGGAATATGGAATAGATCCAAATGCTAGCTCAAAACAGTGGGAATCTTCCCAATGACTTCAGTTGGCTTTGGTTGAGGTACTCTGTAAAGGAAATTGCTTAATTCCTGTGTATTTTAAAAAGGATTTAAAAAAACAAAAAACAAAACAACAACAACAAAAAAACTGAGCTGCAAGCCTGCAGGCATTCAGACACACATGTAATTCCACTAAACCCAGCAGGACCCATGTGCATTTGTAGAACTGTGTTCTTTGTGTGTGAAGACTACATTTATACATTAAGAGCAGACAGAAAAAATAATTAACCCTTAGCCTTCTCATTGACAGTCCAAGAAAAAGTCTCAGACCGTGTTTAACCACGATATACACCTTGCTTTAAACTACCATCATCTTTTTTAACTTTAGCAGTATGAAATTAGTAGTGTCAATTGAAAACATCGAGGTGAGAAGCACTGCAACCAATTCCTGCCAAAAAAAAAAAAATCACTCCATATGATGTTTTGTATTTCCTGAGGGACTTATTTTGTGACTGCTAATTATAAGCATCAGTGATTTGGTATTTTTTTTTAAGGATAAAAATCTTTCCATCTAAAATCAAAACCACTACAAAATTCTAACCAGATGTGAATTTCAGACGTCCAAATTTGGGAATGTTCAGATCAAGAGCTGCTGTTATAGTCTTTTAGCCATAATCATCACTGTAAACATAAAAATTTTCAATTATTTCACCCTCAAACCATCAAGATGCTCAACCTTTATTTGGCCAAAACTAAGTCCAGGTCTGGAAAATCCCACAGACATTTACAGGACCCAGGCTTAAACCACAGAACCTTAGATCACACAAGTTTTGCACAATTTGGTAATTTGGTTATTAAATTTAGCAACATTTTTGATGTAAATCTCATGTATGGCAATTACCTGGGTGAGCTAAGGCTAAGTTTCAAAATTGGTACACATACCTCCCATTGATTTGCATCACAAATTGAAGGTTTCTAAGGAGAAGAGAGTATGTTCCTTTCTCTTTCTTTAGCTGGACTCTGTTAGTCTAATCCTAACCTTCTGAGGTGTTGCCGAGATGAGCAAACCCTTTCTGAACCATCAGTTCTGTCTGCCCTGTGCATCTCCCAAAAGAAAAGAGAAAAATGAGAAAATATTCCTTGTATTGCAGCTCTAGCTTTCTACTAGCTAATAAATTTAATTCAACCTTTTATTAAATCATTTAACCATTTACTAAATCATGATGTAGATGTTATTTAAATAAATCTTAACCCTTCTGGTTATGGAATTAAGATGTTAACCCAATGCTTACCAATTTAGTAGTACCTTTATGGCAGCGACCAATTTCTGTTTTTCCATGCACCAGTTTTCCCTTTCAAGAATCTTTAGACAACAATTCACCCCCTTCGATCCTTTACAGAATTTGCTTCTCTGTGGAAACAAGTTGTCTACATGTTTCAAACATCCCAGACAACATCAGTCCACTATTGCTACTAGCTTGTGCTTACGATCTGTGGAACAAAATGTCTCAGGATTGCTGCTTGCCACACAGGCAGCAGTATAGTTCAAGTCTCCCAGTACTACAACAGAACCGCATTTTTAAAATTTTTAAAATTTGTTCTCTTTTTTTTAAGTGCAGGGTACACTGAGGCACAGACAAAGACCATGCACAGAGCTCAAGGAGTCACCCATAAGAAAATCCAGCTGTCTGCAGGATTGGGCCAAAAAAAAAAAAATCTACTTTATACTAACTCTTCGGACAGCCTCCAATAGTCTCTAATTTTGGAAAGTAACATTACTTGAAAGTAAATGAACAGCCAACAGCACGTATTACACATAACACTATGATATATATAATCTATACTGCACTTAGTGTAGCATATAACAATAACATAATACATTTTGGCTAAAATTTATGAGCTGGAATTTATGTCACTCACAATTAGTAATGGAAACTCCCACTAGTTCTAATCTGAGTGGATTAAGTCCTGATGCTAAGATTGCAACACACACAAAAATCCTGGATCTATAGACAGAAAGAATCAAGAGTATATAAAATCCTGAGATATCCTGAAATTTGTTCTCTCATAAACAATATCATTGAGAAAATCCAACCCAGGAAAAAGTTCTGAATCATATCCTTCCAAAATCAGTGGCCAATATCACAAGATGATCAACATGCCCAGAGGGATATAGTGAACTGAGGTTGGTCTTCAGAGTCAAAAAAATGGTATCTCATATGACATATGGAAAGAACAGAAGCAGCAAATGGATTTGTAAGACTCTTTCTAGGCACTGTGATCCCACAATCCTGCAAACAGCTCCTGAGTTGAGATCCTGATCTTGCCATCAACAAATTGCTGCTCTTAAAAAAGTTAGGTTGACAGTCAAACCTTGAGGTTCACTAAAGCAGCTTCCACTGCTGACACAAGTATGCCTCTTAGCAAACCATGCAACATTTTATGTTAGGGCAACTGTGAAGACTGAAACTCTCTTTGAAGACAGACAAGCAGATGTATTGGAACGGGTATTGCTCATTTTGTTTGGAGTTTGTTGTTGGTTTAGGTTGTTATTTGTTTTTAAACAGAGGTACTACACCACTTAAATGCTCAATGCGTGACTAACGATCATTACTCCATTGTATGAAAGTGTTTGCTTGGTGACCCTGTGCTGTCTCTTTGTGACTGTTCTGAGCTCACCTGGAGGTTCAGGAGTCTCTTTTCAAGGCAACTGCATCCAAGAGCCACCTGCCAAGAGAAGTTTGTTTCCACCTCCTGCAACCCAACTATTAACACTTCCTCACTATTAAAATGTCTCTTTGCTCCACCTTCTGCATCCCTAATGCTAAGACAGGTTCTACAGGCCAGATGTTGACATCTTTTACACCAGCTGTGTCCTGGCTGACAGCTTGGGTGATTCCAATTGGTTGGCATGACTGGGAACAGCCCTGCAGTTTGTGTTCAGTAAGAAGTACTGTTTATAATGCTCTGAAAGGAGAAAATGGTAAGAAAGCCATTGCTATGCTTATCATTAAGCATATGCTTAAATGTCTTATTGAACAAATGCTCAAAGCACCAGGCTAAAGCAAAACAGGTTGCTATTCCCATCTTAGGATAAATAAGCTGTTCCCTTTTCACACCTGCTCCTCCCCTCTGCCTCAGTTTTCCCATTAGAAGAACAAAGGAAATTACACTGATTTGCTTTGTAAGGCCTTCTGAAACAGCAGCTGAAAGGTGAATCAAAATGCTTCCTCACTCCACCAAGGTCCCAAGGACGTGTCTTTCAGGTAAGGAGTTTAATCATTCTCAGGAAGGACCTTCTGCAAGTTGGAGGAAGGACCCAAGCATCACTGGACCAGTAACAACCATACCACAATACAGATCTGCAACAGGAGAATATATAACTATCTGGTCCCTCCTCCCAGGGCCAGAGCATGTCCCAAGACATGATCTGAGTTGTTCTTCACATCTCCCCCATACTTTTTATAAGGGGTGCATGTACACTACAGACATGTGCAGACTTACAATGATCTAACTAGCTATGTGAGCAGAAGTGTGTCCTGTGGACCCCAGCATACCAATAAAATTGCACTCATGCTGGAAGAATTTGTTTAGCTAGTAGACAGCAGTGATTTTTACAACAGTAACACTTTGCTACACAGCAACACTTATCCTCAGACTGTCAATACACTGACTGCATTGTCAATACACTGTCTGCTATTCTCGTCCATGTAAAGCACTGATATAGCTTCAAAAAGATTTCTCTTCCTTTCTCTGTCCTGTACTCCCACACTTTCAGGAAGCTGTTTGAGCCTCCCAACCTCTCATTTTCTAATCTGCTATTCCTATACACACACACACACACCCCCCTCAGCAACTCCGCTTCAAACCACAGAAGGACCATGGGAGTCAGCAGGAGTACACAAAAACACCCAGCAGCGCTACTAGAGATGTAAGTGGTGAGTGAGACCCAGTTCCAAGAAATGCAGAGCAGAGTGCATTTTTTCTCATTGCAAAGTGACTACAAGTGCAAGAAAAATTTGTGAGGGGTCCCCAAGGGAAAGAAAACTCTTCCAGGAACCTATTCCCTTGCCTCTTCTCAACCTATTTAAGAATCCATAGTTTTTCATAGGGATATGCCACAGGCAGGCAAAATGCTCAAAGAGAGCTTTTTCTCCCTCAGCACTTCAAACGGACCTTTCTGAAAAGCTTCTAAGTGAGGCTCAAATTGGCCCTTAACTTCGAAAGAAAACTTTATCTCAGGAATAAAACATGCAGGAACAGTCTTTGGCAGTAATTTGAGAAGAAAGAAGTGACCAGTGAAGACTTGGAGATAGTGATGATGATGATTATTATTATGTACAGGGCTGAAAACATCCTCCCACACACATACGCACACGCACACCTTTCTTTGTCTTCTGTATTGCTCGAGCTGATCTAATTCAAGAATGGATCTAACGAAAACAACTCTCAGAAACTAAAGTAAACCCAGCAGGAGCAGCTCCAAAATCCTCTGTGCATCTGCTCAAACAACCTAAGAGGGATATACAAACAGCTGCTGCAGCTTGGAAAGTGCCTGTTCTCAAACAAGGTACTACAAAAGGAAAATGAACAGAGTAATGCCTGCGAGCTGACTGTCAGGTCAGAGCTGCTGTCCCTTAACAGAGCTGAGAGTCCACACCACCAGTGACACAGGAGCACTGGCAGGAGAAGCAGGGAGGACAACATACAGACATCAAGCAGGGGTAGTGTAGAAGCTACATTTCTAAACCAAGGATTTATATTCTTACCTAATTTGTTGCCACCCCCCCAAAATTTTAAAATTTAAAAATTAATATTGCACTTTCATATCTGATAATTACAATGTCCCAAGAACTAATGGCTATCTATTCACCAAGGAGTGAATAGAAGTTCTTTCCTTTTTTAAATTAAACTCAACAAAAACATCCAGCATCAAACCTCTTCACTGTCTGATATCCATTCAGTCTATGCTGAACAGGTCTACAGTACTATTTGTCTGTACTACAGTACTACTAACTTGGCATCTAGGTACCTCTGTACTGTGTGAAGTTTTCGGCAAGGAATAGTAGAAGTAAGGAAATCACATCTCTGACACGGGACAAGACACAAAACCAAGAAAGACAACCACTTTAAACAAATCCGAAAGGGATTTAAGAACTTGAGATTTCTTCCAGTCACACAAGGAGAGGATAATAAAATAATAGCCAGATGAATAAAAGACAGATGGATAGAAGCAAGCTGAACTAATGAGGTAGCTCCTGCACCAATTTCATATTTGTCAGACATTCTGAATGGTTTACATTTTGCAGAGAGTGGGGGGGAATACAAACCTTTCCTCAGTATGTGAAACTGGTTAGTTTTCCAACTTTGCAGGCAATGCAGAAACTCAGGAGGAAAAGATGCCTCCATCCGATGCACTAAGACAGAGCAGTAGAAAGCAGTCTTGTATCAAGTTGCAAAGTATTGAGATGGTGCAAGGAAAGAGACAGGTAATCAGTCACCTCTTGAAGCTGCAGAGAAGCAACAGCATGAGTGGTACCCACTGTTTGGGAGCAAGAATGGTTAGTGCATTGTGTCTGCCCTCACAATGCTGCCTGTCAGACAAGAAGCAGGCTCAAGAGATACAGCATCTGCACAGTTTCAGGCAGCCACCAGTGTTACTTGAGACTGAATATGGGATACACATACTCTGGCCTTAAAAAAAAACCCCAAGCCTATACTCCCTGTTTAGGATAATGAGTATATTCACCAGGCTGGTATATTTTTTATAACCATGTTGCAAGGCCAGCATAGAAGATATAAGAAACATAAAACAAGACCAGTGAGCTGGCCTCATTTTCCATAGAAAGGATGTCACGAATACCTTTCACACCAAACAGCATATACACCAAGTTCCCAGGAAAGCTCTGGTGAGCATGGCTCAAAGAGCCATTTATGCACTGAACATAACACTTCCATGTTTGCATGCTTTGAGGTCACAATTTTAATAGAAGCTCTAAAATGACCTCTAGATTAGGCATGTGGGACAGACTTCCTCCCCTGACCCAGAGAGGGTTCATGCTTTGCTGCATGGTTAAACAGGTCCAGACTGTCTGTCAGCATCAGTGGTACGGAACAGCACAGATTTGCAATGAAAGCGGGGAGGTTTGGCTTTCAGCGTTTTCAGTTTATTTCAGAAAACTCAGTACATGCGAGTGCCTCTTTCTATTAAAGCGGCGTTCTCTTACAATTAAACCTTAACAGATCAGCCAAGGTGTGTTCAGAAATGCAAACCATGCCTCAGCACGGTTGGAAGTCTGCAGATGACAGCAGCAAGGCCTCACACTGATATAAGAAGGCTCATTCATACCTCACGCAACAGCTCTACCCTTCACACTAGAAGACTGAACCATGGCTGCTTCAGACCCTTAGTGTCTCCTGGCATCAAAAAAAAAAAAGGCAGAGATGGCTTCTCTGCAAAAGAACCATCATGTTTTCCTCAACCAGTGACCACTTTTACTATAGTTAATAAATCTAGCCTAAACGGACAGATCTTGTAAAGAAAATAGGCATGAATACTTAAAAGCTTTGGTTCTGATGTCAGGTAACACAGATCTGGCCAACGCCCAAAGCCTGAGTGGGAAATTCAGCAGCTAAGTAGTTGAGCGCAAACATCAGTGAGTAAAAAATTAAAGATTACTTACAAAACCTGAGCAAATAATACAGCCTTTGGTCACAAGATCATGTGGCTGCTGTGCTTGTGCACTGAGTTATGAAAGTGCACGTCCAGACTCCTCATGTGGTACACAGACATACTTTCCTTCACTTTTGTACGGAATGATAAAATTAACTTCCTTGTGTTTAACACTGGGAAAACAGAATTTCTTCAGCTATCAGCATCTTTTGGGAAAA
Source organism: Cephalopterus ornatus (assembly GCA_013396775.1). NCBI lineage: Eukaryota > Metazoa > Chordata > Aves > Passeriformes > Cotingidae > Cephalopterus > Cephalopterus ornatus. The sequence goes on along the minus strand of VZRE01015188.1, from coordinate 37,288 downwards.
ACTCTGCTTCTGTTTTAATGTGGTGGTGGCAGGTACAATGTCTTCAGATATTGAGAATCTATAGACAACAACTGGGAACAGTAAAGGAGGAGCATTTGCCCAGACCATCCAGGCTGGTGCATTGGGACAGGACATCAGGAGAGTTAGAGGTGAGCAAGTAGTGCTTCGCAGGCATCACACTAAGTTCTACCTAAAGCCAGGCAACTATGTATACCACATGAGAGCAAGCTGTTACGGTATCTGCCTGCTGCAGGACACCATTCCAGATATGGATCTTGGTAAAGGACACACAAGCATTTGTAGGTTGAGTTTTTTGGTTTTTAGCCAGCTCACTTTTCTAGTTCTAATTGCCCACTAACTGCACTAGTGCAGGATATTTGAGAAATAGCTCAACTTGCACTGAAGGTAAACATTTAGAGTACACACTGTCCCACAACAAGGTCCTGTCTGCTGGCTTACTGATTTCTTAATGGTTATGTGTAGAAAACTGAAGTCCAGGCACTCAATAAACAACATTTCCTCATCAATTTTCTCAGCTATTAGGAACTTGAAAAGAAGAATCAGGGACTAAAAGGCAAAGAACTTGAACTATCAAATCAAAGTAGTCACTCCAACACAGGTTTCAGGCATGTCGATGATTGCTGGAATTGCCCCTGTATTGTATAATATCTGTTCATCAGCCACCCAGTGGCTCATGTGGGTACATATTTGTTCCATCTAAAGAAACACATCCTTGTCTTGCAAGGAACTGTGTTCACTTGTCTCTTATCAGACATCAGAATAGGTGCGGCTGATACAGCACGCAGCATTTGAATTATCTAAAAATCTTACTATTTTTTCCACTCTCCATCAGCCAAATCTTGGGAGAAAATCTCGAGAAATAAAATAGGTCAGGGAGCTTTATGCCAATAAATAGCATCACAGCCCAAGAGGACAGTCCAGGATTTTCCCAAACAAAATTCACTGAAAAGTCCTTTGTAACTGAAGAACATTCTTCTTATGAATTTCAGATGGTCAGGTTACCTCTGCTGAGGAAACATCACAACAAGAGCAAGAAACAGAGCAAAAGGTCTGATTCACATGAGAGGTTTTCTCAAATGTTATTTTTCCACTTGTCAGAGGCATCTGTACAGAGTCAAGCACCAAAGCATTTAAGTCCTAAATAAAAGTGGAAAAGCACAGTAGTTCTGGTCAGCTCAAAGGTCTGTCTAAGCTGGTACCACATTTCCAGCAACACCAAACAGGAAATGCTCAGGGTCAGAGGAATAAACTCTCCCTTGCCCACAACCGCAGAAATCCACAGGTTAGAGGCTTTCTGAGCTTTTTTTGACCACAGCTGTTATCTTTGCAATTAATGGTCCCAAATAGATTCATCTAGTGTGAACTGTCTTCTGGAACCAATTGCCTTTTTGGCCCTACGTTACAACTCCCAGCAGCGGTTTTGTTAATCTCACTGTATGTTGCATGAAAACATACTTCCCTGTTCAAAACTGCCAGATGCTTCTATCCGATCCTCCCTGTTCCCATACAATGAGAAATAACCCTTCCCAATTTAGCTTTCTCAGAAAATCCACAGGGACAAATTCTGAATAAAAAATATCTATTTTTCAAGTATATGTAGTCATTTTATTTCCAGAAGTATAGATACCAACCAAGTCATTCATTTTTTTGAGCAAGTAATTTGAACAAAAATATTCTGCAGACCAGTCAAAAGTGGCTCTGTTTCTCAGGTATTACATAGAAAGCAACCCAAAAATAGAACTTCTGCCATCCCCCAAAAGCTATAATTCTAACCAATTCTACTAATTAATTCCCTTAATTTTGGGGGGGTTTGCTTCTTTTTCTCTTTAGAAGATTAAAATTTAGATATGGTTATTGTCACTATAAAGCTTAAATTTAAATATGCTCTAAAACCAAGTCTTACTCCAGGCCAGCCATTCAGTGTCCTCTGTAAGTAAATCATCGACCGAGCTATATCAATGTCTTTGATCCATGGCTTTCACACCTTCTTCATTGCTTTGCCAACCACAAGCTGACAACTTGGGTCTACAGAACTTCAGTTATTGTTTTGGGAAAGGCTTTTTCCTCTTTTTCAACAAAAAGGAGGCCCAGGTCCATACAGCTGAATGAGTATTTTTCATATGACAGAGTGCTCTGTGGACCACCAATGAAAAACAGACAGGGAATTATGAAACCCCAGCCTAGTCTGAAGGAAAACAGACCTCTCACCAATATTTTAAATTCACCTTGTAACTGAACTTGCTCAAGTGATGTCTTCAAGTCTTCACCCCCTATGGACATGCACTAGGACCATGAGGCTCTCAACTCAAGTAAGCATGTGTGATGGGCCAGACCAGTCTAAGCACAGTATCATCTGCCAAGCAAATAGCGAGGGGGAGATCCAGGCAGGCGCAGGCAAAGGGTCTGAGGAGACCACAGTGGTAAAGTACAGCATTATTTTGCTGCAGCTACAGGCACCAAAAGACTACACGATGCCACTTTGTTCCCCAGCTGTGAAGCAGGGCAACCATAGCTCTCTACCTCATAGGGAACTGGTTGTGATAACAAACATACTAAAACATTGAGCCAATGGAGACTTTTGAGTATCTTAGAAAGCATACAGACATCTCTACTATAGGACACGAGTTAAAACCTGTTTTTTCAGAGCCTTTTCTCTTCAAGAACACTTTTATTATAAAGGGAACCAGGAGGCTTGTTCTGTGTCTAGGATGGCTTCCCTTCTTGTTTGCAAAGCGAAACCTTCACACTAAACTGGAGGAATATCCCTAATGCTTTTCCATTGCTTCAGCCCCCATGGCTAAAGAAGATGGGTCTCACCACTAAAGCATTAAAACATAGTATAGAGGGTAATATGAAGAGGAGAGAAAGAGGTTCTGACAAGCACTGTATTCCAGATCTGTCAAGACATCATGTCTAAACATTTACAATTTTTCTAAGCCTCTTCTTTTAAAAACTGGAATTTTAAAGTTGTTTTTTCCCTCATTTAAAACAAACTAAGAAACGTGAAACTAAAGTGTATTGAGATCCAGTTACAACTACAACAGCAGAAAATAATTTTGAAGATAAATCCCAAGCACAGTACTTAGTGCCAAAAATTAAAGAAAGTTCTACCATTCAAACAAGTGAGGTCCACTATTGTAAACCCAGACTCCAAGCCTGCCAAAGAGCCAACCCAGCTTCTGGTAACAGATACAGAGAGAATATTTTCTTATTTCAGTTTAGTCAATTAATTCATTACAATGACTAGTTTATCCAAAGTTGGAAAATGCTTCAGAGTCGCAGAAACAGAAAGCTTGTTTTCTTCCTCCAGTCAACCAAAATGAGGGGTGAGGGACCAAAACCTACTAATAGTAGATGAACATGTCAGTGCGATAAAAAAAGAGATAGTATTTCACGTGCTTAATAAAAAGCTTGTTATTTATTACGTAACATTACCTAAAAATGTACCAGATACTTCCATTTCATGTACAAAAATAAAACCTTTTTTTTTCTTTTAGAACTACTTTTAATGCTCAGGGTTTTGATGTACGAGATTGCACTTGTAATTACATTTCTCTGCAAAGCCAAGTGTAGCCTATTATAAACAGCATGTGAAACTTAAAAAAACAAAATGAAAAAAAAAATCATCCACCAAAGAAAGTAATTTGTTATTTTCCAAAATAAAAACCTAACTAAATCTGTACAAGGCTATGCAATTACTTAAATATATATCTGTGGACATCGTATATATTAGCAGAAAGGAAAACTAAATTTAGATTAAAGGCCATATTTAGTTGCATATCAATACATTTTAATGGCTATCCAACACCATGAATCACTCTCTCTTTAGGAAAAATAACTAAAAAGTACACATACAAAACAGTATCAGAACTGATTTTGTATAGTCATTCCTCTGTTCGCCATTAAAAAAACCCCAAACACCTCAGTGTTAAAGCACAATACGAGGTCTGTACAAACGACAGTATTTCTTAGCAAGTGAGACATTTCAGTGACTGCTGACAACACCTGGCCAGGCAGTGAAAGCAGCAACTCTTATGCCCATTGCTACAAGCTCTAGTTGGGACACCATTTGTCATGTATGTAAAAAGGAGTTAATGCTTTTTATACATTTCACATGAGGGATAAAGAGAACTGGGAGACCTTTGGAAAAGCACAGGTAACCCACATTTGGCTCCTAGAAGCAAACAATGTCTTTTCCCCATAACCAGAAAACTTCTGTTTTTCAAATGCCGATCTGTATTCCCTGAAGGGTTTTCCCTCTTTCATTTCAATCTGGGTAAATAAAGCAGCAAAGCCAATCTCTTGCTAGCAATCTCTAGTTCTAGCAATCCCGACTTCACAATTCTCTAAATCATAGACAAATTCCTCCTCAAGTCTCTTCCCATTAACAATTAACTAGCCTTCTTGAAATCAAGACTGCTGGCACTTAGAAACAATTCAGAGGAGAGGAGCACTTAAGACCATCCTTCCAGGGTGTAAAATTTTACACTGAAGTATCTGAATGCCTATACATCATCAGAACAAGCCTATCTTGCCTGCAATCTGATTTCCAACAGAAAAGAAGTCTCTGTTTCAGGAAGGGCTTACCAAACAGAAAAAACAATCTTCCTCTGGGAAAGGTTTTCCCCCCATACAGGCTGTTAATATCTTCCTCATATTCCTCTACCCTCTTTTTTAAATCCATTTGTACTTGTAACCTTCACACCACCCTGCAATACTGAGTTCCAGAACTTAACACAGATGGAATAAGTACTTATTTTAATCTTCCTGGCTAGTAATTTCATTGCCTGCTCTAGTTTTGTACTATCAGAAATTGCTCTCCATATTACACTGTTGTGCAATTTTACAGATTTCTAGTATATCTCCCTCAGCACTCTCCAAGCCAAAAAGTACTTGGCAATATAGTTTCTCTTCCAATGGAAGTTTCCCCAGGCAACTTCACTACTCACTTCTGTGTCTTTTTCCATGCCACTGCAAACCTGCCTAGTAGTCAGAAGAGAATGCCATAATCAGAACTGATACACAGCACAGATTCAAACTTCAATACACAGGTAATTCCTATTTTACTACCTGCTGCTTTCCCACTACGGTTTTATTTGCCTATTTCACCCCAGATTGAAAACTGAATTCAGTAGTCTCTTGTATTCACTAACCAAACTGTTTCCTAAAATATGAACCCAGATGCTAGACCAGTTCTGCGAGGTCTATCAGCAAACAGTATCGAACAGCTCAAAGAGACCTCACTGTGTCTGTTAAGCAGAAAAGCCTTAAAGAGTACCCTACTCAAAACTACCAAGAGAAAAACCCCCAAAACCTGCAATTTCTACCTATTTCTCCAAGCCTGCAGGCACTGCCTGTCAGCATGGCTCAGCTGGCTGTACTAATTGGCACTGCATACACTATCAATTCATTCTTCTTACTTTGAGGTTGTAATTTGTACCTGTTGAGAGGTAATAAAAGCCAGCACATGGTCAGTCATGGATGGCTCTGATGACTCAGCTGGTGTGAGGTAGTTTGGTAGGACACTATCACTAGTGTATTTGAGTTCACTATTTACTGTGCGATGTGTGATACGTATCTCAAGCCACATGCCATGAAATATTTTACAGCCCATAACCTTCTTCCGGAAGCTGCTCCCAAAGTCTCCCCATTTGCTCAAGCCATAAGACAGTGACACAACCACTCAGTCTGCCAACTGAGAAGTATGTTTTATACCTATCAGCACTCCTGTTCCTGCAACTTCGCACCCTTCCTGGCACCCTTAGCAGCATCCTCATCCCCCTGTAAAAACAATTCAGCCCTTCATTTCCTCATCCTGAAGGAGAAGGCAGGTCTGTCACTGAGTTGGGCATCCAGCATGGCATGGGCATCCAAGCCAGGTGGGTATCCGGTACCTACCAGGCTGCCCAACCCAGCACAGTGGTGCTCTAAACTGGAGGGAGCTGTTCCTCTGGAGCTGGAATGATGCTGCTGGGACCACAGCCACCACAATAGAAAGGCAGTGACACAGCTAACAATTGCCCATCAGCACTACCTCAATTGCTCTTCAGGCTTCAAGTTGCAATCAGCCTTGCAGTGGTGCCCACTGGAAATATCCAAACAGCTTCTCACAGATGTGGCAAGGGAGGACCAATCTACTGAGGAACATTTTTTCTGACAGCCTCCACTGAGACTCACTCCAAAATCTGAAGTTCCTCGCACCCTACTACCTCGAACCTGGGTGGGTCTGAGAATGCTTGGCTTTGACCATGTTTTAAAGCACATCACAGGTAGGAAGATGAGAACTAGCCATTTAAATGGGAACATGGCAAAACAACAACCTCCAGTCCTAATCCACCAGAACTAAAAAGGATTAGTTGTCATGGTGGGAATCACAACAGAGACCTCAAAGGAGCTCCTAGAAAGTGGGAAGGAGCTCCCCAGTATCACTTCATTTCACCTCCAAGAACATCAGCAGAGCTTCACAGAGCTCCATCAATGATGGAAACTACTTTTATGTGAAATCCTTTATAAGAAAAAAAGGAGAAAGATAAAAGGAAAATGCAGTTTGCAGATACAGAATGCCTTGTTGTAGCCCTACCAACTGGATAAATCTGTCTCTGAATTCTATCTATAGTACTACTATCTCTGGCACTTTTATTAGACATTTCATTTACCTAGTAGAACTCCAAGCTCCTAGATTTTCACAGAATCTTATACCAATATAAAAAACATTTCCAGTTTCTGTTTATAGATGTTTTGGAGGTTCCCCCTGAAGACATAATGAAAAAATCACTTCAGCCATATTAAGCTGAAATTCGAACCATACAAAGAATTGCAACCTTTCCTGCATTTCATCAGTTTTAAGGATACTCCTGACTGGATGCCAGTTGGTTTTCTCCAGATTTAACTCTCAAAACAAATAATTTACAATTTCTTGACCCTACTTGAGCTAGCTAGAGAAAGCCCAAAACAAAACCTACAACAAAAGCAGATCAAAAAAACCAAGCAACCCCCCCCTCCCCAAAATCACTCATTGTTCCTACTTACAATCACATTTAATTTTATTTTAAAATTAAACATCCAAACACAGGATTTAATATTAGCCAATTGTTAATTGTTTAACATGTGAAGTCCAGCTGTCATATTCAAAGTTTTTTTATGGAGTTGTACTAACATTTGGCTTTGCAGTTACACCCAATGCTACTCTTGTTCCATGTGCAAACATTCCATAGAACACCAACACACACACTGCAGTGAGAGTCTCTTTCATACCAATCTTCTCTCCAGACTGTCTTAACTGGGAAAGTATTTGCAAACTATAGAAGAACAACACAGAAGCAAAGACACTTCATGAGGCTTAACAAGGAATAACCTTTGGAAAATAATTTAGACGAAGAATCATTTATAGCTTTCCTTAATTGCTATACTCAGTTCACTTTGGAGCTCAGTAGCATTACAGAAGATGAGCAATACCATTATCAGTAAAAAACTTAACTCTTCAGACTCCTTTATTTTGGCTGGAGTGTTATGCACTTATTTTCCTGCCAGCAGTGCCATTTTTGTAAAAAAAAAAAAAAAAGTTACTATAATCTAGTCTTGAGACCTATATGCTACTAAAGCAGTAGATGAAGAGAGTAGCTCTCTTCTGTGCTTTAACAAAACACTGCATGAAGACAACTCCACAACATTAGAACCAATATGGTCTAAATTTGGATTGGGTTGTAGACCTAAAAAATAACCCACACTTGTAGGAATCAATTGCCACAACTCCACTGTTAAAGGCACAGAAGTTTTGGTGTCTGGTGTCTTTGCTCAGGCTGAACCTGAGCACACACCTGGAACTTGGTTTGGCTTTTTCATGAATGCCTCGAAGAACATCTCACCCATGGGCTGTTCTGGGTGGCCTCCTTCCCTCAGGAGGCAAAGGGACACCTTGCAACCTAAAAATTTGTTCTTGTGACAATGCTAGCAGTTGATCACCATCCATTGTCTTTACTAGGGGGTCCTCCCTTGTCAGATGCTGAAGTTGTATTTGATCTAATAGGAAGTGATGCTCTCTTACCACCAGGAAAGAGTAACACCTGGAACAACTGAGTCTGCAGCCTCCTCTGCATTCAGCATCCGGGAGCCCTGGGAAGGGTTGTGGTCAGGGCAAGGTGGTGGAGATAGCTCTAGCAGCCACATCTGGCTACCATCCCTTCAGGTGCTCCTGCCCTGGACCAGGAATAGGATTGTGGCGGAACAGCTATGCCTGCAACATGTGCCAGCCTCTCCCAAAGCCACATTCAATGCAGGCTGCAGGCACAGAAAGGCCACCTTGCCCACGTGTGGCTGATCCAAACATCAGGACACAGTGAAGCCACAAGATCTTGCTCTCTCTGACTGTTCAGCAGAGGTAGGTGGTCCATATCAAAAAAGCCAACAGACGACCAACCACCACCACTCCCCTGCTCCCAAATGCTGTGTGAACTAAAAAGCCAGGAACAAAATCAGATCACTCTGTCACTGATTTCCCTAATAAACACAATTTGTTTCCATGCTGCATTACAAGCACTAAGCTTTGCAGGGTAGTAGCAAGGCTAAGCTCATTATTATTTTGTGCTTGTTTCACAAATACAGCCAAAGTGATCATTTTCAGAAGCCTTGGATTTTGAGCTGCTGGTTCTCCAGGGATGCCTTGCTCAAGGCAGTGAACTACAAATATTCCACAACAAGCACATGCAAAAAAACCCAAAAACAAATTATCCAATTTTTGGATCGTAGGTCAGAACTACATGACTGACTAAAAACACAGGCTGCCTTAGGGAGAGCCCTTTGCCGCAGTAAGCAGTTTATTAGGAAAGCTTTAGTCAGAAGACATCAGAAGACACATACCCAAGAACCCAGATCACTTTTCTAAAAGGCAGAAACATCACTTCTGTGTAGCTATACAAGATTTCATCTCCTGCTTATCAGGTTTTTATCAGCAGAGCACCACTTAGCCACCTCCCTCCGAAAGACACTTTGGGATGCATGGTGCAATAAGTATATAAATTATCATTAAAGTATAGTCTGTTTCATTGGGGCATTTCAGATTCAAGTTGCTGTTTTAATGGGTTCCCTCTCAGGAAACCGCCCTCAACCTGTAGTGACACAGTGAATACTAATGATTGGTGTTTAATTGGGGCAATGCTAGTAAAATTTTGCTTCAGAGGGATTCAATTTAGGTGGTGCCAAGGAGTTAAGCAATCTACCAGGTGTTAAATAGTATGTACTTCTAAACACTGGTCTTCTACCATGCAATCCTACACCCAGTGAACTTAATGAGTTTTGCCATTGACAGTACCAGAAGGATCCTCCTCCTAGGAGGAGGCATATACTCTGCACTAACAGATACTCCACCTTGGCTAAGGGTAACAGGATTCTGGCTGTGTAATGCTGAATAGTCCTTCAGCATGGGAAGTCTTCAGTGGGAGAGGGCTCTTTGCAAAAACAGCATCAATGAAGTATTACGAGTTATAACCCATCAGCTAAAAATTAAGTAAATTTGGGGAAGCCAGCTAAGATTGAAAGCTCAGACACTTCGCTGATTCCTTGCCCTTTGGTTTTTTTTTTTCCTCTCCCTTTTTTTAAACGATTACGAAGTACATCCTCCAATCCAAAATGACCACCCATGAGACAAGTCCTCGAGCTACAGGTTTCTGTGCTGACTCCTGCAGCCACCACATACAGGTCAACACAAGAGAAAGCGCCTATATCCACCAGTATGCATCTAGAAAAAATCTCGACTGAAACTAGTTGTGAAATCTGAATCGCAGTAAGGCTCTGTGTCTTCATTGCTGCCCACAGAAGGCACTTCCAGCTCAAGCATCAGCCAGGTGGCACACAAGGGAGCCTGGGCTCAGAGAAGCCCTGGTCTGGGAGACCTGAAGCAGCTATCTCCCCCCGTATCCCCAGTTTTAGTTTCCCCACAACTCCACACTTGTGTCAGCACAACTGTTTGTATCGTCACATGGTAAATCAAACAAAACAACTCATATCTATAAAAAGAAAAACTAACTGTGCTCTTTGGGACCCTTCCTTTTTTCTAATGAATTTTGAGTCTCTGCATGACATCACAGCGGTACTCTCAAGGTAAAATAATTTCGGGAAAAAAAAATCAGGAGATCCTGATAATCAGAAAGCTCCAGGTGAGGTTTTAAACAGAATTTACCATCAACTGGACCTTAATCACAAAAATCATCAACCATGTCTAAACTACTAATCCTGTCTCCTGTTGAGCTTCTGCTCTCATGTAAGCCTTTGCAAAATGTTTACACTCTCCTTGCGCCTCAGTTCTCCCGTCTGTGGGAGGAGAGGTGAGGCTGAAAAGATCATTTGCCAATACTGTAACGAGTGCCAACACTGTGGTAGTGTGTACAATAATATAATCAGCTAACTACTATGGCTCAGGATCAGAAGAACAGGTTTGCTAACAACACAGATATTCCAACAACTGGGAAAAAAGTGTCTGAATACAACAACCATACCAAATGCCCCTTCCCAACCCACTGCAGAGTCGAAGCTTCAGACCATCCTGGACTGGAGTTCATCACAACCACCAAAGCCTCTCAATTTATGCAGAGAGTACACTGATACCCTAAGCTGTAGCAAACACTGAGGGTCCAACTTCATTCTCATCTCTGACCCCCAAGGTTTTATTTTCTAAACCCCAGTGATAACTTCTCTCTTCAACTTTAGACTCTACACACACACTTAACTTCCATGCTACAACAGAATAGTGGGACTGCTTGCCATCCGCCAGCCAAGCACACATCCAAGTGTTGGCAAGGTCTTGATATTAGCATTATATTTTTCGTTTCTCAGAGAAGGAGTCAGTAAGCAGCTGGGGTATAAGCAAAGCACTAGCCTTAACTCTTTGCTGAAGCTTTCCACGGTTCATCACCCCAAGTTCTATGGCATCTACTGCATGCACCCTTGTCCCATACCGGAGAAGGAAGAGAAGAAAAAACCCAAGCAAAAGAACAACAAAACAACACATTCACCAGCACCACTGCTTCCAGTTCACAGGCTCCTAATGAAACTTCCTGACACCCTTGTAGCACGATACTTGCCTGTTTTTCAGAAAAACACAGCAGCTTTGCAGCAAAGTTGGGGTACAGTGGGGATCTTGCTCCTCTGCCTCAACCTCAAGCTCTGTGCCACCAGCCAGACTGGAACACTGAAAAAACTATCACTTGTACTCCTATAATCACACTACCAGTTAAACAGCTCCTCTTAAATCCAGCTGCTGATTACAATCACCTTGAACACTGCTTGGTTGAAAGAAATGTCTGAAAAACAGTGGTCGTTTGAAAAGCTGAAGTGAAAGTTACCCAGAATGGCTTGACTAATGAAGAAGTGCTTTCATCTGAAGCTCACATTTCTGTCTGAAAAGTTATACTTTTTGTATTTGAAATTATCAAAATAACCACCAGAGAAGCCAGTAACAGTAGTTTCTATCCTCTGACAAGATAATTGGAAGGGTCTGCATGTAAACTGCACATAAACAACCTATACATTAAAAAATTAAAGTAAGTTCAGATCATGACGTTTAGAATTGGTCACTTTAAAAAAAAAAATCAGTTTTCCAATATCTGTCTAAATGTAATGAAAATTTGGCATTTATTCATTACAAGACTGAAGCAGAAGTTTGCTTGTATCTCTCCTGCTAGGTAGCTGATTCCTTACAGTATGATTCTATAATGTACTTTACTGCGGCTAGAGAAGAACAAGTTTTACAGTTCCTGAAATCAACAGTAGAATTTCTCCTGACTTCAGTAAGAGCAGAAGTAAGCCTTGTATTTTCAAAATGACACGCTGAAAACAAGGAAATACAACTAATATGACACTACTTTTTCATGACATTCGTGTTCTTCTGTCCAGAGAACACATCCTACCTTTCCATAGGGTTTACTAAAAAGAAAAAAGGACAACCAGTAGTTATATCACATTTTATATATATTGGAATTCAATGAGTCAATTGCATACATTTTGTCTGCATTAGCATTTCACCATACTGTAACGCGCATACAATACCCCATTATCTAATTCGTCCGTCTGTGCCATGAAAAGTCAAACTAGTCTCTAAGCCACGAGACTTCACGGGATACAGGCCTGACTGCATTTAACTCAGCAAGAAAAAATACGCCCAGAAGCTTTCAAATTGTGTTCATACCATATAGAAGGCAAGACTCCCCCGAACACGCACAGGACAAGCAAACAAAAGAGCATCATGCTGAATAAGTGTTTATTCCAGGCTCTTCCCCTTAGCGAGAGTCTGGAAATCACCTCTTCCTTCTAGAGTGGGAGAGACAACCATGAAAGCTCTTACTCGGACGGAATAAGTCAGGAGCAGAAGGTAGACTCCTGGCTTACAATAAGGCAAAGTGTCTGCTAAATAAACCACAAAACTGAGGGGTGAGGGAGAGAGGAAAGCACTGTTTCTAGTGGGCTGCTAGGTAGGGGAAGGGTCTGGACAAAAATGGAAACTCAATTTTGCTTTCATTGTATCAGCTTCATGCTACCTCCACTTTAAACAAGAAACTTCACGGAGTAACCCGTTCTTCAACAGGCCAAGGCACATTTCCCAGTCCCTCGTAGAGAGGGCCAGGCTGCGCAGTCCTAGCTCCCCTACCTGCCGGCTGGCAAGCAATGCCAGCAATTGCAGTGCCTAAAAGTAAATAATACTAATATGGATATCAAGAAAAAAAATTTAAAAAAAGAAAGAGAGCCCTACAACCCACTGCTGGTGGAAACAGCCGCGGCTGCATCTCCCGGACGGCAGAAAACTTTGTACGAAGTTGCTGGCGGGAACGGCGGGTAGCCAGCCCCGGAGGAGGCCGGGCCGGGCTCCGGGGCTCCGTTTAAAGCTCCCTGTCGTGAAAAACCATGCCACCAAACCCGGGCCGCGACCGCCGAGTCCCCTGGGGCTGCGCAGGGCGCTGACAGCCGCCGGGAGCCGTGTTCCCCCGCCCGCGGCGGGAGCCAGCGTGGAGAGCGCCCCGCTCCACGCTGCCGCGCCCCGCAAACGTGGTGGAGGGCACGACCTCCCGGGACCGCACTTCGCGCGGGGTAAAACAGAAGAGAGGAAAACAGTTATTTTCATCAAAATAACCCTGGGCAAAACACAGAGAAATCCACTGCCCCGAGGCGCCGGCTGGCACGACCCGCGCTGACAGGGGCCGGACAGAGGGACAGGGCTTTACCTTGATGCAACACTGAGCAGAAGCCTCGGACATCTCTCAGGAGGGACTCTGCGGAGCCCGGCGGGGCAGGCGCAGACGGGAAGACGG
>VZRE01015188.1:0-23422 GCA_013396775.1 Cephalopterus ornatus | reverse complement strand
CCGGCCGGAAGGGTGCAGTCGGGGTCGTGTCGCTTTATATAAAGTGCCGTTTGACTCCACGCGGTACCGCCGCCCCCGCCAGAGCTCGCGTGGGGCCTTTAAGCACCGCCCGCTGGGACCAGAGTGGGCAGCGGAATGGGTGGATGTGGCCGCGGGCGGACCAGCGGCAGCACAATGAGCCTTGTTTCGCCGCCAGGGCCGCCGCTTTAAGAGCCCTGGCCAGGAAATGTGGCGCGGGTCACGGCGGGGCACGGGAAGTCCGCGGAGGCGCCGCCACCCCGTTTCCCCAGCCCTGCGCCCGGCTCGGCCCGGCGCGGCCCCGCCCCGCACCGTCTCCCGGGGCGCTGCCCGTGTTCAGACACCGGCGCGGTCGCAGCAGCTCAGGGTTTCAGGGAGGTGGTGTATCACCCGCCCCGTGTGGGACACGTAGGAGCGTGTGTAATTTCCAGCCGTGTTGGTGTTAACGCTGTTTTCCGTCACCCTCTGGCTTCTGGACAGTACAGCCCCAGCGCTTGTGACGAGAATGAAAAGGGTGGGGGGAAATGTGAAAAATACCTCGGCCATATCTTTGTCTAAATCTCTCCGTGATTTTACAGGCAGTTTTTGGTGTCCTGGCTGGTTTTGGATGTACGCACTTTACTGCAAGGCCTGAACGTCTGTGGGAGCAGATGACTGCTTTGTATCCATCACACTTCGAGGCAGAACTGTCTCAGGAGTCTACTGTAAGGATGCTGTGCATTGGGATAGAACAGGCTCCTATGAAGTGATTTGGCGCTACTGAAAATAGCGAACGAGAGGGAATCCAACCTCGGTATTTCATAGCAAACCTTAGCTAACGTTACATGACACTTGCTCAAGCATGCCATGCTGGCATCAAATGCAGTGCTGGTTCACCTGCATGGCCAAGAGGCGAGACTGCTGAGGCTTACCGGTAGGCACTCCTTGGTCCATTTTGCAAACCAGGACCAACTGCTCGCAGCCTCTTACACTTTCATTTTTGCCAGTCCCTGAAAATGAGGAAGAGGGAGCAACCAGTGACCCAGACTGTTTTTTTTGACATTTTGCCTTTTTACTTGCAGGATTACTGCTGGCTTTCCCCAAGGGCTGAGTTACTATTCTCTGTCTCATGGCAAGTTGGGGGTTTTTGTGATTCCTTGTATTAAATATAGAAATTCAAGGTGGAAAAGGCCTGTTAGGTCATCTACTCTGCTCTCCTGCTGGTAGAGGATTTACAACACGTGCATAATTGCTCTTTCATTTTAAATGCTGCAGGTAATGGGCCTTCCACCACTTTCTTTTGGAGTCTGCTTCACAGTCCAGAAAGTCCCATGGTCAGGAAGATATTTGGATTATATTTTCATTTGTTGAGTTTCAGCCAATTACTCCTGGTTATAACCATGTTTTGTACTCCCCTAAATAGTTTTTCTTTTCTCTGGCTGTTTGTGTCTTACACTCAGGTATGGCTATTTTCCTATCCATTGCTGTTCTTTCTTTTTATCTCCTTTCATTAACCAGTCTCTGCAGCCACTTTATTGGTCTGCTTTGATCCTATTCAATTGCTCATCAGTTCCTCAACCCATGGATGCCCACATTTAGGGCCTCATCCTCTGTGAATGCAGCAAAACCCCATCACAGTTTCATTTGTCTCAAAGTTGCCTCAGAAGCTTGCACAGAATTTGTCACCTGACATTGCTCTGAATCTGATCTTTTCCTGTTATTCCCCAGTGTTCCCTCTTGCAGTGCAACTGCAATCTGTTTTTCATTTTTCTGCCTGGAGTTTCATCATCTATTCCCTCTGGGGTCACTGATAGCTGCTGTTCCTCACAATTTGTTTAATGACCCTTACAAATACAGGCCTTGATCCCTCTCCGCAGACCTCTCAACTAGTATGGATGGTTGCGAGTATCTGTCAAAGACCATAACTTGTTTTACAGCTATTGTCTTCCAGCTCCTTCTGTTCTTTGTTTTTTCCACTACTCCACTAAATGTGAATGCAAAGGTGGTAACTAGAAAAGGCAGGGAGAGAAATGGTGAATGTGTAATGAAGTCCACAGGCATGAGTGTGGCACCTCTTCAGCCAGAAGTCAATCCCATTGAAGCTGCTGTAAGAAAGCTGGGAAGGAAATGTGGCTGGGCAAAACACACACCACACCATCCTGTGGTCTGTCCTTACCAACAGAAGCTATGCCTTAACCATTCTAGCTAGATGCTGGACACTGACTGAAGAACATCTTTGAACACTTTGAACGAGGACCAAACTCTTTGTAATGTGTTAGCTTTTCTGCTTGGTTCTGCTCTTGTTTCTCTGGCCTGATTTCTTCCAATCTCTCTCATTAATTCCATCTCTTGAGACCCAAGATTATATGGTCCTGGCTGCTGCTCTGTGCAGAAGGAAAACGCTACCAAATCTCTTGGTGTGCAGCGTGTCCATGGTTGCAGGACAGTGGTTCTGAAAAAGCAGGAAGAAAACTTCTCCAGCTCCCCTTTAGATCTGCACAGTGTGGAAAGGAAGTCCATTATCTCTTGAACAGGCTCCCAGTTGGTTTCCTTCCCTCGCACCTAGAAGGTACTGCTTAGCTTATCTCTATGGAGGACCCATTAGTTAAAAGCAGGATTTACAATCCAACAGAGCCACCTGTCATCAACACCCTATCCAGAATTCCTCTAATTTTTTGTTTGGATAGATATCAGCAACACTAATACAGGTAAAAGGTACCATGGCCTTAGGGAAGGGGGGGTGAGTGGCATGCTGGGGGACAGCAGCAGGATGAGAAAACCAATAGACTGGAGTATGTTCTTTCTCCTCATAGTGACCTGAAAAATCTGGCTTTAGATGATTGTATTTTCTGGTCTGAAAACAGAGCAAACCCTGAAGTAAAGGAGGCAAACCACCCTTTCATTGGGACTTGTAATTTTCTGTCCACAGCAGTGCCTCTGCATACCAGCTTCCACTGATTCTCTGCCACCTGGGCTTCTTTTACAGCCATAGGACTCCCAGTGTCTTTCTACATGCACTTGCTCAACAGCTAGGCTAGTTTTTTTTTCATATGTCCATAAAGATGTTGAAGCCTTTTTCCCAGTGGGGTTAGACACTTGGGAACCTATGTCCAGCTGAAAGCCAAGGTTTTCATTCCTTCTTCTGTGTACCTGTTTTCTGGTTTCAGCAGCGTACAGCAATATCTCAGATGTTTGCAATAATCATTGACTTTTATTAAAGAGGCTTTGTTCATAGTAATATTTTTTCTTTTTTTTTTTTATTTGCAAACCACTCATTAGTTTCCAGTGCCTAGTTATTATTAACTCATTCTACCGTTTCTCCACTGTTATCTTTTCCTTCCCTTTATCTTTCCCTAGCACAACTTAACTGACTCATTCAGTGCTCACTTCTTTGCTTCATTTGTATTACTAGTTTTATTTTTGTCTTCCAGTGTTTGAGCAGATACAAATAGTCACTTGATATGACTTGATGGATATGTTGACATTACTGAGCCTCAACAGAGATGACTCTTCCAGACTGAGGGACAGGATCAACTCTTAAGGAACAAAGCACAGTAAAGAGACAGTAAATTCCAAGATCATGCAAGGATACATGGATGTTAGCATGCAACTGAGTTTTCGGTCTTGAGGGCACACAAAGAAATCCATGAGAGCTGGTACACAGAGGTGCTGTGGAAGTGATCCCCATTGCACATTTAGCATTACGAATCTTTTTTCCTTACCAAATTGGTTTCTGAAACCAAATTGTATTTTATGGCCCTAGTATGTATCAGTCATGCTACTTTTCTCATCATTAGCAGTAAGACTAGCTTTCACTCCATGTTCTCAGGCAAGTCCTTTTTCCAAGATTTAGCCAGGTTAACATTTCTTGTGGTAAAAGTCCCAAATCCTTGGCTTTTTAGGAATAGCTATGAAATTCAGCCTGCAGTGTTAGCATAAGAAATGCTATATCCATTTTATTTACATTCTTGCAAATTTCTTCATTGAAGATTATAATCTTCTTTGAGATTCTATAGTCTGGCTCTATGAATAGGATTTGCACCAGTAAAATGATTCTGATGAAAGATTTGTTTTGTTTTGATTTCATTTGTTTTTAAATTAAAATAGCAATACTTGTGCATTTCCTAAAGCTCAGGCATTTGTATATAAAGATACTTGTACAATCTACATAGGCACTTACATAGCTTTCCTATTTCAGAAACCCACATCTGTCAAAATAGAAATGCAAAAATCCTGGTATGACACTTATTTGTCCTGAACATTCTTGATGGTCCAAGTCATGTCATCCTCACATATCATAATATACTATATTATTTTGAATCATTGAGTGTATTGCATCTGAAAATAAGAGAAAAATTTTCTATTGCTCTAAGTGTGACTTCTATGTGAGAAAGGGGGTGGGAATTGAGGACTGTACTGATTTAATTCCTCTTTGTTGTTCAAAGCAGTACAGCCTTTTCTGAGAGACAAATTCATAGTCATGTTTGAGAAGCAGACTCCATTGCTCAAGCACTGCTCAGATACATGCTGACGGTGCTACTCCGGGCACATATGTTCAAGTTGCAGCATGTGAAAACGAGGCAGTGAGTAGCCCTGACAGGGCTCCTGAGAGCTCCTGACTCTCAGATTAGTCTAAACTGCTTTGGACCACAGATGCCTCTTATACCACTGTGGAACCATGGCACCACAAGGCAGTTACAGCCAAGTCCTTTTGTGTTTTTGTTACAGCATGGTGCCAAAAAGCAAAGCTTCCAGGGCCAGTACCCTGTAAAAGCACCTCATCCCACATTGCTGTGCTGTGCAGGTTACAGCACATCCTCCTTTGGCCATGCCAGGAGCTGCCTTTAGAGCTGTGAAAAAGCACAGAAATATATTACATGTATGTTTGTGCATATATGCCCCTGTGTTTAAAGCCAGCTCAGTTCCCCTGGCTGTGGTGCAAGCAGATGGAGACTGGCAGGGACACCTTAAACTGGAATCTTGTGATTCCTCAAAGGCACAGATGCAGGTACTCCTCTCAGCTGGTAGCATCTCTTGCTCACCTCCAAAGAGACAAGAGGATTGTTGAGGTGCCTTTCCTTGCCCCAAGACTACAAAATCTTGCCCCAGCAAAATGTGTGGAAGGGCCAACAGGCGTGCAAGGACCAAGGACTAAAATTCATCTCTGCCTTTGGCTATCCAGCCTTTGGCTGGAGATGGACAAGGCCAGGCAGGCTGTATCAGAGGCTCTTCAGAGGAGGGAGAATGGCTCCTGGGCCTGGGAGGGCTGAGAGGAATAGAGGGTATTTCTGCTGGAGGAAGATCAGTAGTAGGAAGCTGTAGCAGAGCTAAGAGGCTGGCCTGCACTGGGCAAAACCTCTCCACTCAACCTACTTTAGCAGGGCTGGTTGTTCAATGGAATTTAAATCTCCGCAGATATGTGAGGAACTTCCTGGCATCACATGCAGTGACAGGGGCAGGGCTATGCTGTTCAGGGTCATCCACCAGCACAGCCAGAGCAGGGACCAAGGTCCTTGATGCCACAGAGAAATTGAAGTCGAAGTGGGCTCATCATGTCTTGAGTAGGCAGTGTGCAAAGCACCAATAAATAAGGGAAAGCAAAAAAGTTACCAAAAATAGGATTTGTGGAAGACAATTCTGCAAAGCACTAGATGCCCAGCTACCGATTTCAAACATAAGCTATACCTTTGTGTTTTGTTCTTGCATAGTCCAGAACACTGAAGTGTATGTCAGTATTTACAACCTCATGAATTCAAAATAATGAGTTAGTTGCCTCTAACCTCAAAATCACTGGATTTTGAGGGGAAAAATTACTTTGGAAAATTCTTTAAATTGTATATGTCTACATTTTCTTATCTTGCCTCTGAATTTTGTCATGTAAAGTCAATGTTTTCAAACTTCCCCCCACAAATTTTGAATGCTGAAAAATTTTTCTTATCTTTCCTTCCATCTTTTATTCTTTCTTCTCTTTGTTATTGTTCTCCCTCCCTTCTTACCTTCTCACCTGCCTTCTTATTTCATATGTAATTAAAATTATGTAGACCATAAAAATTAAGAAATAATAACATGGATGATGAAACTCAAGGTAAAAGCAGAAAAATTATCAAGCTGTATTCTGTTACTGCAAAGCATTTTAAGCAAAGATAAAAATAGAAGCTGAAGGGACAGAGTTCAAATTCTGTGTCAGATAAGTCCAAACTGATTTACGTTTTGCAGGTACTATGGCTGATTTTTACTTCTCTATTTCATTCACCTCAGTTGCAGAGGTGAAATAAACCTTTCTAAAAACCCAATCCTCTCTACTAGTAATATTTTCACAGGTTCACCACTCCCTCCCTTCTTTTGCAGCATCATTTTCTCCACAGGATGTCAAGATTACAGCTGTCATGGCTGTTCAAAGCTGTGGTGCTCACTCTGTCATCTATGTCATTGTAACTCTCTATTTTGCTGGCAGTGACACAAATTGTTTTCCTGCCAAATAAAAATTTGGTAGTATTAAATATAGTAGCATTAAATCTAGTACATTTAATACTCATAATGTGAGGAATAACTTTATATGAGCAACAGCAGTTAATCTGCTTATTACAGTATTGTGTCCCCTGGTATTGCTTGGGGGAAAAAATATTAGGTACAAGCCTGTGGAAGCTCAGCACATTTCTGACCAGTTCTGTACACTTTGGGGAAGGGGCTTATAGCAGTATGACCACACAGCTGCAAAGCCGGTGGGCTGATGTGAAAACTCAAGCTTGGAAATGGAAAAGAAACCTCAAGCTTGGAAACGGAAAAGGAAACTCAGCTAAAGGCTAAGTGAATGTTGTGTGTGCTCAGCAAATGGCAGAATGAAACTGTAGCAAATGAAAAAAAAGTAACATAAGTATAGCTTGTTGCACAGAATTGTGATTTATCTGCTTTTATTTTCAATCCTTACCGTGGCACCATGATGTAGGATTTTATAGCCTATTAAATCATGCCTGACATTTATGGATATAGTTTAGAGTGCATGCATTATGGATAGTTAGTGGCTTCTCTATGGCTGAGCAGCAGTTTCCACTCACAAGAAACTGTTTCCACTGCATCTTCAAGCTGTTTTGTAGCTTAAGCTCAGATACTGTCAAATACTCTCCAAAGAAAAAGTTTTGGTGAACAATGAAAAAATAAACTACTTTTCTATTCCTGTTGAGTTCAGCTTGTCCTGATCTAAAATCGCCTTTATTTCTGTTATTGTCTTGCATTTCGAAAAGCAGGTCTGCACCCAGAAGGGTTAACTGAAGCTTCTTCAGGCACTGCACATTCTTCTGTCTTCCATGAGAAGAAACAGACTGCCCTCTCACAGGAAAGATGTGGTAAGCAGCCCAAGCTGCTGATGATTTTTTTTCAGTGTGTGTAGGGAGTGGCATAATTAAGACTGGAAATTTTAGCTGACCCCAATACTAGCTTGGGAGATGACTGGAAAGAGCCATAGAGGTGGGTGGATCTGGGTGCTTCTGGTTCATCACTTAGATGGTGGGAGAGCAGCATCGCCACTGCTGCCTGCCCAGCACATGGTTCACTGCCATTGCCCACCCTTGTGGGCAGACACCATCTCAATAGACAGACCCGTCTTTGCAGCCACTGCCTGAGGAAAGCAAAGCTAAGTCTTGAATTGTACCCATCAAGACAGGCCTGAGAGAGTAGCCAGGAAGGGGGAGGAGGGAGAGCATCTTGAACAAGTCCCGTCAACTGTAGCAGAGAGAAAGGCAATTGGTGACGATGGAAAAGTCAGTTGAAATGAGGACTAGGATTTTGGTTCAGGAGGGGCCTCGCCAGCAATTTCAAGGGCAAAGAGAGAGGGAGAGAGTGATCAGAGAAGTGGCTGGGATAGGTGACCTTGATTGGAGGGGAATTCAGCTTCCGTGCCTGTTATCCCTGTGGCCAGAGAGGCTCCTCTGTGTGAGAGGCCTATGGCACAGGGAGGTTTGTGACCAGAAGAAGGGAAGGCTTTGGCTTTGGACTGTGGAGACACTTTTATATGCCAGGGCCTGAGCCAAGTGCAGATTGCAGTGGTCACAGCTACCACTGTAAGAGATACTCTTGGATAGTACCTTAGGTACCACCTTATAAGGGGTAATTTACAAAAATCCATGTGAGGTAAGTGCACAATTAACACTCCTGTTTTAGAGCAAGGAGAAGACAGGATGAGCAGCATGCTGCAGGCCAGATGGTGAGTCAGTGCCTGTGCCGCCATCACCAACCAGGAGTTCCTGGTTCCTAGCCTGGTCCTCAACCAGTCTCCCTGACGAGAGATGACAGTGAGCTGATTTTTCAAGCACTTTGATGAGAGAAGGAAGGTTAGAAATAGCCTGCAGCTGTTTCTAAAGAAAGTGTCTGGGCTGAAGGATAATTTCAGAGGAGGGAGCAGGAAAAGGGATGGTGGTGCAGTAACTATTGACACCAACAGTTACGAACGGAAAGGAAGAAAAAAATCAGAACCCAAAGATGGGGGATGGGTCAATAGAGAAGGTAGATTTTCTTGAGAAGGCCTGGTGGAGAGAGGAGGGGTGGCAGCAAGAAAAGAGTGAGCAGCTGTGGGGAAGAAGAAAAAAATACAGAGACAGTGTGCATGGTATTTGAAAGCTGTTGTGTCAGGAGGCAGACAAGAAAAAAGACACCGAACATGGGGTCTTATAGTGTCTGGGCAATTATAATAATGCTATTGTCTCTTACACAGCAGCTGGAGATCTTGGAGCCCTCCACTGAGCAGGGTAAGCATCATTACCTTTCTTTAACAAACGGTAGAACTGAGTTTCAGAGCAGTGAAGCCCCTTGCCTGTGGTCACACAGCAAGGCCAACACATTATTCTGGTTTAAACTATTATGATAAATGCAACTTGAAATAGGAATAGAACAGACAAGGACACATAGTTCTCAGTGGCACAGGAGAGAAAAAGAACAGATGACTGATGTCAGCAGCCCAAATTTATTTTTTATAGCTCTAGAATACATAATGTGAAGTAAAATGACAGGTGGAAGCTGTGAGCTTTGGATCCTCTATGCTTTAAAATACAAGCTAAGTAGTTGTAAAGGCAGACACTTCACTATATGCACAAATACAGTTGCACACAATAGTTCCGATGTTTGGTTTGTGTCCTTAAATAATTAATTTCCTTAGTTTTCCAACTTTCAGCAAAATTAAGGCAACCTACAACTACAAAAATGGAGGCACATGTATACACCAGAAGACTTTCACAGCACAAAATATTCTTATCCCCCCGAAGTCCTTAGAGATAGAATAGGATAGAACAGAGTAGAATATTTTGGTTAGAAGGGATCTGCAATTGTCTGGAAGGTGCATATGACCACTATCCTGTTGGGGTAAATTATGTGCCACAGGACAGAAATGATATGCCTGACAGCCTGTGGCTGCCACATCAGAAGAAGCATTTTCTTAAAAAGTAGAAGCCCAGAAATATCCACCAATGTTACTGGTAGATTGCACTCTTTGAGGTAGCATAATGTTTTTAAGGCCTAAGAAAGTGAGATGCTTTTGCAAAAGTTCCTCTTAATTTAAAAAGTCACTTTTCCTCACCTCTTCTTTCTCCTTTTGCTCACAAGAAATGAAGAAATGCAGCTATTTCATACCTTACTTTGAGAACAGAGAAGCATTCTCCAGTGCAAAGCGAGAGGAGAAAACCAGTGTAACACATTTCCTGAAGGAATCAGGAAAGAACAGTATAAAAGGCCTATTTTTAGCAACACTGTTTTGGTATTAAAATTTCCAGAGTTTATTCTGATTTCATCACCTCTTCTTCTTCCTCAGCTACTCAGGAGTATCAGGGGCTTCCTCATTTCCTTCCCTCTTTCCCATTTCCATATTTCCTTTCCCTTCTCCTTGTGCTGAGTGCCATGGCACTTCAGCTGTGCAGTGCTACCACCCTCTGGGCACTGTCAACACCACAGTCCTGTCTGCAGGAGTGCCCTGAGCTCCACCATCTGCCTCGTATATTTCTGTGAGATAAATGCTGCCTTTCAGTGTACCCAGTAAAAAGAGACAGTGATTCACACCTTCTGATGAAGCTTTACACAATGCCTATTTCAGCCACTTGCTTTTGTGAAGAGATTTCATCTGGGTGAAAAATACAAAGGTAAACACTTCCAAATGTGTTGGTCCTCCACTGGTCCAGCACACATGGCTGCTGGGTTCATCTCCTCATGAGTCCATGTAAGGATGCACCCTTTGAAAAAAAAAAATTTCAGTAGCATCTCTAACATTTCTCAAAAACAAGCTACTTCTTCTTTCCCTCTCATCTACCCTCTTGTCCATAGCAAAGTGCTCATTTATTTAAAGAACAAAAAACTATCAGGAAAAAACACATCTACTATGCCCACCATTTTGCTATAAAAGTATACTTCCCAAAATTAAAACCAGGAACTTTTGACACACAAGAATTCATTTTCCTTTTTTTCCACTTTCATCCACAAGAGAGACCCTGGCTATCTGCCCAGATGAAGAGGGAGCCACAGAAAACAGTGGCATCTTGCATCACACCATTTTCAGTGGTCAAAACTGGCATGTCACAGGCTGTGAAAAGCAATGAACGTCAAAGTCAAAGGAACTTTGTACCAAGGCTGTACTTTATCTCTGGTTCCTCTGGTACCAACAGCAAATGTGTGTCTTTGGGTGATGATATTTGTGGAAAGTAAATATATTTTGTCTATGCCGTGGCTTTGACTTTGGGGATACTGCTTCTTACACCATTTTCTAATGTAGATGACATGATATATTACAATAGTAATAATGAAAAACAACAACAGTAACAAAAATAGAACAAAAAAAACCTGACCCAAACCCAACAACAAACACACCAAAAAACCTCCACAACTTTATAATCCAGTATAGAAAATGAAGTTAATTAGACAAAGATTTCCCACGCTGCAGCTTATTTTTTCGGATGATGTGTATTCCTTTTGAGAGGCAGATGCTCTATTTCCTTTGATATAACAGATGATGATGGAAATTACAACACCTATTTGTAATCAAGAGAAGGGATTGGATTATCTTGCTTTATGATTCTAAATCTCTCACTAGCTGAGTGGATAAAAACATGCATAAGACTGAATGACTCATCCATGTGGTTCACAGGTAGATGTGTCTGCCATCAAAACCTGCTGAGAGAGCAGAGGTGAAGAGGGCATATCTTAGATGTCCCTCCTTGATACACCTTCCCACAGATGAATCTCCAAAGACATGGAGAGTCCTTTCTCAAACTTCCTTACAAACTGGAAAACTTCAAAATATCTTTGCAAAAGAAATAAGATAGTTGTGTGGTGTTGTTTTCCCTAGCAACTTGTGTAGTTTCTACAACGACTGTGTCTCCAAAAATCCCAACTGAACACACTGGCTCCTATACCATTTATTAAGCCCCAAACTCTTCTAGTTGCCCACCAGCCAGCAAGTCTGACCAACACAGAATAGAGGAAAGGATGGGAGGAAAAAATCAAAAAATGTCAGTTTCAAGACACCAAATCTGTAAGGAAGGAAAGTGAGGAAAATGACAAGTTCAGGTTTTCTCCCTGAAAACACTTGCCACCAGCTGGCTCTACTTAAAATGCCTTGTTTGATGCCAAATGCCACATTATTTTACATAAAAAGAAGTTGATTGAAAAGTTGCTTACTAGATTGTGTGAGACAGAACTCAAGTCATCTGAAACTCTGTAGATCAATGCTGTGAATGCTCGGTGAATGACAAGGCTTTCTGCATTTTATTTAAGAAAATTCATTTCTCTGGACATGTGTATGTGCTCAAACTAAAACAAAAAGATTCATTCTAAATGACAATAAAAATCAGAAACTGACTTTTATGAGGTTTTTCACCTCTTATCCCAATCAGAATCAATCACAGAATAACAGAAGTGTGTGCTGATATGGCATGATGAAGATAGACAGATCCATATGTCTGACAATTTTATACAAATATCATTATTACTTAAATGCAATGAGCCACAGTGGGCGAATTGCCTAGCTAGGACATAGTCCTTCAAAAGGCAATGTACAGATGATAAAAGAGATGGGAACAGCTCTGAAGTCCTTTCAAATAGGCACCTGAATTTAAATTAAAGCTGCCACTCCACCCGCTGCTGATCATAATTTTGTCCAGTGTACCTGGAGTCATTGGTCAACCCCAGAATGCCAGACCATACGACTGTCACAGTGCCACCCTTATCTCCAGAGTCCAGAGAACACAAAAGCTTGGGGTTTAGTACCTTGCCAGGGGAATTTGCAGCAAGGTACAGATGCAAATTAAAGCTTTCTCACCAAACACAGATGAGAATAATGGTATAGCAGCTGAGCAGGAATGGATGAAAAAGAGAACAAGGGAGCTAGATTGTCATGTGAAAGGGGGAAGTTTAGAATTTTCCTTGTTGGTGCCCCGAGGAAGGTCGAGACCCATGCGTTCGACCAGTCTGTCAGCATCGCATAATGAGACCCTTCACCAACAGATTCACCAGATTGGAGGGTGATTTGATTGCTTTTGTCAGGGGGTGCTTAGCCAACAGCATGAAGACCCCTCAGCGGGCCCTGTCAAAGTGTTATCTCCTACCAGCAACTGAAAGTACTCACTCTAACAGTTCATGAAATAACACTTTTTATTATACAAATTGTGGTAGGTTTGTGGCTGCAAAAATATGTTTTAAAGCAATCTACTGATATATATATATTAAGCAAGCACAAGCTCTAATCCTAAAAGCACTATTTAATGAGCGTAGAATATAAATCTTACCAAATGCATCCCTGTGGGGGGAGAATGTTGGAGGTGGCTCAGATGATGAAGAGAAATTTCAGCAGTGGAAAATGAGACTGCAAGAAACTCTGGATGAGAATCTGGGTAAGGAAAGCATCTTGTGACTGAACTATGAACAGATTCAATGGACTGAGTCAGTTTTATAAGAAAGTTTTAATGTTTACTGTTAATGCATGCTTTACTATATTGTACCCTTGCATTTCTATATGTTATATCCCCATTTTCTTATTGGTTGATTTGTACTGCAGTATGAGTCTCCCTAATAAGGTCATGTCCTTCCCCTACTTCCCTTATATAGATGTAACCCCTCCTATGATTTTCCTAATAAGCCAAGTTCCCTCCTTACCTTTCCTTGTATGTATTGTTCACACCCCCATTTCCAGAAAATTTTTCTCTCCCCCTATAGAAGGGGAGAGCCATTTTGAATAAAAGACCTACTTCCTTCACGAACCCAAGTAGGTTGTCACTTTGCTCCGGACCATGACAGGAGAATACAGGCAGTTTCAAAGTACCACAAAGTTCCCCCTTTCTGCCAGGATTTCAATGGAGGGAGGCCATGTAGTCTTCACTTCCTTCCACTCTCCGTTCCATCTCTCGAAGCAGATGATTATCATTGTATGGGGAACATGTTGACTGCATTCTGTCCAGGCAGTAGCAGCTGCATTTATCCCAGAATTCTTAACCTTCTCTAAATTTTAACCATATCCATCATCCCACATAGACATTATCATAGTGTAAGAGAAGAGGTTTATTTTGTCACTTAATTTACCACCCTTGGGGACACAAAGTCAGAACGCACATAAGCCATAATAAAAGCAGGTAACATGATTTGAAAGGTGAACATGGATCTGACAGTTGTAAATGTTTGCTTTCAATCAAGAAGACAAATTGCTTGTTCAACTAGTCTAACAGCACTAATGTTTTCCAACAGCATTACTTTCTAGAGTCAAGTGTTGCAATATATAAAGTGTCTTGCTACCCTTATCTAGGAGAAGAGCCTTATGAACATGATTACCTTTTAAGGTCCAATTTTATCATATAACATGCTGCAATTTATGTTTGCCATGTATGGTTCATAATGAGATTAGTGGAATATAAATGTTCATGCAATTTAAATAAATAGTCTCTTGAGTGTCTGGCATTAGAAATATGGTGTTCTGTATTTGACTATGGGCACTGATGCTGCATCCTATAATTGTAAATTATTTATGCCTATCATATTAAAAGGCATTTGATTTAAATGGGAGAGTTTAATCTTTTCTTTGTTTCAACCATCACATAATTTGGTTAATTACCGTTTGTTGGATTTTTTCCCGTTTGCCACAAAAAGGCTAAAGTCTTTCATTTAATATTTCAAAAGTAGGCCATACAGAGTTGCCATTGCCACAGCATATGGAGCAGCCATTGACTCAGTACTGTTCAGAGATCACTATTCGGAGACCACTGTGGTAACACAGAATTTACCCCATTAATCTTGTCTTTCCAGATTTCAATTTATATAATTTTCCATTCACACAATCTGAATGATTAATTCCCGTATTAATATTCTTACATAATTGTTCTGACACCCAGATATTTCTTAAATTTCAGAAAATTAATATCCCTTCTTGCTTCAAAGCCCCTTTGTGGAAGTTAACCCTTCTATATCCTAGATAAAAGTCTTCTTTAGCTCATCACCCAGCTATTAGGCACCGTAATAGTATAATCTTGATTCCCAGTAATACTCTGCTAGTGAATGAAACAGGAATAAAGTATTTTTATAGAATTCATTGTTAATATTGAAGTTACTAGAAATAAATAACAACTGCAAAGGTATTGTCTCACGTTACAGAACATAATTTTGCTAAGGCACTGCCATGATGAGTTTAACAGTGTTAAAAGCTCACCAATCATGATAATGCTGATATATGATGAAGTGTTTGCTCCCCATATAGACACTCACTTTATACCAACAAGCTCTAAAACATCATCAGCAAAAGTAAGTTTGTGATGTTGTTTGCTAAATGAGAGATCTGTGATTAATCTGCCCATCTCTGCCTTCTGATGTCCGCTCTCAGTGCTAGCAACTCTCCAGCTCAAACCCCACCATTACAGCCTGCCTTTGCCTGTGCTGGAGCCAGACAAGGTGATAGAGCCAAGGGAGAGGAGGAGGAAGAGAGCTTCCTGTTTGCATAACTGGGTGGCCTGACCTTTGATGCATGGCCTGGCAGAAAGGAATGGTGTTTCTTTTCCTCATTGTATGACTGGGTCTGTAATCAGTAATTCCATGCCTTTATCCACAGCTGCTATTATAATTTCTTTTAAAGGAAGAACCAAATTTCTCAGGGCTGTAGAACTCAAGGCTTTAAGAGAAGTCAATAACCATGGCAACTGATTGAGAGAACCATGAGCCAGTAGTGTGTCCTTGTGCATAAGAAGGCCAATGGTGTCCTGGAGTGCATTAGGAAGAGTATTGCCAGCAAGTAGAAGGAGGTGATCGTGCCCCTCTCAGCCCTGGTGAGGGACATGTGAAATGCTGTGTCCACTCCTGGGCTCCTCAGTACAAGAGAGACATGGAGCTCCTGGAGCAGGTCCAGTGGAAAGCTACAGAGATGCTGGAGGACTGGAGCATCTCTCAAGAAGAAAGGTTGAGGCCTGTTCAGCCTCAAAAAGAGAGGACTAAGAGGGGACTTTGTCAACATATATCACTATATGAAAGGAGGACATCAAGAGGACAGCATCAGCCTTCTTGTCAGTGCTGCCAGATAATAGTACAAGAGGCAAAGGGCAGAAATTGACTAACAGGAAGTTCCAACTGAAAATGAAGAACTTTACTGTGCAGGTGACCATGAAATGAAACAGATGGCCAAGAGAGTTGTAGAGTCTCCCTCACTGGAAATAATAAAGAACTGTCTGGATATAATCCTGAGCAGGTATGCTCTAGCATGATTCTTCCTGAGCAGGGAGGTGGGACTAGAAGAACCACTGTGGACCCTTCCAACCTTACCCGTTCTGTGATTTTTTGAAAACCTTAGAAGGTTGGGATTTTTTTTTTAATTTTCTGACTCCTCATCTAAACCAATTGCAAATGCTCTGAAGCAACACCTCCTTAGCACAGCAAGTTCATTTTCCACTCAAGAGAAAAGGAGGACCAGCTGAGGCTGGCATAAGTGGGAAAGGAGAAGGACAGTTTAGGTAGTGAAAATACGGGGATCTGTGGCTAGATAAGATCAGATAGGATCTGAGGAGCTAGTCTGCATATGAATCCTCCTTAGTTAGGAAAGGCAGATGCTTACAAGACTTTGCTCATTTCCCCTGCCTGGAAATGCATAAGGAGTTCAGAGCAAAACAGCAAAAGGACACATCTATTAGTTTCTCCTAAGTTAGAAAGCGCTGAAAGCGAAGAGAGATGTCTTGGGATGAATATGCTAACCTGTCTACAGCATAGGAGAAAGTTTGAGTTCTGGAGACAGCCTGGTACACTCTGCCTGTGAGCAGAGAAAGCTGGCAAGTGTCACTGGAAGCCTAAGAGCGATACAGCTATGGGACAGGAGAAAGGTTTGTTCTCTTCATAGAAAGGAAAGCCTGTAGTCCCACTGTTTTAGAGGTAGATGATATGATGCCCATGGAAGGTACTTACTAATAAGACCTTCCTTTCCAGGTATCTTTGGCCTGGGAGCAATCCTTTGACAGGATCACTTTTGGAGGTGGAATAAAATTTTGGTGGTTGTCTTCTGAAAGGGAATCATGGCTTTTTCCCATAGGAGGGATAGCACATAACCCCAGTGTTTCAGGAGCAGAAGATAAGCTGCCCAGGGCAGTAATAACCAGCAAGACATTTCTGTCCTGACTCCTTTGTCTAGGGAGCAATGGCCTTACACAATAATGTTGGAGGTGGAACCTAAATGTTGGTGGTGGTCTCCCTACAAGTAATGACAGTTCTTTCCTATAGGAAGGAACGCACATATCCCAAGTTTTTCAACAGCAGATGATAGGCTGCCTATGGCAGACAACAGCCACCAGGGTCTTATCTTGCCTCTTATATTTCAACACTCTTATGCGCATCTCTATCAAGCCACTTTGCCCTTGCTGCTAGTAAACTGTGGTCACACTGTGGTGCTCTGCACTTTGCTACTAAGCTATGTGTACAAACAAGTACCTTCAGTTATGCAGACAAAACGTGCCAATGTAACTACGAACACAAAGAAGCAAATGCTGGATAATTTTTTCTGGTGGCAGCATTTCAGCAACAAACAACACCCTGGGGCTACTACACACCTTCTTTCTTTGTAACATTTCATCTTTTCACTCTTGCAGAACCTAAATTCAAACCTTAAAATATCCAGCAGCTGCTCCAATAAGAATGATCAAAAAACAAAATACCAGCATGTTCCTGCTGCAACTAAAAACCCACACCAAGCACACTGCTGCAAAGCACTTTTCTTCTCAGCAGACCTCATATTTAATCACACAGGGTCTAAAGCTAAACCTCAGTGTTTCCAAGTAGAGTTTGAATATGAAAATGAGCCAGCACACAAAGATTTTGCTGACCTTCTCCCTCACAACTTGTAATTCAGACTGTATTAGAGTGGCATAACAGCCATCTTATAGCCTGTAAATCACACACACAGGAAGCTTTGCAAGTTCAACTCTGTCTAGCACTTTCAGGCTCACAGAGTTTAAAGTGACTCATCTCTCACAAATAAAAATTGGTAAAAACAAAAGTATGTACTGCATTTCCCCTTCTCTGGACCATCTTTCAGATACACACCACACACTAGGAATATCTCTCTCTTTTAAAGCTCCAGGAAATATCATGATTTTTTCCTCTCTCAGATCCCAGTCTGTAAAAATAATCCTCTGCACAGAGACAGTCACTTGAGATGTGAGGAACCAAATCTGGTTCATTCAACGTCACAAGGGCTTATATAGGCAGTTTGAACAGTGGCACGTCACAACATCTGACCTTCTTAACCAATCACATTCAGGCACTCCACTGAGCATGTGTACTAGAGTACCTGTGGACTACAATTCCAAGAATGCCTTCCGGCACTCTTCCTGTGACATGAACCGCTGCATCTGCCCTGTTATTATTTTTATTGTGACGAGTTACAGACCAGTACATTTTCAAACCTTTTTCTTAAACCTTTCTTAACATAAACAATCCCATTTTAACACAGTAAGTTCACCAACCGTTTTACCTTTGTAAATACAGGATTTGCTATAAATAAGTTCCTTTAAGACTTTTCATCTAAGGTTCTGTGTGTAACTGAGTAGAAGCATCAGCCTTATTTCTCTAAGGGTTTGTATGTAACTGAGTAGAAGCATCAGCCTTATTTCTCTAAGGGTTTGTGTGTAACTGGTAGAAGCGTCAGCTTGATTTCTCTGAGGGTCTGTGTGTAACTAGGTAGAAAACTCAACTTCAAGGAAGAAGGTTTTTAGGGGATAAGTATTGTGTTTTCAGCTGTCCCCCTGATATGTTAATGTGGCCGAGGTAGTATTGTTATGCAAGTGTAGTTTATTCAAGGCATATTTGGTATAAAGTGCTTTTGAGTTCACATACATACATATGTCCACACAACCTTTCACATTCATACAGGTGGCCACCTCAATCTCTCTCCACTTGTGCATACTTAAGATTTTTATTATGCCTCTGCATTTCAGCCACACAGTTTTGGTTTAGTGGGAGCCATTAGTTGTGTGTTTCTTAGCTTGTGATTTCTGGTGGTCATGTCTGGTAATTGTGCCTGTTCTGAAGAGGACTTAATATGAGGCCTGACAAACCAAAATGGGATCTATTCTGATTATCTGTTTATGTGCACGTATATTCTCTCCCCCCATTTTTTTTTTGTTTTGAAACATATGTTTGGTGTGTGATGTGCTCTCCTGACAATAGCTTGTTTTATGGGTGAGTGCAGTATGCCTGTGGAATGAACAATTCCCCAATCTGTGATAAATGTTTTGACTTTTGAAGAACAATATGCAGGACCATTGTCTGTCTTTATGGTTTTTGGAGTTCACAAAGTTGCAAAGCAACTAAGCCAATGTCTTATAACATCCCTTACCTTTTCCCCAATGTGTGCAGTGGCATTTATGTATTTAGAGTGTGTGACGACTGTGATACGGACATACGTTAGCCAACCAAATTCAGCTATATGAGTCACATCCATTTGCCAAATTTCATTGGCTGTCATGCCTCAGGGATTAACCCCTTCTTTAGATGGCATTGGGGCAATTTGCTGACAGTCAGGACATGACACGATAATATGTTGAGCTTGATTCATAGTGAGTTGGAACTGCCTTTTTAGGGAACGTGTATTTTGGTGAAAGAATAAATGGGATAGTTTAGCTTGCTCGAGAGTTTTGGGCACTGTAGCAATCATAGCGTCAGCATCTGCTCTTTGATTACCCTCTGCTATGGGTCCTGGCAGTTCTGTATGGGAACAGACAAGTATTATGTTAAAGTCAAATTTTCTGTAGGTGACAAGGAGCCATATAGTGTGCATTCTTGCGAATAAATAAGGATTAGTGACATCTCGAAGGAAAGAGGCTTCGAGGTGTGAAACCAGCATAACACAAATCGGTAATGATATTCAGTGGCTGATCACAAAATAACTCAAGAGACTAAGAGGATAGCAGCAAGCTCTAACACCTGTACAGAACCTTGGGCTATGGTCTGTACTTGACTGTCTCAATGTCCTGAGACAGGATTTACCCGTGTCACCACAGCCTTTCTTCACTGTACAGACATGTCAGTAAAAGCAGTGATGCCTTCTACAGGTTGTGGCCGGCAATGATGCGTAGCCATTAGAGGTAGATTCCTCATTTCTGCCAAGAGTCTGTGTTTTGGAAAGTGAATGGAAATGTCACTGTCGTAGTCTGCCAACACAGCCTGGAATCCAGCGTCCTCTGAGAGAAACCAGTCCAAGTTTTCTTTCATGGGTGGAATGTAGATTGTCTTGGGATCTTGTCCATCCAGCTCCTGTAGTCGTTCTTAACCTTTAACAACAAGATCAGCAAACATATCATCAATAGTTCAGACAGTTCCAAGTGGATACTGTGGCAGAAACAGATGCAAGAGCCAGGTGAATCTGCATTTTTTTTTTTGGAGTTATGTCCAAGATTGGCTGAAGCCACTCAAGAGCTTGAAGCAACAGCAGTAAGTCATTTTATGTTATACTATTCTTTACCTTAAAAGTTGAAGGCTGAGGGATGATATCTTGCTGTGTATATCACAGGTAATTCCAGGGCTGAGTCTGTTGAATCTTTTCCGAAGCATTTTGCAGTTCTATTTCTCGAATGGTATTGGTTGGAGCAATCATTATCAGTTTTAACTCAGTCTCTTAGGCAGCTGGGATTTGTGAGCAGCTATTTTTGCATTCTTGTTGACATTATGAACACTTTTCTGGGACAGCAGAATATTCTGAGAATGTTTGAATGTATTGATTAACAAAGTATGGGGATGTTTAAAAACTTCTTAAACACATTACTGGAACAAAATTGTCATAACAACTGAACCTATGCAGATGCATTTAAGAACCTTTTACAACCAAAACAAAGCTAAAGGGAAACTGGTGAGAAAGTAGAAAAAGCTTTTAAAGCTCCAGTGCTCTCACTGCAGGTTCTCAAGACGACAAGATATGATGATACGTTGGTTCTGTATGTCTCTCGGGAAGTATGCAGTAAGCGTGGCTGCAGGATCGGGTTGCGCAGGGGGGAGGCAGCAACAGCCAACCCCGGCGCAGCCCTGCTCCGTTCCAGGGAGAGTGGCGCGGGCCGTTCCCCCAGCCTCGGCTCGGCTGCATTACCCCCCACCGCAGGTGGCAGGGTCGCCCCTGTAGGGTTCCCAGCAGTGCCCCGTCCAGGGTCGCACCGCTTCTTTCTCTGCCTGCGGCAGAACTTGCACAGGGCTCTGCCGAGAGCTTGCACTCCCACGTTCCCCCGGCGCGCGCGCGCCACAGGGCCGCAGTAGCGCCGATCCCCAGATCCCCACACGCCGATCCGCGTTTTCATCACTGCTGCCGCCGCTCGCGCGCACCGCAGGAAAATAGCGCCGAACCCGATAGTAAACCTTCTCTTTCCCATATTTTTCCTCTCGTGTTCCCGGCGGCTCGCCCCCACCTCCATCTCTGTTCGCAATCTGTAGGGGCTTCCTGTGCCTATCAGGGTTTGTGGGGTGAACAGGAGGACTGGAATCTGTTTCTGCAGATGGGTTTGACTTCTTTTTTGCGATTTTTAAGGCATTCATGACTTGTGTCGATATAGCTAAATTTCTAAAGGCTTCCATATCTCCAAATATCGCTCTTTCTCTCATTGTCCTTCCACGTTTTTTCCAAGCAGTCACGTTAAGGGCTCTGGCCAGTGGAAATCCTGGTACAGTTACATTCATCCATTTCAATAACTCAACTAGCTTGTTTTCTGTGATTGTGGTGCAAACAGAAGGTTCTGAAAACAAGGGGCAAGGGCTGAGCAAGGTTTTTGTCCCAGCAAATTTCTCTGGGCGAGCCCTGTGTAACATGCATTTCTTGCATGGAAATATGTGTGTAGACAGAATCGTGTGGACATCGTGTACTTGCCATCTCCCAATGCCTAAGGAGCATTGGTATACCTCTGGAACAGAAGAGCAACAGGGAGATAAACACTTTGGCCTCAGTGAGCCTGAGAAGTGTGTGATGGTAGTTGCAGCTTGGGAGGAAGATGGAGAGCATTTCCCTTGCGACTGAAGTTTACAAGCCGTCTAGGGGAGAGGACTGTCGCTTGCATGTGCTGCAAAAGCAAGCTTCTAAAGAGAAGGGGCAGGGGCTAAGCGAGCTTTTTGTCCCTGCACATTTCTCTGGGCGAGCCCTGTGTAACATGCTTCTCACACCGAAAGATGTGTGTGGACAGAAGCAGTGTAGCAGAGTGATTCTGTGAACAGAGGCTGGTGCCTTTAACTTAACTTTTCAGCTCTTGGCGCTTGCCTATTCACTCCCTCTCATAGTGTGTTTTCTTCACTGAAATATTTCCAGATCCAGTTTGCTGAGAGAAATGTGCAAAGAGAAATCTTGTTCAGACTCCAGCTCCACACATTCTCTCTAACCTCTAGCATCACGCACGTGCCGCCTCCCAATGCCTAAGGAAGACTGCTCTAGTGCACGCACAGAAGAGCGCCACCGGGATAAACTTTTGTCCCCAGCGAGGCAGGGACTTTGTAAGCATTTTATCCAAGCACGTTTGTCTGGGCAAACCCTATGTAACATACTTCTCGCACCAAAACGTGTGTGGGGCAGAAGCAGTGTAGCAAACTGATTCTTTGAAAGGAGACCAGTGCCTTTAACTTAACTTCTCAGCTCTTCGCACTTGCTTATTCACTCCCTCTTGTAGTATGTTTTCTTCACGGAAATGTTTCCAGCTCCAGTTCACAGAGAAAAATATGCCAGGAGAAATCTTGTTCAGGAGAATTCTTGGTTAGATGTTCTCTCTAACCATTAACTAACATCATGCACTTGCCAGCTCCCAATGCCTAAGGAGGATTACTCTAGCGCATGAACAGAAGGGCGCCATCGGGATAAAATTTTTTCCTCATTGAGACTGAGAAGTGTGTGATGGTAGTTGCAGCTTGGAAGGAAGATGGAGAACACTTGCCTTGGGACTGCAGTTTACAAGGTGTCGAGGGGAGAGGATTTTTGCTTGCATGTGCTATGAATGCAAGTTTCTGATGATGTCAAAAAACCTCGGAATGATTAACTGCTCAGAGACTTTTCATCTATAAGGAGCAAGGTATTTGTTTATTCATCATTGGGAGCAAGCCAGCTCACTCTGGACGAACTTCTTCGACTTGAAAGTGCAAAAGCAAGACATTTTATACAGTTTAGATACATGGTTACATCATGTAACATAATAATAAGTAGTCTAGTCTCTGGGCGGAGTCTTTGCAGACGTGCAGTCTCCTACTGTGGGGGGTCTTTTCCTCAAGCCTTCATCCCTCTGGTGGTCGCCACAGATGTCTTCCTCAATTTGACCTTCTCAATTAGGTGACCTGAATTCTTCAAGCTTGCAAGATCCTAGCTCTGGGCCTTCTATATCTTATTCAAATGTCTACTTTACCTAATTTATTACCTTGTATATACTACTCCTATTCTTTCTATAATAAGGACCTCGGTCCAGTGAGCAGAACAGAACATGATATGCTCCTAAAATGTTCTTCTAGCACAACAGGTAGAACAAACAGGACAAGGTATATCAGCTGAACCATTGTTAACTCTTTTTCGTGCATTTTTGCCATCAATTCCCCCCTTTCTTTCTTCCTTTGCAAATTCCTTTGCAAGGGTCATAATCTATAGTTCAGCAATTGCTCTTGATGAGAATTTTGTATTGGCCATATTATTTGTATTTTTCTAGTCAGTGTACTGAGTTTACACCACAGCCATAAATTGAGTAATGATAACAATGTAACGACACTCACCAATACTAAGATTGGATGTATTTGGAAATGGAACACATGAGACGCCGTGGGGCAGCATCCCAGAAAAGTATCCCACCAATGACGTTCTCCTACTTGCTCTACCTTTGTCCATATGATCCTTATACTTCCAATATCATGTTTCACCTGCCGAAGCATACATTGTGTGGTTTTATTTACTTCTTGCACTGTTTTTCTATGTCTGGGTGTTCAAGCATCTTCTGAA
>VZRE01015187.1:43091-63123 GCA_013396775.1 Cephalopterus ornatus | reverse complement strand
TTTTTTTCTCTTTTTGCTTTTTTCATTTTGTTTTCCTTCCCTCCCTTGCCCCCTCCCCTCCCATTATCTTCCCCCTTCTAATTTTCTTCTCCCTCTACTTTAACTTCTCCCTCTCTGACCTTCTCTCCCTTCCCTTTCCTCTTCCTTCCATTTAATTTTTAACAAGTCTGAATATTTACTTTCCAAATAACAAAAAGAAAAAAAAATGACATAGAAAACAGACTCAATTAAATTATAACCATTAATGTATAGAAAACTTTCTAATAAGAGAAGCCATGTGCAATGTGTTAGGGACTCAGATGTAATTATTTGTGTGCAAACAGAACCTCATTGTTACAACAAAATCTCAAGTGGTAGCTACTGTAGACACAGACTTCACTAAAATGTGATAATTTTTATGCATTTGAAAGTAAGGTGTTTTGCTTAGCCCTGAGGTAATAATGGTGGTGGAAACAGGTAGACAGGTTACATAAATCTAGAAGAGGCAGAAAAGTCTGGATTCTTAGAATATTAAATTTGTCCAAAAGGTTACTTTCCAGTGGGCATAAAAGAAAAATATTTGTCAAATCTGTATCAGAATGGGGCTTTTTCATGCTTAGTTAGTAGTGCATCATACTGTACTTGTTCTGCTGTATTTACATCCTTAACTGTTTCAGAATGCTGTGCTCCCTTTAGCACAAATCATATTGGAAATGAGTGGTGAAAATAAACAACGAAATAAAACTATCAGGAATAGCCCTATCAGCAGATACATGTTCTGTATAGGTAAAATATGCATGCAGTAAAGCAACCTGCAATTTAATCTTTTAATTTCTGATAGAAGTCATCTCAAGTCAAAGTTTTTATAGATGAGTTTTTTCCTTTAACTTAAGTGTAAAAATAATAAAAGTACCAAAATGCAGCATATTGCTAAGCTCTAAATGTTGCTTAAGTTTCACAGGCAACTTAAAGAAAAAGCTTTGTTAAATATTTAGCAACTCAACCAACATACATTCTTTTTTCATGATAATACATTGTTTGAGTACAGTGCATTTTCAGTATTATTATTTCATGAGTTGTAATAATATATTAAACAGGTGAATATAGAAAACATTACAGTTTTAATATTGAATGTATCCAAAAACTATTTACAAAATTTATTTAAGATATTTTAATTAAATGTTAAACAGGCAAACATTACTACTGCAAACGAGAAGTAACAAAAGTATTCTCTTCCTAAGAGAAAACAGCAAATATACTTCTAAACCATCACCTACACTTCAGATGTGATTGCTAAAAAAACAGATTCTTCGCAAGGGACTTGAGGTACTTGCTGTGCCCAGCTTCTGTATGGAATTTTGTTCTGTATAATAGTACAGTAACAGGTACAATAGGCCTTTGATTTTAGAAGTGTTCCTCGGAGCTACCTTTCAAATACTCTTAATTATTATTAAAAACTTCTCAACCTTAATGTAGAAAATATACATTTATTGACAATCTATCCATCTTCTCAGATAATAGTTTTCTTTTGTAAAGTGGAATCATGGGATGTAAAAAGTAAAATCAATTGCTATTTTGAAATGAATTCTTTTAAGTAGATGCTGCTTTTCCAAACCCTGCTGGCTGTTCTTTTAATTTCTACAGGAACAATTTCATTTTAGTAGTAGGTGTTTATTTAGTGCAAATGCTGAATTTGAAGGATGGTTAGAATCTACCGATTAATCAGAAAGGAAATACAAAGACAAATCAATGTGTGCAGCCTTCTTGGATACCTTTTTTATTTATTTACTTTGTCGGTTGCTTAATTTTGAAGGTGAGGATGTGTGGATCCATTTTCTGGATCCATTTTATGAATCATCTTCATAGGACAATTAATTTTAGTACTGTGGTGTGGAAAATAGGACTTCCTTTCAGACAAGAGAGGAATATTGATTACAACTTTTCTCTAAACTACACAGCTATGTGCTTTTGATTACAGAATTCTAATCTAAAATCCATTAGTTACGTGAGTAGGTCTGTGCTTTAATTGGTATAACAATACCAAATGCTGCACTTTCTCAGAGGCAGAAGATTTCATTGACAAAAGTGTATTTTGCTTCAGGGTGAGACTGGAACACAAACAATTTAAACTGTTTATTTTCTTGTATTACTGTTTTCTTCTGTTTTGTTTTTCATTTTGACCAGGTATGTCTGTGCACTTTCTGTAGTCACGTTGAAAAAACAACAGTGTAACAAAAAAATTAATTTTTTGGTACATATATAAGAAGAGTTTTCATTGCACATTGTGAAGTTATATAGTAGTTTGAAACTAGAAAGCAGAATAATAAAATACAGGAATCAAAGTTTTCTTTTCAGTAGATAATGAACTCAATAAATCAGAACTCTCCTCCATAATCTCAGCACCTGGGCAGTACTGCTGCCACCCATAGCCCCTTGGGGCGAAAATGTCACTACTTGTTCTCTTGGGTGCTTGTCATTCACAGGCTGTGACCTCCTCTAGGAATGGTAGTTGTCTCGTACGGACAGTCCAGATGTGATCCTGGCTCATCATGCTCATTAAAGACAATCCTGAGGATGTTCAGCAAACAGAAAGGGCTGTGGTACGGGGAGGTGCTGGGGTGTAAGGATGGCTCCAGAGGACACAGTAACACTGAAGAGGCTACCTGTGCCCAGGAGAACCACTACCTTGTCCATGTGCTCAGGCAGCACAGCAACAGGGAGGTGCTGAGAGTTTCTGGAGCAGGTTTTAGCCTGAATGGTGGATGACAAAGCTTCCTTGGGACATAAATTCAGGCTAACTTGGAGTGTGCTGCAGCACACCTGCCCACTGTAGCAGTGTGCACCATGGGGAGGGAGGGAATATAGCTGTCAAACCTCCAGTGCACACCAGTGACGCTGAAATACCTGCTGCTCCAGCAACTGAAAATCTTGACTGTTTAATCCCTTGTGGGGTTAGAAATGAAGTCTTAGCAGTGTTTCTTTCTCTCAGAACTTTTCCTTCCCTCCAGAGCAAGAAAAGCAGGAATAAGACATCCAAAAAGAGTTGTGTATGTAGGCGGAACGGTATAAATTCAGCCCACATTCTTCTTGGGGCCAGGGTGTAATTCTGACTGGCATATCCATCTTGTTTTGTTTGTTGTGGTTTTTTTCTCCAGCTTCTCTGTGGTGACAGTTCAATTCCACCAGGAAGACCAAGGGACACACAGTGTCAGTGCAGCAACATGACTCATAGAAGCCCAACCATATTTTGGCTTGCTGCCTGTTCTCACCTGGTGCTTGAGAAATCTCTCCGCCACATGTCTCCCTGGCACATCTTTCTCCTGCTACACACCATTAGTCCCAGCTCTGAACAAGTAGAGAACCCCAGGAGGATGGCTGGGACACAAGAGCCCTCCAGCCCTGTGCCACCCATGGGCAACAGGATCTGGAGGTACGCAGGTGAGAATTCATGCTCCTACCTGTTGGCATGGATGAGCAGGAGCCTGTGAGGGCTGGGCTGAGGGCAGGCCAGCAGGGAGAGGTACAGCCAGGGTGAGCAGTGTTAGGGTAGGGTGCTGGCTTTGCTGACAGGGTCCCTGTGGAGGACTCTGCAGTGTGGGGTTTGAAGGGAGGAAAAAAAAGGCCAAGAAAGGGATATCCTTTCCTGGAAAATGCCCAGAGATGCTGTCAATAGTCCATCCCTGGAAGTGTTCAGGGACAGGTTGGATGGAGCTTTGAGCAACCTTGTCTAGATGAAATGTCCCTGCCCATGGCAGAGGGGCTGGAACTATATGATCTTTAAGATCCCTTTCAACTCAAATCACAATTCTATGACAGTAAGTGGGAAAAAACTAGCCTGTACTGAAATTCTGCCTGCTGTGGATAGATTGCTGTAGGTGTTTAAGATAACTAAAATAGATCTACATAAGTGTATATTTGAGCTCAGGTACTACTAAAGTATAGCAATAAGCAACCTGGTTGCACTCAGATCCTGTGACTGGTGGTTCCCCACTGACTAAAACATTGTAACATTGTGAGCTACAGACCTTCAATATACAGCAAAATTCACTGCTATGCTGTGACTTACTTTTCCAGACTAATTTATTTCATAATAGAATTTATCTTTAGGGGAAAAAATCCATGAGCAAATAGAAGTTTTCTGATGAAGTGAGAGGTTAAAAATAATTTGTCCTCTGACACAGTGTGTTAAACTATAAAAGTCCAGAGATTTTATAATTTTAAATATGAATGTATGTTTTAAAGATACAGTTGCTATATATCTGTAGAAGAAAGCAATAAATCACAGTTTTACTCATTTAAAAGACTTGTAAAAATTTTTCAAAGGAAGAAAATATAGGTTCGTTGAAAATTCCCTACTGATTGCCAGGAAAAAAATCAGTTTCTACTAGTTGCTGGAGTGTAACAGGACTTTTTTAGGCCTAGTTCTGCAACAGGCTACAGTAAGAGAGAGCCAACTAAGATAAGTGGACTGCAAGTGGAAAAGATAGACAAGCACCTCCAGAAGACAATTGCAACATCCTATAACTGACCTCTAAATTTGATCAGATGACTCATTCTTATAGGTGATCGCTTTGATCATAAATAAAAACTTGGATGAATAACTTTGGCTTAGAGATTTAGGTACCTAACTATGAGACATTTCAATTCAGAAAAATAACCATGTTTTTAGACTGATATGATATGTGAAGTTTAGACTGTTAGAAAAGAAAAATATGTATAATCTTAAATCAGACAGTTAGCTAGTAAAATACTTTTGTTTATATGGTACTTGAAGCAGATTGATTTTTAAGAAATTTTTACCTGCTTACTTTCTACTCAAAATTTAAAGTATGTTATCTAATTCTCCTACTGAGGAAAAAAAAATCTTATTCTGAGCAGAGTAAAAAATATAGACTTAACACATACACAGACATTCAGACATTCAGATATATATCTTGATTTCCAATTCTGCTTGGTTCTATAGAATTCAATAGCCAGTGGAGGAATGACTTTTCTTTGCACAAAAAGATTCAAGTCTTTGGGATCTGCCTTGTACGGATGAGCACTACAAATAATCAGTAGAGACTATTTCCTGATCAAAATACTAAATCAGCACAGAGATACCATAATTCGTGCATTTCTCGCCACATACTCTTGAACCTTGGAAATAATGGAATGAAATATTGAAGAAAAGTTATTTTTAAATGTCACATTTTCAGATACCAGATTGATCTCTTCAGCTGCATGAGCAGAATAGTATTAATAAGATCTTTTAGTTTTAAGTTAGACTAGGAATCTGCAACCCCTGTGATTCTGATCCGGTGCCTAACTATGTAAATCATAATACCTACATATCATTCATCTTTGTCTCCCAACCTTTACCTTCCTGTAATTGTGAATTAAATAGAATGAATCAGAAAACTCAGAAAGAAAATTCATACTGGGCCGATATTAGTATACTGTATTTTATTCTGTTTCTTGAAATACTGTCATCTTCTTTATAATATTCTTCTGACATTTGTGAATCAGTGCTTACCACTAATACAAGCAAAACTACTAAAATATAATGTCTTTGATTTCAAAGTGCTCATATGTAAAACTTCTCATCCAGATGTTAATCACTTTTTAACCTTATTGACATTTTACTTTATTCCAAATCAAGATTATTCTTTCTATTTAAACATCTATCTAAAACCTTAAGTTGTTTCCTTAGCATTCTGTTTACTTGATTGCTTATTGCTGGGTAAGAGGAGTGTTGTTTGGTTTGGTTTGGTTTTATATTCTTCTGTTTCACACTTTTTACTTCAGTGTGTATTTTTAAGCTAAAAAACCCCCAAAATAATTGAAGTATAATGTTCTTCAATAATGTCTGTAGCCTCTTGCGAGAACACTACAAAAGCTATTACTGAAACAAATCTGATTTCATTGTATTTTAGCATATATTTTTTCTTTCCCCCTTTTTTTTTTTATGATACAGCGAAAATTGGCAGGAATGTTTCTTTCTGGTTACTTCTCAGACTTTATTTTTTTTTCTTTCAAGTTAATTGGCTACTAAAATTTGTTATTAACCTTTTTACTGTTAAGGTTCAATTCCTAACCCAGAAACAAGTTCTCTCATTGAGGTAACCAACTGGTTTTGGCTGTGATAGAGTTAATTTTCTTATTAGTAACTGGTACAGTGTTGTGTTTTGGATTTTAGATGTTGATAACAGGCTGATGTTTC
The DNA here is from genome assembly GCA_013396775.1 of Cephalopterus ornatus. Classification (NCBI taxonomy): domain Eukaryota; kingdom Metazoa; phylum Chordata; class Aves; order Passeriformes; family Cotingidae; genus Cephalopterus; species Cephalopterus ornatus. The sequence continues at coordinate 56,942 of VZRE01015187.1, read as the reverse complement.
AGTTTTTGCTGAGCAGTGGTCAAGGACTCATCAGCTTTTCATAGTGCCCTGACAGTGAGGAATATGGGAAGCACAAGAGGCTGGGAGGACAACTGACCCAAACTGGCCAAAGGGATATGCCATACATATATGATATGCTTATCATATCAACTGTGGAAAAAGCTGTATGGGCATTGATCAGTTGGTGCTGATTGATTGCCTTGTACATCACTTGTTCTGTATATTCTAATTCTATTAGTAGTAGTAGTAATATTAGTGTTATTATTGTTATTAGTATTATATTTTTTCCCTTCTTTTTCTGTCTTATTAAGGTGCCTTTATGCCAACCTGCGTCTTTTATTTGTTTTTTCCTCATTCTTTCCCCCATCCCATCATGAGTGGGGGGTGAGAGAGCAGCTGTGTGCTTAGTTGCCTGCCAGGTTAAACCACAACAATCAGAGGAGGGTTAAGCAATGGGGAAAAGTAGCTAGGAAATAAGACGAGTTGAAGTCTCACAGCTCTACTGTCTGGCATTTCACGTATTCTCTCAGATGCATGACAGAATTGAATTTGTATCTCTGTACTTCTTCTTTGCACTGTATTGGAAGGAAACCTTGCAAGACTAGGAGGAGCAATTCTCATAAAGAAGCAATATTAATATATAGAGTTTCAGATGAACAGACCTAATTTCAGAGGTAATCTTCTTTCCTCCTGAGCAATTTATTAGACAATATTAATGTCCTGATGACTGAACAGTGTTCTTTTTTGCTGGTTCTTTCTGTATCATTATGGCACTAGAAGTATTAACTTCTTCATTCCAGATGCAACTGTAGAACCAAAAGGAAAAAAAGACAAACAAACAAAACAAACAAACAAAACAAAACCAAAGAGAAAACCCAAAGCAACCAACCAAAAGTTCTCAAGTGTTAGATCTATCAGAAGAGCTGCCTAGAATCACAATTCCTGCAGGTGACCCTATTAGGTCTATGCATAAGGCAAGAGTTAAATGACATACTCTGTGCCTTTATCTCATTTCTAGCACTGGAGATCTCACCTTCTGACCCTTATCTTTTGAAACTGAAGGCATCATCTCTGCTCTAGCTGTAATTGATCCTCTCAGTGGGTAATTAGTTTTGCAAGCACTCACAAATACGTTGGGATTACATTGAGGGGATACACTGGGAAATTCCTGTTTGAAAAACTTAATTTCCTTTATGAAAAGGTTACCCACTTGATTGATCAAGGGAAGCCAGTTGATCTAATTTGTTTGGGATTTCAGTAAAGCTTTCGATTCTGTCTCTCACAGTGTCCTTCTGGACAAAATGTCCAGCACACAGCTGGATAAACACATCATGTGATGGGTGAGCAATTGGCTCCTAGGTCAGGCACAAAGGACTATATAGTAAATGAAGTTACATCAGGCTGGTGACCAGTCACTACTGGGGTCCTGCAGCACTCCATTTTAGTGCTAGTTCTCTTCAATGTCTTTTTAAATTACTTGGATGCAGTACTCAAAGGCATACTAAGTAAGCTTGTAGATGACACTAAATTGAAAGGAGTTGTAGACTCCTTCAAAGGAAGAGAGGCCCTGTGGAGAGATCTTGAAAAATCAGAGTATGAAGCTTAACCAGGGAAAGTGCTGTATTCTGCACCTGTGAAGGAGCAACCTTGGATGTATGTACACACTGGAGAACAAGAGACTTAAGAGAGCGCTGCAGAAAGAGATTTGGGGGTCCCGATTGATGGCAAGTTGAATATGAATCAATAGTGCGTCCTGGCTGCCAAAAGGACCAAATATGTCCTTACAAGGGGAAGAAGAGGCACAGTTACTGAGCTATTCTCTCTGGTGACCAGTGATAGGACCTGAGGGAATGGCATGAAGCTGTGTAAGGAAAAGTTTAAGCTGGATACTAGGAAAAGGTTCTTCACTCAGAGGGTGGTTGGGCACTGGAACAGGTTCCCTGGGGAAGTGGTCACAGCACCAAGCCTGAGAGAGTTCAAGAAGCATTTGGACAATGCTCTCAGGTTCATGGTGTTATTCGTGGGGCTGCAGGTGGTGGACTGCAGGGTTGGACTCAATCATCCTTGTGGGTCCCTTCCAACTCATGATATTCTATGATTCTATGATACATCTCTGGGATATCTCAAGAGTTTTGAAGGTCTTTTCCAACGTAAGAAATTTGTGATTCTATGATAATGGTTATCATACTCTGGCCTCATCCATGCCAATGTGTTCATATTGGTAGAGGAGAGAAGTTGTTAGTCCAGAGAGAAATGTATTTTAAGTACAGTACATGTTGATATACTGGGTTTCAGTTGGTCCACAAGCCCTATAAATACTTTAGGAGAGTACTTTTGAATGTTTAGTGCAGATGCTGACAGAAAAAAATTCTATTTTTCATATTAATAAACATCTCCCAACAAGGGAGTTGTCCTTCATCCTGCAAAATGAAATCGGAAACGAATGTGTTATCCAATAGCTGTCAGCAGTTTATGTACATCATTTTCTAGTGCATTTTGAGTCATAAACTAAGAAAGTACCTGTACAGAATTTCTATGTAGGAAATCAGGAACTCTCTATGATATTTCTATATTAGGTTTATACCAGAAAGAATCTTTTTGCATCCAAGAGCAACAGAATGTATAAATATTCTAATTAGAGATCTAAGTTTAGGATAGCTATCTTGACAGTACAGATGTGTGACTGAGTCATTTTAAACTCTAAGTGTTCATTGCTGTTAAATCTATACACTCATTCCTACTTTCATAACTAATCAAGTTGACATTTCATGTTTGAGACTTATGCAGATTTCAAGTCTATCTGCTGACTTCCTTAAAAGTGTAATATTTGTTTGTGTGATGGAATATTTCAGTGGGATAAAAAATGTTTGTGCTGTATGCCATGTTATCAGAACTTAAATGAATGATCACAAAGATAAAATGCAGAGGGTGTTTTTTCTTAATATCTGCATACAGTATTGAAATAAATAATAAAAATAAAAAGCTTGAAATAAAGCTTTTTAGATAAGAAAGCAGTTCAGATATAACAAAACTGCTGAATTTCATTGACAACAGTTTTGTTTCATTCCCACTGAGCTAACATACAATATCATAATGGAATAGAATAATACCTAGTTAAAGAGTTTGATAGATCTTGTGTGTCAGACACAGTTTTGAATCTTAAAGTTTCTACATAATATGTACTTCCAGGACATTGCTATTTTTGCTTCTTTATGTTTTAACTAAGAGAAGAGAGGAGATCCTGACTCTTACTAGAGTTATTTCATCTCAAAATTGCAGTACTAGGTATTTTTCAAGTCTAAATCTTGTTAAAAGTTTTGTGTCTTGGATATGAAAAGAAAAATCTTAGCATGACTGACTTATTTAAAAAATATGATGAAAAATTGTATTGAGTCCTGGATAATATAAAACATATTGATGTTTTTAATTATAGATGTTATTCTGAAACATAATTAAAGGGATTACTCCTTTAACTTGGTAACAGTTCACTGAGATGACTATCCACCAAAATGCAGATACAATATTAAAGTGCTGATTCTATTACTATTAAATTCCAATTTCAAATGGATGATTCTGAGTTTAAGGCTATAAACTGCATGTTTTTTCACAGGAGAATATGTATGTACAGTAGGCATAAATAAATATAAATATTGTACAACAAATGCTTTTCTTATTTTAAGAACTGTGAAGGTGTTACAATTTCAATAAACAATATATGTGCTAATAAATAAAAGGTAAATAAAAGGTAAATTATTCTATATTAGAAAACTAAAAAACAAAACCTCTCCAAAACCTGTGCCTAGAGTTTTGATAAATTGAAACTTTTGATTATGTTATATAGGGGGTTTTTTATATTATATTGAATGTAGATAAGACCTTTCTTCTTTCCTTCATTCACCTATTGTTCAAACCAGAAAGATAATGTGATTGCTGTATTTTTTTCAAACATCCTATACATGCATCAAATAAAAAGTTTCGAATAACCTACCAGGAAATTCCTTGTATTGAACCAGATTTCTATCTAGGTTCCTCAGGTACAAAATTGTATTTGGCATTAGATGAAGCAAAAGACGGTGACATGACAAAATATGTCACATAAAACAGCTGTATGATCAGCCTGTAGCGATGTAATATTGTGATGCCAGCTTCATTCAAACCAATGGTCTTGTTAGTCTACACCTTTAGTCTCCTGTAATGCTGCTGCATGTCCCTGTACACATATTTGAAGATAAGCATAAAGTTTTCTGACAGACTCGATGCTAACATATACTTGAAACCTTAAGGAAAAAAACACAAATCTCATTTTCCTATCTATTTGTAAAAGCATATTAGAAAACATAAAAATATTACCAAACGAATTATTCAGTGAGGAAGAGGAAATCACCAATATCATGTTAGTCCTGGAAAAGAAACCCTATCATTAAAATCACATTTCTGGTTAAGAACTGATAATACTGGCAGCTGGGTGTGACCCCTCGGTCTTAGGACTCATAGCAGTAATGCAAAGGGGAGCATAATAACAAGGGGAAATTCCAAAAGGAAGGGGAATTTACTAAGAAGTATGTGCAGAACAGATCTAATTGTTTTATTAGTATTTTCCAAAGTAGTATTACTTTTTTCTCTTTTTTTTCCACAAAAATAAAATCTTATTTTTTATTCTTAACAGTAATTTCTTTATTTGACTGATGCGATTTTTATCACTTCTAAACTGTTAGCTTATCTTTTGTTTATTTTGTATCCATTAGAAATTTTCAATGTAGCAAATACCCACAGTGTATTACATGGTCCGGGACATGTTCTACCTACCTGGTTTATCATACCCTGTGTTACGTAGGCAAATTCAGGGAACCAAGATATATAATCACTGATCTCATACATGATATGAACACATGGATGTACACAGGAATATACACAGGATTCATATGGTATGTATATATGGTATACATGCATTCTGCACCTAAAATGTGACAAAAATCCCATTCCACAGTATCCCTGACCTTTGACAGCAAACAGTTCTGCAAACACAATCTTTCCAAGTGACTCATTCTATGTACTGTCTGTTTTCAATTATACTCCTCTTATACCTCTTACACACAAAGGAAAGTTCCTTCCCACAACATTCTCTTTTATGCACAACTCAATCCTTAGACTTCTATGGTCTAAAAATGAACGACAAAGTACCAGAATAGTTAAGAAAATTAATTCCTATGATGGATTTAGTCATCCTGTATTATCTATAGCAATCATCTTTGTCTCATCTTCCCCTTTCACTAATGCCATCTAAGAACACTCTCATGCCACCCATTTCCACAAACAGCTGTTGCAGCTTGTGAAATATCCTGACAGAAAGTATGCCAGATGGCAATCATAGCAGGTAGCAGAACTGCCAAACAATGTACAAAAAGAAATAATGTTGAACTTTTCTTTTACAGAGGGTTCTGTTAAATATGGAAATTAAATAGCGAAAGGATAACACAAAATGGTAATATCATTCTAGATAAGAGTTGACTCTAGGACAAAATCTGAACAGTATATGTGCTAAACTGCACACCTCCACATGTACACACATACACCCACATCCCCACGCATTGACACTTATGAAAGTTACTGACATTTACTCATATATCATCTAAGTTGTACTCACTTTTTTTTTTGTATATGCAAATGGGGGTAATATAAAAAGGTACACTTTTAAAAATTTTGAAGAGTCTTTTAAGCATGTTTTAAATCATCTGTGATTGTTTTTTCCTTTCTAAGTCTCTGTCTTATGGATATACACCCTTTTATGATTTCAGTCTCCTAACTTTTATTAATGAATTTTCATTTGAATCCTAATGAATTTTCAAAAAGGTGCATACTAACTTAGTCTCAGAGGTTGCTTGTGGTTATACTCCTTATGAATTTTAGAGCAAGGTATCTGGACTTTAACAGAAGGACTCAGTACCGATTTTATCGAGCTATATAGTGATGAAAATAAAGAAGACCTCATAGACCTATTCTTGGTGATGCTGATGCTAACTCATAAAAGCAATTCCTTTCAAAACTAACAAATTGCTAGACCATAGACGTAACTTTTTTGTACCAAGGGCTTTGGATCACTTAGTTATATGGTATGATTTTCATTAATGACAAGCACAGTTATCCCTGGTGGATAAATGAAGATGGAAAATGCAGAATACAAAACAGATTTGTCATAGTTTGAAAATGTGAAAGCAATAATCTTAGATAAATTTGAAAAATAATGGTCTGACCTGATTCTCTTTAACCAGCAACTGTGTGCAGCTTTATAAGGGAAACCTGTACTACTTTTGTTCCTTCACATGATTTCAGGAAAAACACATGCACAAAGATGGTTTTGCTTGCAGGACTTGTCTTCTTTCTTGTTTGGAGATTATCCTGTTATGCATGCATAGGTAGGAGAGGTCATGGATAGAGAAAGCCTTGTATTTCCTGGTAGATACATGGTTGCTTGACTCCTAAACAGCCCACAAACAAGTCTTCTATAGATGGTTCCTGCTACAGCAGTGGATGAATCAATTTAAACAGTTGTGTTGTCCAAGCTAGTATGACATTAGACATATTTCTGTGGCACATGGCCCATGAAAATTCACTAGAAAATCAAAAGATCTTTGGGTAGTCAAGGATCCACCTGAAACAGGTAGACATAGGCAAGAAATAGGGATCCTTGGAGACAGGCTGGGAGACCAGGAAGCATACACGGCTCTGAAAATCCCACAATGATTCTGCTACAGCTATTCCCATAGCGACAGTCCAAAATTTGTGATCTTATCCTTTTATTAGATGTTGTTCTTCTAGACAGTGGCCTAACCTTTGGCCTTGAACCTCTAAACCATGTTCTGCATGATGACAAAGGATTCTCTTCCTGTTTTTTCTAGGCAACACAGGTTCCTTATGTTATTGCTCGGGTTTTTCTTTTGTGATGAAAGAAACTTTTTTTGTTTTGTTTGCTTAATGTAGTCTTTTCCCAGATTTCCAGTTTGTACGTCTGTCTTGCACAGTAACTGATGATCATAGGCTTGTTTATAGCTCTGAAATCTGTTTTCAGTTTGTATCCAGGGGATTCCATGTGTGAGGCCTGTTGCAAGGAGAGTGGTGTACTCAAGGCCTGATCAAATCAGGAGGGTTTGATCCGCTTTTATCACTAGGTTCCAGTAGGGAGTGTGACTCCCTGAATTCTCCTTTTTGCCATTCTTAATAGAAGTAGTCACTTTTGCTTTCATTCAGTGTTCAGGAACCCCTCCAATCACCATGACTGAAGACCGCTGAGGCTGGTCACACACTGACACTGGCCAGCTCACAGAGCACCTGTGTGCCTCTCACCAGGTACCGCACGTACTGCCCACTGAAAGGTTTCAGTGGTCTGTGGCCTCAGCTCACCTTGTGCACCTTTGTTTTTCAGAGCAAAATATTTTTTCTTTCCTTAGTGATTCAGTAATGATTGAGAGTCCTGTCCATCCCTTTTCTGATCTCTCACGTCAAAACTCACACGAAAAAACCCCTCTATAATTAATTGACAGTTTTAATTTCCTGCTTTACAATTCTACCTTTGTTTCTGAAGCTTTCTCTTTAAATTCACCTTTGGAAGTCATTGAGCTTGTGAACAGGGTTCTATTTTTTGTTGATACCTTTATATAAAATAGTATTTTTTAAATAGTTGTATGGCTACTCATTTTTCAGGAGTAAACTCAATGATGAAACAAAGAGAATGTCCTAGGACCTGTCTTACTCAGAGAAACTCCTAGCACCTGACAGGTAGATAGATTGCAATGGATGGAGCAAATGCAGGCTTTCTATACCCTTCAGAGAGGTGGCAGATTAACTTCTTATAACCTTCCCATTATGGTGACTTTATTGCTGGGCACGGGTTAGTTTTTGCTGCTCTTGAATGATTGATAGCAAGGAAAAATCTTTAGCACAGAAAGTCTTACACATTACTTTAGTTTTCAGTGAGAGAATTTAGGTGAAGTTAAAGCTGATATAGGTGAATCTGACACTGAGCTGAAAAAAAAGAAAAAAGGAAAGATAGAAGTTAAGAAACAAGAAAATATTCACCCTTCACTGTTTTGAAAAGGCCTTTCAAAATAAATGTAAGGAATTCTTGAGCAGGTTCTCTTCCTCTGGGCAAATTTAAGAGCTATCATGAAATATATGATAAGGAGATGGAAATTAAAAATCCACATGAAGCTTAGAGGTCACTATGGGATTTTCTTGGTTGTTCAAGATATTCTAATAGCCTTTTTAAAACCCAAATAAATCAGAATTAAATACTAGATTATCATGTTTTAATGTAAAGTAGCCACATGCTCTTAATCATAATTCCTCTTTACAGAGATTATTATCCTGAAATTATTATATAAATTTCACATATAATCATTGTTGTCTGGAACCAGTTTAGCCAACATTCTTTCATTCCTGTCAAATCTAAAATATATCAGTGACTGCTATTTTTGACTTTTTTTATCTGGTCCTTCCAACCATTTCCATGTGTTTTCTCTAATTATTCTTCCATTAGATTTAACTGCAAAAAAAACTCTTTACTTCTTAGTTTGATGAAGATCCTAAGTACACTATATCTTACTGTCTAAAAATAAAAATATTTTTGTTTATCTCCAAGATAGAAGAAGAAGCTTTCAATTAAAAAATACCAATCAGCAATGAATAAATAATCTGAATATTTACTTTGTTTATCACTGATGTTTTTCAGTGATACTTAAATGCCATGGAAGTGTGTGGCTAAGAAAGGACTTTCTAAGAAAATAATCATCCACAAATAGCTAAATAGATTATTCTGTTTTGCTGTACAAATAAAACTCCCTTTTCATGCCCAACTAATCTTGTTTGAGTACTGAAAGACAATTAACACAAAATGCTATCAAAATTATTTCAATTTTTTCAATAACTCAAAAACCAATCTCTCATTTTTGGTTTAATTCCAGTTCTGGACTTTGCAAACTGAAACTCAGAAGGTTCGTGGCACATTTGTACTGACAGGGGAAACAGAGGAAGGAGCTGAGGTTGACCATCATACTATTGCTAGTTAAGTATTATGTTCCCTTCCTCTATTTTTGACAAAACCAAATAGGTTTGTCCAAGACAGGATGTAGGAACTCTTATAGTGATTAGTCACTCTGCAGACTGCTTCCAAATAGTAAAATGTCCAAGACTGCACTCAGTTTCAAACCAACTGTTTCAACTGCTTGTATCTTACCTAGTACTTCAACTGAATCTAGAATCCTTCAACCAGACAAGCTGGACTCTCACACGCTTAACCATCCTGTATATCCACATGCTCCCTTTCCTTTCAGTTTGCAAAATGGAGTCTGAAGTTCATAATTTATAAATACCGAAGTGGTTGGGTTGCAAGAGAAAACAAAAGAACACCAAAGAGACAGTCTTCTCCTAGCCTCACAAAGGTTTCAAAGGTTCATGTGTCTCCCCCTCTTTTGTTTAACAGCATAAACACAGGCTCAATGTCTTCTTCTATCTTATTTCAGATGTATCCACAGTTAAAATGAAAATTCTGCTGAACCTCAGCCGAAGTTTTCACTTTAAAAGTTAAGGGAAGAAAAAAAAAAAAACAAAACAAACCAACACTAAACCACAAAGAACCTTTAAAAAACACTATATCAAGATCTTTTAAAAATAACTTTTTTTTCCATTTCTGTAAGATACATATTTGAAGTTGGTGTTTTAATATTGTAGGGGGAAATCATGCAGTTCGATCTACTGCTCGAGTCAGGACCAACAAAGTAAGATCAATCTTCATTCAGCCAAATTAGGAATAACTCCAAAGGTGGGGATTACAGTCTGGTCCACTTTTGGATTTTGCTGAGCTCCTCCAAGAAGACTTTGACTTTGTTTATAATCATGTATCAGGTAGCTGAAGACAGCAATTAGAACCCTCTTGGTCTTCTTGTCTCTAAGAAGATAGTAACGCCTATGGGATTTGTACTGCGTAGGAACTTCTTCCAATTTAACTAAAACAGGCACAGGCTTTTAAATAAGTGTTCAAGAATATTTGGTTGAAATACATAAGGAAAATTCTGAAAAGCGTTCACGCAAGCCTTGAGATCTCTTTTGCTCTACTGACAGCTCTCTATGCAATTTAAATGTACTTTGAATACTTTACACTGTCAGTATGATAGAAATAAGTCCCACTGTAAATGATAATATTTCGTATTTTCATCTTAAATAGCTTACCTTAGGTGACTGAAGAAGTTAGTGGGCATTCTAAAATGAGATCAATATTCCTGAGATTGTTGAAAGGCCATGCGGAATTATGAAGAACTGCATCTTCTTAGTGAACATTTTTATTCTTTAGGATAGCTAGCACTGTTCTAGCAAAAAAGTAGTAACTCCAGTTACTCCGATTTGAAGTGAATAAAACCACAGAAATATTGCTTGCTGGTTTAATGCGTATCTTTGTGATCTTTCCATCTTCCCAATATGTCATTTATTATTCTATTTAAAAAGACTGATTTTCTGCTTGAGAAATCCTACAGGTACAGATACTTAGAATGCTTGTACCACTAGCAATGACAATGCTAAAAGAGTTTTTTTGACAAAAAATCCTATTGTGGAAGACTATACTTCCATATACTGGATTTCTTAAGGTTCAAAAGTAGAGGTTTGCTTGCTTTTTTGCACATGAGATAAGGTAATTTTCATACTGAGTTTAAGATATTTTGCTATGTGCCACTCCAATTTATAATGTTTAAATGAGCATGACAGGAGGAAAAAAAGACCAAGAATCTATGTGCACAATTGTAATTCAAGTTTCCCCTTCTGTCAGTAACCTTGATTACTTGTTAGAGACTCTACAGTGACCACCACATATTTCCTGTGAATATAACTCATGAGGATTGATTGACACTGACTGCTACAAAATTAGCATTTCCATGGAAGCCAACATCAATTACCATCAATGATGGGATGCTCATCTTGGAGATGCTGAACAACATTGCAATATAAACCAAATCACTTAGGTTTACAGCAAATGAAAAAGATACATTAGGAAATAGAGGGGAGGAAAGGAAAAATAAATTAATGACACTGTCACTACAGGCTGCAGGTTTTCTATTACAAACAAAAAATTATCATTAGGAAGTAACAAAGCATGAGATTTTTTTTTCTTTTTATTTTCACTAATTTCTCTTTTAAAAGTAATTCTTTATGTTGTAAAAAATGTCTTCCAGAAATATTTATGCAAGAAGTATATTTTTTCAAGGACAATATGTTTGGGTTCTTTTCTTGTTATCACAGTCTTAAATTTTGAATTTCTGATAGGCCTGAGAGATTCATGAATCTAGAATATACTCGATACCTTCATCTTCTTTGAAACATGTATCTGTGATAAGAATATTGTGAAGAATTTTATTTTGGTTTTGGTCTGCTTCTCTAACTTACTGCTATTGTTCTATACATTTACAGTTAAGACTTGGATTCAACATCTGAGATTAGGTAAAGATCTGAGCTACCATTTTCCTTTGAAAACAAAACTGAGGATCCAGGTTGAAGAGGTGCTGTGGGAAACTCTACCAGATTTCCATTCAGACATGGCTCTAGGATACCAAAAGGTAGGCACAGTTCATTTTTTGAGACACTCTAAACAGGGAAGTGCAAACCCATAAGCAGCACTAGGTAAAACAGTTTCATGTTCACGTGAAAGTATTGGGGAAGGAGAAAGCAGACAAAAAAATTATTTTCTTTTCAGTTATGTGTTCAAAATTTTTTTTCTTCCCTTTTTGCAATTTTACTTTTGAAAAATAGCTGAATGTACAGTACCTTTTTAAATGAAACATGCCTATGGTAGCCAAAGTCAATAAGAAAGGTTTATACTAGTTACAGTTAGGCATAACTAAGTTGGTTAGAGTTGAAAATAAGTTTGGACTGAACTACTGACAATTTTAACAGAAAGGCCTGAATTTTCCTGGGCTCGAGAAAACTCATGTGTTTGCAACCTCACTGACTACAGATCATTCACATCTTCATTTGAACTCCAGCCAAGACAATGATTTTGTGACCTATCACCTAATGTGTCGGGGTAATATTAGCTACCATGGTTATTAGGATGGCATGCTTCTCAGCTGTCCAGAAATAAACTCAGTTTATCACTTTAGTTTGCTAAATGTTGAGTTACCTGAGTTATTTTCAATCTGTCAGATATAAAAGTAAGACCTTGTTCGGTTAATCCTGAAATATGAGCCCATAAATTATTGGCTCTCTCTCCTGCTCATTATCTGTAGCTTATTAGACTGGTATTCAAGGCATAAATGTCTATAAAACTGTGTATAATATGTTTCCCTCAACTATGATTGTAAGTTGAAATATGCCAGAATATTACTGATGTTGATAGTTTATATCATGTAGGTTAATGTCAAGTAGTTTAGTGAAGTTACATCCTTATTTTGTGTTGAATCTCAGAGTGCACAGGATCTGAAGGGAATGCATTCCTCGCAACAGAGTCTATAAACCCAAGCAGGTTCATAAGTATGCACATGTACATACACATATAGTTACTGAGGAGAATCAGAAGGGGAAGTAGTCTCCCTGACGATATCTATAATGCTAAACAAAAAAGTGCCAGGGACCTGTGCCTATCCCCAAGACAGTCCATCGGTTTATACTCACAGAGTTTAGGCTTAGTCTCACTACCTTGGAAATTGTTAAATATTGTTACCTTGGAAAAATTCACTTGGAAAACTGTACAAATCAGAACTAGGAAATGAACTAAAAATTAAGTTCTATGTAGCTCATTTAAGTAGTACCTTTTCCAGGTTTCTTATGTGGATTAATTCTTATGTGAATCCAGTGAGAGTTTCTATAAAGGGCATGAAGAATTTGCACTGCCAAGGCTTTTTTATCCTCCTCAGCTTCCTTGAAGAATGGAACAGAGATATTCTGGTAAACAGATACTGACTGAATTTCCAATTTTCCCAAGCGTGGTCATAGTTCTTAATGTAATTGTAGTTAAAAATCTAATAGATTCCCAAACAATCAAAACTCTTTACTGTGTTCTCATTTTATATTGCCCTCCATGATTTATCTTCATTGAAATAATAGTACAATAAAGAGACAGAAGGGTATTAAGTGTGGGAAAGTTATTGTGTCACCACATACTTCTTATTCAAAGCTTCTTATTGCTGAAAGATTGGCTTCCTGTAAATTAATGTTGCTTCAGAATTGATTGCAGTATTGCATAGATTACATTTGACACCTCTGGAAAGCTAGTTTGTTCCCCAGGCATTTCTATATGTACCTTTTGTTCTTTTTATTTTCACTAATGTCTATTTTAAATGTAATTCTTTATGTTGTAAAAAACGTCTTCCAGAAATATTTATGCCTGCAATCCTGACAGTATGAGTTATGTGGGTAAATATTTCCATACATTCTGCAAAATGTGCTGAGAGATAAATCAAAAGGTAGAGTTTTCTCTGCTGGAGGTGAAGGAGAACCTGCTTCAGAGAAGCCATTGCTCTGATCAGGCACCGTGTGCTTAATGTTGAAGGAATTTCTCTCTCTGTCCATCCTGTGAACACTTTCTTGCAGGGACTGCAACCCTTTCTTATCTTATTGTCTCTGCATTTTTACTGTTTATGAAATATTATGCATTTATTTGGAGTAATTCTTTGCTTCCTTATTTTTTATTATTGTATTTTTATTTCTTATTTTTTATTACGGTCTCCTGGTTTTACCCTGGAAGCGTCAATTTTCTTTGGTATAATTGTGTCTTCAGGAATGCCTGCTACAGTGTATTCCTTTTTTCTTGCAATGTGTGGGATTAAAGTTTTGGGATTAAGGATCTGGGGTTTTTTTCCCTTTTTTTTTTTT
>VZRE01015187.1:0-43052 GCA_013396775.1 Cephalopterus ornatus | reverse complement strand
TTTTTTTTGGCTTTTTTTTTTTTTTTTTTTTTTTTGGCTTTTTTCTTTATTTTTCCTTTTTTTTTAATCTGATTTTAAAATGTTTCCTACTTCCAGAACTCAATAAACTCCTAACATTTGATTTTCAAGTCTCCCTTTCCATCTCTCACGCATATCCTGTAGAAAAATAATGTAGTTGGAACTGACATGTCTTTGTGAACGTGATTGGTCTCTGAGATGTTGCTTATAACTTTAATTTTTTTTTTGCATCAACAAATATTTTTTTTCCTTATATATTAACATTCTTAGCCATATTTCAGTTAAATAATACAATGCTAGACTCCTTGATTTGGATCTATAAACACTTATGCTATCTAAAAATGAAGAATGTTAATTTACTTAAAGGAGTCTTTATATCTTTATTAAAGATAAATTTAAAGTCTTTAGGATTTTCTGCTGTTTATAGTTTTATTTTCTATAGGATTACATCTGGTTGATGGAAGTAACAATGAAGACTCAATATAGCTGGATATCTTCAGATCAGATGATTTACAATTATAGTATTAAAAATGTAAAAATAAGTGGAATTACCAGGATGTGTGTTAGATGAGACAAAAAAACTACCTTGCTGACAAATACCTACTAACGTACTCATAATGAGATGTCCTGCTCTCATGGGATGTAGGAGAAATAATTTGCTGTGCTTAGTTACATCTGGTTTGGTTTTGGAAAAGCTTCACTTAGAAAATTTAAAAGTGATTCAAAGTTTATAGAATTATTAAAAATAAACAAAGTAACAAATTAAGATCTTTCAGATTAATGGTTCAGAATAAACTAAATTATTAGGATTAGTTTCTGATTTAGATCAGAAAAATATGAGTGACTTACTAGAGAATCAGGAATTTTTACTACCCCTGGAAGATTGCACACAGACACACAATGCTTTGACTTGACTTACTCCTAATGAGATGAAAGTCACATCTCCTCTTGAAGCTTTGTCACTGCTTTAGAGAACAAAGAAATTCCTCATAATCAGCCTACTCTCAGAGGTCCACGCTAACATAGTCATGTGGCTTCTGAACCAAATCTTTGGTCTTATCCAGGCAAAAGAGATCTGGTCTATCTATATTAATATGATATCTAATATTTACTGTGCTCAGTATCAAATATCTGCATGAAATATAAAGCATATTATATTTATAAGGTCAAATTGAATAAGGTGATATTCTCTGGCTGGATTTTAATGACTATATCATAATTTAAAAAAAAAAAAAAAGATAAACAACAAAGAACCTGTTTCAAGCATAAAGTCCAGTTAAGACAGACTGCTTTATGCATCTGTTGCCTAAATCTAGTCCTGTGTATGGCAAATTTTCTCTGGACATGACGACTTACATGTTCCAAAATGGAGCCAAGAGACAAAACAACTGTTTAAGACAGTGGGGAGATGGAGTCCACTGTTTAGAGGTGGGTTTTGGATATAAATCAAGATCTGGGAATTGATATGTTGCTGGATTGGATAGTAAAAGTAAGTTAGATGTTAACACAAATGAGATGAGCTAGGTAAAATATAGTTATTTACTTTTAATAACAACCCATGGGCAACGGATGTTAGTTCTAGAGAGTTGTTTAAAGGCTGATTGGCAAAGCTGTGAAGGAACATAATAGGATAACATAACGCATCAACGTAGCTGTCCAGATGGCTGCACTTTTGTTTCTGTACTATAAACTGTGAAACTCAAGTTCAGTAGTAGACACAGATGCCAATACATCAGAACTCACAAGAAAGCATAAGTCTTCAGGCCAGAGCTTTAATTTTTCATCTCCTACATATATTTCCAGCTTGACATATGACATATGATGTGGGGCTAACATTTTTGGCATATCAGTCCTGTGAAAGGCAACAATTGTGCAAAGTGATCTTGACTCAAACGCCTATCAACAGCAAATCAGATAACATGGGTAGGTTGTCACAAAAAGAAATTATAATATTATTCCATGTGAGATATAGATACATTTTCCAACTCACAGTAGGCAATCATTGAAGACTACTGCGTTCACTATCATGAAAACCATTTATGCATAGTTAAAACTCCTATGCAAAGTTGACCAAATAATGAAAGGGAAGCTGTTCTGAGTAACTCTTTGCTTTATTCTAAAAAAAGCAGTTAATTGCTTCCGGATATATTGGAGTTTATTGGTATTGTACAGATGTGTATAATCACTGCCTTTCCCTGCTTGAATAGCAGCCATCTGTTTGTCTTTGAATGATTGAAGCATTTAATAAATACACTTCTGTTCATATCTGAGAAGTAGTCACTCTTTCCCTGCCAATATAAGCAGGATGGCATGACGCATAATGAGACTCATCTATTAATACCACTAATGTATGTAAGTATTGTAACTGGCTGTTCTGATTTTGACTGGGATAGTCAATTTTTTTCATTCCAGCTTGTACAGGACTACGGTTTGATTTGTGCTGAAAACAGTGTTGATGGTACACTGGTGTTTTAGCTATTGCTGAGCAGTGCTTGCACAGCTTCAAGGCCTTTTCTGCTTCTTCCCATGCTGTCCCACCACTTTTACCCTTACAGATCTTTTTCCCCATCCTTCTGTAAGGGAGTGAGTGAATGGCTGTGTGTGGTTTACCTGTCTACAAGGTTAGACTATGACAACACTGACTTAGACCAATCCAACAATTTTTGAAAGAACTCCTATGATGTCATAAAGTCAACTGTGCTAAATAAATATCAATCAATTATAGCATTTATAGAAATCACAGTTAGGATTCTTTCTCTTTTCATCAATATATTTTCCTAAGAACTGCCTCGAGAATTTTTGCATAATCCCTGTGTTCTTACAATTTAGCTAGAGATAATAAAGAAAGGAGGAAAAAAAACAAGAAAAAAGGAGAAACAACAGATTAAAAAAAAAAGAGAGAGAGAGAGGAAAAAAGAAACTTCTAAGTAATTTCATTATTAAATGAACAGGAGCCTCAGAAGTCAGAAAGCTATGTTGACCAGATACAAAAGCGTTGGTATTCAAACAGTGTCCAATAACTATATTGTTGTTACTGAGCTATTTTGTTTTAATATTGAATACCACTTCAAAAATATAAGTAAACTATAACCACAAAGAATACATGATTTTAAATAAACAAAATATCATTTAATCTTTAGGTATTTTTTACTCTGAAAGCTGAGTGTACCAGAGAGATTTCTTTATGCTGTCTCTAAATTTCCAAGTACAGACACTGACAAGCATAAATCATGTAAGTTATCAAACAATTACTTTTAATATTTTGAGAGTCAATAAGGGAACAATGGAAGATTTCATCTAGATTAATTTTGAAATGTCATTGTAATAAACACCTCTTTTGTTTTTCACTTCATTCCACAGTTACAAATAAAAACAGAAACTTCATTTATCATTTTTGAAGCAATTACATATGCTAAAGAGAATCAGGATGTATGTACCTTATAATTTATGGTTGATGCTTTCATACAGTTGCACTTGATTTCGGACTTATTCAGTGTTATTAAGAAGTACTAAATCAGACTCTTCTGAGCATCCTGTTGTGCTTTATGATGTGAATATCATGAAAATGGTAATTTTTCTTGATATGAAGAAGTTCCAGTCTTTGGGGTCAGTCATTTTCAAAATTTAATTTACCTGTCAAAGAAACCATCTCAAAAAAAATAAAAAAAGGTAGCAACTAATGCCAAATGAGACAGAGCTGCACAGATGCCTACAGATATCTGCAATGGTTATCAATGGAAGCCTTTTGAGAGCATTCAAATCTCAGACTTCTCCAGAGGCTTGGTTTTGGTGGCTCAAGAACAAAGTAGAGCCAGTGCAGCCAAGGGTGGACCTCATTCAGTCAGTGGTGGTAGGAAGAGACCACCAGGCAGTGCTGCAGGATGGTCACGGCTGGGATCCACCCCCAGCCCTTGAGTGCTGCCTTCAGATGTGGGTCTCCCTGGCTCTGCCTGAGCTGCAGTGCAGCCCTGACCTGCCTGGCCCTAATGAGCCAGACCCACGAGTTAACTAATCTCTTGGAGTGGCCTGCACAACCAACGCTGTCCTCCCAGCCCTCCATGTACAACCCAGGGTTGTATTTGACCCTGCTCCCGTCATTGGGTCTGACCGTGACCCTATAGCTCCCCATCAGATCCAGAAAGCTGCCATCCCTGAATATCTGCAAATTGAAAATTTACAAGCATTGGTCTTCCAATGTGTGCAAAACAACGTTCACAAATATCCACCATTTTTCTAAGACTGAAGATTGTAGTAGTTCAGAGATGCCTAAACTTTTCAGATTAAATAAGTGATCCTATTTTTAACTTTTTCTCACATTTGATCACAAAGTCAGATTTATCATTTTAACCAGAAGCTCTACAAAGGTGATAAAAATGATATACCGTTTAACCTTGTTCCATGAACACTAGTACTAGACACATCTTACTTAACTTGAGGTGCTTCACTAACAGACACTTCATCAAAGTTTTCAATATAAAAGAGGAGGGTAGATTCTTCCAGGGAAAAAAAAACTTTTCTTAAGATGTTAATTCCTATCCTGAGGTGACTATGTTGCTGCATGAACTATCTGTTCTGAATAAGACAATGTCTTAAATTAGACATCTTAGTGCCTAGAGTTATATCTAGGTCTTTCCTTTGAGGACAAGATAAGCGTTATGAGAATTTGCAAGTGATTATGAGTTAAAAGAATTGAAACTGTAAATTCTTGAAATATAGCTACATTATCAATCTTTCTGTTTCCTAAAGAAGAAAATAATCTTTTGTTTGAAAGAACACATAGCTCCAATTTTATGCATATTGAGAATGCATTAAGCTCTTATACCCAAGCTATATCTGAGCAACTGCGATTTTTTAAAAGTGAGGTTACTAATTATTAACATATCTAATAATGATATGATTAGATTCCCAGAAAAAAATAAAACAATAAAAACCCCACAACTGCAGTAATGAGCCAGGCAAAATCTGAATACACAAATAACTCATTTAAGGAAGAAAAACCTTAAAATTAAAAAAGATCAAGTAATTAATTCTTCAGAAACTCAGGGTTTGTTGGGACCTAAGGAATATGTGAGCATGTCAGTTAAAAAAATTGCTTGATATAATGTAAAACAGACTGTTTTTAAAGCACCTACTCTTTGTAATTTTAAAACAAAGAGCCCTTAAAAAACTCTTGCAGGATCATTTTCATCATTTAGCATGTTTATGCTTCTTAAAAATATACATCTAACTGAAAGTTAAGAATCTGATATTGTTGATTATGTAATAATTGCAACCATTCTTTTCTGGGTTTGTTTTTTTGTCTTTAAGTTATTGATAATGTTCTCAATCCAATTTTGTCTCAACGAACTTTAGGCTTGGAATTAGAGAATTTCATTTAACATGTAATCATTCTGAGGAGTAGAAATTTTACCCCAGTTTCCCAAATGTAAGAAAAACTTTATGTAAAATCTATTTATTTATTAATAAAAGACACAAGCTGTGACACAATTATTCAGTTGTGCATATTGGCTGCTCTATTATCACCCACTGGCTGTTAGTCTTGTTGTTAAGCTAAGAGTTTATTGGGGTCCCTATTTTTGATTTTGTATTTTGCTGTTTGGTTTGGTTATTTTTTTGTTTCTCTGGTTTTGATTTTGTGGTTTATTTCTTTGGTTTTTTGGTTTGTTTTTTGTGGGGTGTATTTCTGTTTACGAGGAGGTTTTTTACTTTTTTTTTTTATTTTATTTTGTTTTTTTCTTTTGAAAACAGATCAGTCACTGAAGGCTGGTCATGACTGTTTCTTTTTAATTTAGACATGAAATTGAACAGTTATGTTCTGAAAGTTAAGTTTTGAAAGACAGAAGAAATTTAACAGTGGAGATGACTGGATATTGATAGCGAATGTGAGGATTATCTTGACCAAGGAAAGGCAGAGTAGTTTTGAGAATTACTTTAGTTAGTATTGATTTATTCTTCATAAGTATACAAAGTTTTGACCCTTTGCCTAATAATCCAGGAGTCTGAAAAGAATGAAGAATTATATCTTTTATTATCAGTCATCAAGTATGCATTTAATGTGTGCTATGGGGGAGTCTATACAACTCCTTCTAGTAGTAGGATACAGGTAACAACAGCTGAGTAGATATAAATAGGAGTGCAAAGATTCACACAAAGAGGGAAGAAAAAGAAAAAGGAGACAGCTTTCTCATGTTAATGGGATGTTTGGGTTCTTGTTCCTCTTAGAAGCCCTACTTTTTCTAAGGCTCTCAGCGGTGACTTCCAGCAGGGTTCTCATTAATATAAATTCCTGTGTGCTTCCAGGGCTTTAAATTACACTTGTTAATGCACATACTGCTCTGCATGTGAATTCTGTGAGATCAAACCAAAGGAACAGAAACAAAGATAGATGTAAATACTAGAATGTGTGGAGGCCATTAATTAATTGTGTGGACATTTTACTTCAAATGCTTCTTATCACATGGATTTTTATATTTTTGTCTGTCTCTTTTATCTTCTGAACTAATAGGCTGCTATTTATGATATTTGAAAGAAAGGAAAAAAATCTAAAAGAAATGAATTCTTTGTATATTTTTTGAAAATAAGCATACAGACCAAGAACTAAAATGTCAGTACCAGCCTCATTGAGAGAAAGGATTTTAGATTCCACATTGCAGGGCGACACACACACACAAAATTACAACTACAGAAAAAAGTCAGTTTTAGCTTGTTCTATGATAAAATTAACAGTAGTTGAACAGATTCAAAATCATAAGAAAAAAATCCTCCCTTAATTCCATTGTTTTCAGGATAAATGTTAATACCAGTGTGTATGATGTAGGTGTATAGTGTGAACATAAGTATATAAAGTTAAAAGAAAAATAAACTAATCCTACAGATCTTTTAGTCAGGATCTATTATTTTGGTCTTTGGAAAGAATTACTGATTTTTTATAGGTTTTATTCATTTTCTGGTTATACGTCTGAGTTGGAATTAAGTTCAGCAGTAAGATTTCATTTACTTTTAGCAGAAAACATACAGACCAGCCATGGGCCAGGGGAGGTACTGGGGGCACTCCCACCTAGCCTAAGCCCAGTAAAAGATATATGGGCTTCTTCCTTTACCACTTGGACTTCTTCCCTCACCACATGGGACTTCCCTTATCACCACAGACTTTGCTCAGCACACAGGCTTCTTCCCCCACCACCCTGGGCATCACTTCAACGATCACTTCGACAAGTCTGGGAATGTCACGACCATGAAGACCACAAAAAAAGGATCAATGGAATGATGTCAGAATCCACAGAGTGGTGGTATTTTTTCTACTTAATCTGTCTCTCTGTCACTCTTTTTCTCTCCCCCCACTCTCTTTTTCCTCTTTCTTCCTGTCTGTCTCTACATCACAATTGCTGTTAAATAAAAATCCATACATGAAAACTTTAAATATTCAGTAAAATCTGTCTAAGTTACATTTCTTCTTCTTCAAAGTGCAGACATACTAACATCCAGCCCAGACTCCTTACCCACCCAAGCAAGAAGTACACACTGCAACAGATGCACACTGTTTTTACTCTGTAGCCTGTGAGAATTGTGTAAGGGGTTGACCCTGGCTGAATGTCAGGTACTCACTACAACTGCTCTCTCACTCTGCTCTGCAACTGGACAGAGAAAAGGAAAAAAAAAACAGCAAAAGATTCATGAGTTGAGATAAGAGCTGGGAGAGATCACTTACTGATCACCATCATGGGCTAAACAGACTCAAAGACAGGACATTTATTACTAAAAAATTTATTACTAAAAAGTTTATTACTAACAGGATCAGAACAAAAGAGTGAGAAGTAAAATAATCTTAAAAACACCTTCTCCCCACCCCTCCTTCCTTCCATGTTCTCTCTCTTTCCTCCCCAGCCGTGCAAGGGTACGGGGAATGGGGATCAGTTGCTGTTTCTGCCACTGCTCGGGGAGAGGAGTCCTTGCCCTGCTCCCGTGGGATCCCTCCCATGGAAGACAGTCCTTGATGGACCTCTCTAGCATGAGTCCATCCCTCAGGCAACAGTTCTTCACAAATTTCTGTCACGTGGGTCACTCCTCCATGGGGTGCAGTCCTTCATCAATGAGCTGTACCAGCGTGGGTCCCCCACAGGAGCTACAAGTCCTGCCTGGGAAAAAAACCCTGCTCCAGCGCTGGGTCCTCTCTCCACAGGCTACAGGACCCTGCTCCATCTTGGGCCTCCCATCGGGTCACAGCCTTCTTCATGCATCCACCTGCTCCAGCATGGGCTCCTCCATGGGCTGCAGATGGATCTCTGCACCCCGATGGTCCTCCATGGGCTGCACCACGGGCCACAGGGGCCTCAGCTCTGGTGCCCGGAGCACCTTCTGCCCCTCCTTCTGCACTGACCTTGGTGTCTGCAGAGTTGTTCACATGTTCTCACTCCACTCTTCTCTAGCTGGAATTCTGTCTGCTCAATACCTTTCCATTCTTAAATATATTACTACAGAGGTGTTACTATCATTCCTAATTGGCTTGGCCTCGGCCAGAGGCAGGAAGCTCATCCTTGAGCTGGTTGGCATTGGCTGCACCAGACAGGTGAAGCTTTTAGCAGCTTCTAATAGAAGCCACCCCTGTAGCCCCCCACTGCTACCAAAACCCAGCCACAGAAACCCAGTACAGACTGGAATCTCCACCAGCTGAGAGATGTTTCAAAATCAATGTCCCTCCTCCTGAAGCTGTGTTGTGGTCAGCCAGGAGTGCAAGAAGCAAAAAGCAGAAAAGGTGGAGTCTAATTCTCTCAGCTTGAGCAGTCAGGTGGGAGAGAGTGACATCAGTGATAAGACATAAGAATCCCATTCATGCAACTAGTTTTGTTTCATTTGATTCCATTTTTCATATATTACTACTGCCCAATTTTATGGTAAGGACCATGCCTCAGGTCCTTTCCAATAGATGTTGTGGTTTTGTTTTTGTTTTTGGTTTTAGTTTTGGTTTTTTGTTTGGTTTTTTGTTTGTTTGTTTTTGTTTGTTTTGTTTTGGGTTTTTGTTTGTTTTGTTTTATTTTAAAGAAAAATGCAACTTCGTTGAGCAATAATCTTCAGATAATTGTTACAGATAAACAGAATCTAACTTTCTAGAGGTGCTTAGCTTTTAATACAAATGACTGACATGGGCAGTGAAGAGGCAGTGCCCAAAATGGGTATGCTTATTTTCTCTTTTGAAGTGCTTATATCTCTACAAAGAAATCAAGCCTCAGTTAACTGGAGTTGTACTGATTTCATGTTGACATATTCACTTGACTTTGAAGAAACAAAAATATTTATTTTTCCCTGAGGCAGTTAAAAATTACTTACTTACAAGTGTAAAATAGGCAGTAAGTCAAGTGCACAATAGTCTGCTTTCTTATACTTTTCCTATAAATAAATGTTTTTTTGTTTTTTGTTGTTTGGTTGGTTGGTTGCTTTTTATTAGACTTGTTGAAAGAATAGGAAAATATATATTTAATTTTCACTCACATGTTCTGTTTTTTATTATGGGCCCAAAAACCACAGCAGAAATTCTAAATATACATTGTAGCATAGAGTTGCACTTCCTCGAGGAGAAACTTTTAAGAGGGACAAGGAATTATCATTTGAAAATTAAGAATAGCATTTCTTTAAGAAGCTTTTAAAAAGGAAACACTGCTTTTAAAATAACATACTCTTTTTCAACATGATTTTCTTCCTCCTTCACGGGTATGATTATCACAACATTAAATTTACTAACACTTTTAATATATTTACATACATACTTATATTTCTTTTTTTTTAACCACTACATATGCTACTCAATCTCCAAAACTGGATTTAACTATGACTTGAAACTCAGATTTCACAGAACCAACACTTTTAAGGTTTCTACAATCTAAGTTTTTTACATATTTAAACAGACTTCCTCATGTTGCACTGCAAGTAGCGTATTGATTGCTATGTATTTTTAAAAATTGAGATAATTCACTTTTCACGATATTTTAATAGAGCGTTTTCATGCATACACATATTATTAAATATCTGTTGTGATAGAGAGATGATTATTCACCATGCAGTGTATATGTAGCTTTTTCTCAGGTTTTAGTCATTCAACATGGTTTCCTGAGAAATCAACTTCTATATGCCAGCACCTTCGCAAGAGAAAAATTTACCTGGGTTAGGAAAAACTTATTTCCCAAAAGCAAAATATAAATTCTAGTATTTTATATGTGAATTAAATATTCAGAAATTGAAACTACCTCATTATAACTTAAGCATCGTTGTCATTATCACTAAAAATTGCTTACCTAAGTTTATAAGATAATTATTTATTGTACAAAGATAATGGCTGATAGGCAATGAATATCGCGAGTTTCTTTTGATCAAAGTCATGACTGTGTGACTGAATGTCCTCTTTCTTTGTAGCAATTGGAAAAAAAGTTAACTCTCTTTTTGGAAGATAAGAAAGAAAGATTCAAACAGTGCTATAACCCTGTAGTGGAAGTATAACTTCTCTAATTCTGTTTTATGCAGTAGACCTTTGGGGTAATTAGCTGGATAAAGTCTTAATTCTCACTTTTCTTTCATCTTAGATGAAGTGATTTGTCCCAAATTTGCAGACAGTATTGTTTGTTAAATTGCCCTGGTTTTGACTGGGAATAGAGTTAATTTTCTTGTTAGGAGCTTGTACAGTGCTGTGTTTTGGATTTAGTATGAGAATAATGTTGAAAACACACTGACATTTAAGTTGTTTAAGCAGTGTTTACTCTAAGTCAAGGACTTTTTAGTGTCTTATGCTCTGCCAGTGAGCAGGTGCACAAGAGTCAGGAGGAAGTATGTCCAGGAAAGGTGACCTGAACTGGCCAAAGGGATATTCCATACAATAAAACATTATGTTCAGTATAAAATCTGGAAGAGTTGGCTGAGAGGGGCCATTCACTGCTCAGGGATGGGCATCAGTCAGTGAGTGGTAAGCAACTGTATTGTGCATCACATGTTGTTCTTGTGTTTTATTCCTCTTTTTCCTTTTCATTAGTATGATTGTTGTTGTTATTGTTTTATATTTGACTTTATTTCAATTATTAAACTTTTCTAATCTCAACTCACAGGTTTTGCCTACATCAATTCTCTTCCCCATCCCATGTGGGAGGGCAGAGTAAGCAAGAGGCTGCATAGTACTTAGTTGCTATCTGGAGCTAAACCAGGACAAGTGGTTATATAATGGTGAAATTTACACAGTCTGACCATACAAACTTTTTACATCTTTTCAATATTCCTAGTACAGTTCAATTGTTTCTTCCCAGTAATCAGTTGAGCAAGTATTACTATTTTTAGCTGCGTAGTAGTAAATTAACACACAGATTTTTATATTTAAGACATAAGTAATCATTAAGAAAAACAAAAATAATTGTATCTGTTTAGTTACTCTCCCAAGTAAAGAAGATAATTTCTGTAGTAAGGCATAAAGATCTTATACAGATGTGCACAAAGACAGTAGATGAACCATGAAGAAAAAAACACTTCTGTTGTTAGTCAAATAATCTCATAAAGTTACTTCAACAGTTTAGTTTTGTTAATGCAGCCGTCTCACATATTGGTTTTCAGTTTTTTGATTTCCATTTATGTCCAGTTGCAAAACTTCCAGAAGCACTGTAGAATATTTTTAGTAGATTCTCTATTTGCACAGTGTCCTACCTCTGACAGTTCCCTGATGAATAAGACAAATGGCAGTCTCTGGTCTCCATGTCAATTCAGGAAAAAATAAATTGATTCTACCTATTTTAAAACCATGTACAAATGTATCTGATATTGTTACCTTATATCATCATCATACTCATGATCCATATGTGGATCCAAGGCTAACAAAAACCAAAAAATATCTTAAAGACAGACACTTGGATCATCTTGCTGGTAGACTGAAAATACTGTGCTGTATTCAAAATGTGGAATTTGTGATACTGAAGATATCATACGATGTGAAAAAAAGAGACATTCGAAAACTTATAAAACTTATTTCTTTACATATACACACATATTCAATTAGTATGTAAAAATAAATTTTGAATTTATCTTTTTCAATTTATCAATGGTAAAGTAATTCAGTTTAAAGATGTAGAAAGTATGAGCAGAAGTGAGTAATGCTGACAGACTGTAGGGTTCTTGAAGCTAAGCCTTGTGCAGTCTTAGGCACACTGTTTTCTGCTAGTGTTCTTTAGAATTAACCTGCCTTGAAACTATGCTTTGCATTGTCTTGGAAGGAAATACCTGAATTTGCCCAAATAGCTAAGGAACAAGTTAACAGCTGAGCAAGTGTCCAGTTTAAAAGACCACTGTCCCTCTTTGTCAGTCTAGATATACCAGAAGCTTTATGTTTTGTATTCTATTTATTTATTTTATATATATGAGCATTAAAACATATACATAATATGTAAAATAAGCTATTTTTTAATGGAAAACGTACCTTTTTCTTTTTGAAATTCAATTGAGAACAATCATCTGACAAGTGAATGAAATAAGCCACAACCCCTCCAAGTAGAGCTTCAGTTTTCAATTTTTGAACAAAGCAAAGACATTAAGAATGTTCCCTCGCAGGCTAGATCCTCACTGTGCCAACAAATGCAAATAAAGCAATGACTCTGAGGTGACATGAAAGTGATAATTAGCAAGAACCAGCTGTCCATACTTAGCTATCTAGCATCATTTTAGATGCTGTACGTCTTGACTCTACTAGCTACTAATAAAAAAAAAAACCTTCTGGATTTGTGACAGCCCTCTGTTGTAACTGCTGGATCACACATCTATCTCAGCCTGAGTTGCCTCAAGCAACACACAACAAATATATTTAAAAATTTAAATCCTACTTTAACTACACTCTGGGATAGGATTCAGATCTTACATCTCAACTTTTGTGTTTAGATGTTAGGAAGAAGATGTCTAAATATTAAGGACACTTCCCTGTCTGACCATTCAGGAATCACCTGCTCTGGGAGATGCTCGCACCACCTGCACTGGGACTGAGGCCCCTTTGCAGCTACACTCCCCCCACTCACACAGTCAGACCAGGTTTCCTTACGAGCTCAACCCCCGATTTCCCATAGCAGAGTCTCAGACATCCTGATCTTTAAATAGTTTAATCTTGGTGCAATACCTAAATAAAAAAAAAAATAACACCTCGAGCTGGTTCCTCAGAGGAGTGGCCACAAAGGAAACTCTCGGCTTTTCTACCCTCACAGACTCAACACACAAAAGTCAGGGCTCGAAGGCTCCTGCCATGTCTCTGGATGTCCAGTCACCTGGCTGCTCCAAAGGTCTCTGTGCCATTTTCTGTGCAAAAGGTGGGCAGGTCACGATCTCTTGCCTTGGGCTCCTGCCCCCCAGAGCTCAATTTGCAGTTGGCAATGCAGCTGCACACTGAGCTACCTGCACTAAATGTATTCCTCCACAAAAATGTGAATTCATTTAGTAGAAATCCAGAGATGGATTTACTTACACAAAACCAAACAATCCTGAGATGCCCTAAGTCACTTAATATATCTACTCAAGATGAGAAAATGACATATAACTTACAGGACATCTGTGTCATTCATGGATCTGGAGGCGAGAAGAATATCCCACAGGCTTTAAAATGACACTAAATGCCTACATTTGGGCAAGTGGATGAAGATTTAGTCAGTGATTATATCTATTGACAGTTGTGGAATTTCAGACACCCACCACACATGCAAGAAACTAAATTTAGGCAAATTAATTTGGAGCTTAGTCCCATCTCTAGGGAAACAGTAACCAATATCTGCTGTGATATTGTCACACAGGACTTTAGTGCTTGTTTTATCCTTGTAAAGTCATGCTAGCTAGCACTCTGGAGGAATTGGAGAAAACTGTATTTTACTAAATACAACATTCAAGAAGCATTTGGATGATACTCTCAGGTGCATTATGTGACTCTTGGGGGTGGTCCTGTGCAGGGCTAAGAGTTGGACTCCATGATCCTTGTGGATCCCTTCCAACTCAGCATATTCTGTGATTCTGTAAATATACAGAAGAGAGTGAGAAGATACATAAACCGATTAAAGCTTCTCTCCCCTTTTGTCTCCTAGCCGTGAAACAGTGCAAAGGGAGTGTTTCAATCCACCAAATGTCTTAAGCAGGGATAGAATCACAGAATCATTAAGTTGTAAAAAACTTCAAATATCATCGAGTTCCAACCTTTGACGAAACACCACCATATCAACTAAACCATAGCACTAGGTGCTATGTTCAGTAGTTTCTTGAACACTTCCAGGGATGGTGGCTCCAGCATCTCACTGGGCAGCCCATTGCAATGTTTAACCACCCTTTCAGTGAGAAAGTTCTTCTTGATGTCCAACCAGAACCTCCCCTGATGCAGCCGTTGTCCTGTTTTTAGTTTCCTGGGAGAGGAGGCGCACCCCCACCTTGATACAACCTCCTTTCAGGGAATTGTAGAGAGCAAAAAGGTCTCCCCTGAGCCTCCTGTTTTCCAGATTAACCAAACCAGTTTCCCTCCAGCTCCTGCTCACAAGTCTTGTGCTCTAGACCCTTCCCCTGGAAATTGTTGCCCTTCTCTGGAAATGCTCCTGCACCTCAATGCTTTTCCTGCAGTGAGTAGCCCAAAACAGTGACGCAGCTCGGTGGTGAGGAGGGTAGGCTCACTCAGGGGTAGAGCACGAGATGTTATGCGGCTAAGCAGACGAGCTGCGCCACCTGCTCCAGGCCCCAGAAGCTGTGACGCAGTGTGAAAGAAATCACGACTACACACAGCCTCAGGAACCAGTGGGGAGTGAGCTTTATTGACAGATAGACAGCCCCTTTTATAGAGGCTGCCCAGGAACGATCTAGAAACTAGGAGGGGTTTGCCATACTTGGGAGTCGGGGGTGGAGTAACAGCCAAACAAGGTAACAAAGGGAGGGAGAAGGGTGGAGTTTGCTCCAAACATGGAGGGTAGGAGGGGATACAACCATATATGGGGTATAACAATTGGGATTTCAATTATAAACCATTACACATATTCCAGATTATTTTTAAATCGATTGTACATTTCTTGGTCTTTATCTCTACAATGGTTACCTTCAAAACAGAACCCAGGATCTGAGGTCCTGTACTCACCAGTACTGAGTGCAGGGGGACAATCACTGCTTTGGTCCTTCTGGCCACAGTATTTCTCATGCAAGGCAGGATTCCACTGGTCTTCTGGGCCACCTGGTCACACTGCTGGCTCATGTTCAGCCAGGTGTCAACCAGCACCCCCAGGTCCTTTACTGCTGGGCAGCTTTTCAGACACTCTTCCCTGAGACTTTGGCTGGGGTGATTGTGACCCAAGTGCAGGACCCAGCACTTTACCTTATTGAACCTCATACTGCTGGCTTTGTCCCACTGATGCAGCCAGTCCAGATCCATCTGCAGAGCTTTCCTACCCTTCAGCAGATCAACACTCCCACCCAACTTGATGTCATCTCTGAACTTACTGAGGATGCAATCAATCCTCTCATCCAGATCATCAAGAAAGATATTGAACAGAACTGGCCCCCGTACTGAGCCTTGGGTAATCCCACTAGTGACCGGCCACCAACTGCATGTAACACCATTCAACACCATTCTCTGGTCCAGTTATTAACCCAGTGAGGAGGGCACCTGTCCAAACCATGGGCTACCAGCTTCTCTTAAGAGTGTGTGAAACTTTACTAGGTCCTAATTGAGGGTCGGTTATACTGAATCCCACACTGATGTCCCCCCATCTGAAGTATCCAAAAAAAGGACAGCTACAGTGGCTATTGTGACCTCTTCCTAACCAGTCATGAGGTTTATTTTTTCAGAGGAGCATGAATAAGAAACCAGACCTTTGCCCAAGGTGAAGTCAGGACACAGATAAGTACCTAGGGAAGAGGAGATTGCATCCTTTGCCTTGCAGTATAGACATAACCAGCATGAAACAGATTTGGCATTTAAATAGCTAATGCTTACGTTTTTGGTGGGTTTGCCATGCTTCCACCTGAATTATCAAAAAAGATCATAAAACTATGGGGCTTCTACTGCTTAAAAAATACATAATATTCAGTTTTTGAATCCAGGATTTAGAAACTTTTCACCTGGTAATTGTGTAGCTGTGACGGGTGAAAGGAGAGCAAGCAAAGAAGACAGAGTGAAATATAGAGATTAAAAGAGATGATTAAGACATTTTTTACTTCAAGCTTGATTCAATAGCCCTGGGGAATCTCATGCTTCTTTAATGAATGCTGCTGCTTAGCCATCTTACTCCTGCCTAATGAGAAAAATAGGTCCAGAGAGATCAGTTCAAAGTTAAGTGCTTCAAAGACAGGTTGCATTTAAAACTTCAGCTTCCCTAGTCTCTCTCCATGGCCTTTTTTTCTTCTGTCATCTAGTATTCCTCAGCATGAACCGTGGGAAAGGCTTGAAATGAACAATCACATCATTCAAGGAACTATTTCTTGGCCAACTTTTTCAAACAAATATGGTTCCCTGCTCTTAATGTCTCTGTCCACATTTAACATCTCTCGTTCATTAGTTTTTGCTTCCTGCTCTACTACATGTTTGTTTCCTTGCAGTGACAGCTGGCAACTTTTATTTCTGTTAGCCAAGAAACACCAGTATCTATGTGGCATAGGTCTTCCAAACCTATAAGATGATTCCCCATTCCCTTCTGGCTCTATTCAGTACATAGCAGAACTGTGCTTTTGTGTAATCTGCAGTCAGAACATACTCCAAATACTTTATATGAACACGTGATTGATCATTCATTTACAGACTTTCTCTCAGCTGCCTAATTAATATTAGAGTTATATACGTATCTGAAAGTCCACAGACACATGCACAAAAGCATATAAATATATGAGGAATTGCAACTCTGAACATATTTTAGAGGAGAAATGCTTACCTTTACAGTCATCATCATCATCCTGTAGACAAATAAACCCAAGATAGAAATCCAAGAAAATATCTGACTAGAACGGATGTATGAACTCTTCCCTAACAGTAATTTGGATAGTTAATTTGACAACAACAGATTTTAATCCATATGGTTTTGTATATTGTTTTTAAGTCAACTACTGTTTTTTTCCCAGGAGCTAAGGGTAATCAAGTGCTAGAGTTACATACAAAATTCTGATTCATCCAAAGACATTAATTAACCTTAGGCTATCCAGACATATATTGGCCTACAGGTATATTGGTAATTTCATTAGTAAGGAGTTTGTCTACTTGAGGGAGAACAGCTGTGCCTTTCTTTAACAATTCCTGTAAGTGATGTTTTCAGTATACAGTAATTCTGGCAATGACATTTTTTAGCTGAAAATGCTGATCTTCTAGCTTCTATTAAAATCATTCTCAAAAGTGCTGCCTCAAAAAGGTATGACTTCTGGGAATGACCACTTAATTGCAGGACTTAAAAGAATAGCATAAAAAGAACTTGAATTACAGAAAAGGTTAGCTCTCAGGAAGTTTTGAACTGCCTAAAATGTCACCTCCCTAGTCTTACTATGTATGATATCATGAGGAATCAAAGTATGATTATGACTGTATTGATTGGAAATAGTTTTTATTTTCATCACTTGTTAATGTACTGTAGACTTTTTAATCAATTGTCTACAATGTCATCTTAAACCATTTTTACTATGTGTGCTCTTTCTGTATTAAGATAATTTCATGCATTAAGAAAAAGTGGTGTATTGCAGTCTGTCTTTTATTTACACAGGTCTTGCAGTGACAACATACTACTGTGACACCCATGTTTAATGACATGTTTCTAAAATATGTCAGACTCTTCAGAATATCACCACCTGTTTGCCATCCACATTAGTGCAGCTGCAAGCCAGTCAATCTCTCACAAGAAGGGATTTTTGGAAATATTTCTGTGATGCAAGGGGTGCCCACAGTCCGTGAAAAACTCCAGAAAGCAAAGACAGCTATCACTGCTATGAAGACCTAATAATTCGCAACAAATCTTTAGCCTGTGACAAAAGCTCATGCTGTAGAAAAGATAATCAATTCCAGGGAAATCCACCAGTATATAATACAGAACTTGTCACTGTGTGCCACTCTTGTAATCATATTGTATGATGATATTGTACTCATATTAGAACTAGCTAGATTGAGCCTCCTACATTTTACATGAAAGCCAAATATCAGGAAAATATTTCTATCACATGTTTCTATTCTATTGTCAGTGAAGCTTTCTATTCAATTCACTCCCCCTTTTCTTTCCTTTTTTTTTTCTACTTTTTTTTTTTCTACTCCCCAGAATGCAGACATTTGAAGCTGAGGATTTGTATTGGGTTTGTATTTGGCAAGGTTTTTATAGTGTTGGGAGCTATAGCAGTGGATATGCTGTGAGAAGCTGCTAGAAGCTTCCCCCATGTCCAATAGAGCCAATTGCAGACGGCTGCAGGACAGATCCACTGCATGCCAGGGCCAAGCCAATCAGTGATTGTGGTAACATCTTTCTGGTAACACATTTAAGAAGGAGGAGGAAAAAAGTGTTATAACACAAAAGTAATTGTGACCAGAAAAGAGACGAGTGAGAATACGTGCGAGAAAAAGCCCTGCAGACCCCAAGGTCAGTGAAGAAGGAGGGGAAGGACATGCTCCAGACACCAAAGATGAAATTCCCCTGCAGCCCACGGTGAAGACCGTGGGGAAGCAGGCTGCCCCTCTGTAGCCCATGAAGGTCTGCAGTGGAGCAGAGATCCACTTGCAGCCAGTGGAGGACCCCATGCTGAAAAAGGTGGATGACTGGAAGGTGTCTGTGAGCCTGTGGGAAGCCCATGCTGGAGCAGGCTCCTGGCAGGACCTGCAGACCCATGGAGAGAGAAGAATTCACGCTGGACAGCTTTGCTGGCAGGACTTGTGGCCC
Source organism: Cephalopterus ornatus (assembly GCA_013396775.1). Classification (NCBI taxonomy): domain Eukaryota; kingdom Metazoa; phylum Chordata; class Aves; order Passeriformes; family Cotingidae; genus Cephalopterus; species Cephalopterus ornatus. The sequence continues at coordinate 24,171 of VZRE01015187.1, read as the reverse complement.
GTGAGGGACGCTGAAGGACCACACCCTATGGAAAGGGACCCACGTTGAAGCAGTTCATCAAGAACTACAGCCCATGGGAAGCACACACTGGAGAAGTTCATGGACGACTGTCTCCTGTAGGAGACACTGAAGCACTCCTCTCCCTGAGAAGGAAGCGGGGTCAGAAAAAACATATGTAGACTGACCATAACCCCTATTCTGTGTCTTCATGCACCATTGTAGGGGGAAGGAGGTAGAGAATCAGGAATAAAGTTAAGACTGGAAGGGAGGGAGGGGTGGGGAGAAGGTGATCCTTATTTCAACCCACTAGCCTTTCCTTATATTTTCTCTCCCCTGTCCAGTCAAGGAGAATTTTAGAAAGCTTTGGTGGGCACCTGGCCTCCAGCTGGGGTCAAACCACCACAGCAATAAAGTGGATGAAATCTCTCTAAAACCTGAGGGAGCCTCTAAAACCTCTCTCTAAAACCTGAGTTCCTCATTTGTTTGGGAGATTTTGACGATGTGCCAGATATTGGAAAGGAAAATGTGGTGAAATACAGATTTCCAAGATCTTTGGACAGTTTGTGACAGAACTTTCATTCAGACACTGGATGGGAATGCAAGAGTGACATGCAGCTGAATCTCCTCTTCACTAACAAGGCAAAACTGATTTGTGACATAATAATCAGTGGAAGCCTTAAATGTTGTGACTTGTGAAATAGTGGACGGGATGGGCACGTTTAGCCCAAGGGAGTGCTGCAGAGGGACGTAACAACAGCCCATAATGCTTCTGGGGAGGTCATAAAAAGGACAGTCAGGCACACAGACAGACAGACAGACAGTGGTGTGTGTTGCAGGTGAGAGTGGAAGGCTTAGACAAAGCTATTAAAGAAGCCTTACTGTTGAGTCACAAGGTGCAGAAAGGATCTCCTTGCTTTCTAAAATCCTTCTCAGAGAGGAGCCAAGGTGCAACTGGATCCAGTCTTAGCCTCAGATTTTGTCAACGGTTTAAATTTAAGGAATTATAGAGTTGTGATTGAACCACTTTTCTCCTGCATGTTTTAATGATGACAAATCAGATATATTTATAGAAAATGAATTATTTATTATTACAAATGATCAGATGAAACATCCTAATCCAAATTATTTACTTCACAATATAAACAATAAAATTACTATAGTATAGTATAAAATAGGATAGTGCACTATCTTAAAGCAATTATTGAAGCAGTTATATTAAAGCTAGCAAAACCAAAAAATTATTAATTAGAGATGAGTGTAACTCAACATACCAATGCTTGTGGGGAGATCTCTTTTCTTGCAACCTCAAGGAATATCCTTGGGGAGCATCCCCAGACCAAGGGAGGAATCTCCACACACACTCCCCAAGAAGGGTTGTGTTAGATGAACCTGACTCTATGAGAGTGGACTGGTCTTTTATAGTATAAAGTGATTGACTACTAGTCAGACATTTCCAGGTCAGCTAGAAGTTTATCTGTCCAATCCTACTTCAAAAAGCAGGATGTGTATTTGAAGTTTGGTGAACCAGGATGGTTTTATCACAATTCAGCACCAAAACAGCACCCTAGTGCCACCAGTAGCTCACCACAGGCAGCTAGCATTATAGATTGAATTGTTTGCATTCTCTGACCAGATTTTAGGTCTTATCAGGGTAGGACCTCCTGCCACAGAGTTTTATGGGAGAATGAGAGATAAAGGACATAAATTAAAAGAAGGCATACTAGGCCTGTATATAAAGAGAAGTTATTCTCCACATGGACAAAAAGTCAGTGGAACAGGTTGCCCAGAGAGCCTTTGTCACACATACTTGGAAGTGTTTCAAAACCCAGATGGGTACAACCTGAGCAACCTGGTTTGACATTACCATTGTAACTCTTTGAGCAGGAGGTTAGACTAAAAACTCCTAAAGTCCTCTCCAACCTGAATTTTCATATGGTCCCACAATTTTATATTTCAAGGCCCCAGCTCCAAGGCAGCATACTAAACCATTAATAGGAAAATGCTTGCACATTTTATTTTTTTTACCAAGCAGCTTTTCAGTGCCATGAATGTTAAAATGGAGTTAAAGTGATGATTGTGTTTGTTTCAAAAGCAAAACAGGAGAATTTTATTTGAAAAGGGGAAAAATTACAAAATGACTGCCCCTAAGGGCAAACTCTGAAAACAGTAAATATGCAGTACTGGGAGTCTAACAGACTTGATCTTCTTCCCTTAAATTCAATTAGAATTTTTATTTAATTTAATTTTCTTTTTATTTTGTTTTCAATGACAGGAACATCCTGCACAGAATCTCCAGATATAGAATTTCCTGAATCTTTTAGTCTTGAAAACATTTGTTCCTCATTCCCTTTACCAAAAGACAGGTCTTACAGATAGCTATTGAACACTTTAATTCTCACCAGAAGGTCTTTACGGATGTGTTGTCTGATAAGCACAGTGCGAGGTGAAGGGGAGCACAGCACAGAAGGAATAATGTCAAGAACTCAGCTTTTACAGCAGTTGGGAATCAAAAAAGACCAAAATTGCCTATTGGGTGTAAATTTATGCAGAAACTGTGGAGGGTCATGTCTGGCTTGCTATTTAATTAACAACTAGGGAATATCAGTGCCCAGTTACAGACTGTAGGTACTGCTTTGTGTTCTAGAAGCCAGCCAGGGTTTGGGGTGTTGACTGCCTCCCCTTCAGGAGGAGCACTCTGGTCGAGACAAGCACCAGATGATGGAGCTGAGTAATGAGGTAAGAATAACGCATAGCAGCAGATAAAGTTTAAGTCAATAGGACTTTTGTGGAGGCTCTGCAGAGGCAAGATCCCAAATGTCATCTTGGCCCCCAACTGCTCATCCTCACAGACTCTAATGATACTGCCAGGGGATACCTTGAATGAGGAGTCACTATACAGGTCTTTAATCTACAGTAAAGGGGATGAATATGGAGCTGCTCTTCTTGGTACTATCAGTCAAGCGGAGAGGTCAAATCAGGAGATTTACAAATTTACAAGTCTACCCCTGGCTGTGCAGCAAGTTCCCTTTGCAGACTTCTGTGACTGTGTGAACCATTTTGAGGAGACACTGCCAAGGAGATTGGCATAGAGTATGTTTCCCAACAGGCTTGCTCGCCTTGTGAGGACTTATTTAAACGGAGGTCTTCAGGCACTGGAGATCAAGGCCTGCAGATAAGTGAGGGAGGGAGGGATTGAAGGAAGGACTCCAGGCACAGAACTGTAGCAGAAAACCTCAACCTCCCTTTGAAAAAGTGGTATGACTAGCAGCCCATATGAGTTGTAGCAACATGAGAAACAAAGGGAAGGAACAGAAAACTTATGAGTAGTTCCACAGCTATGACCTTATCACAAAGGATCACAGAGACGTGGTGGAGTGGTTCTCATGAATGTTCACAGGCCCTGTAGGAAAAATGGGAAACGGAAGCAAGGGGGGAGGATTATCTTCTACTCAAAGGAATAGCTCACATGCATGGATCAGGATCAGAGAAGATCCAACAAGGAGAAGGAGATTACAGTGAGCATCTGCTGGTTGAGAAGATGAAGTGAGTGAGGCCTTCTGTGAACAACTCAACACAGTCTTCCAGTTGTATGTCTTACTGTCTTGGTTTAAGAAAAATACTGGGATAGAGACTCCAACAAATGATCCTCCTCCCCTTTTATAAAACCTTCTCCCATTTTCACCAATTCAGAGATAGGTTTAGCATCCTCTCCAGCTAGACAAAAAACACCAGGAAACAGGGGCAAAGCAAAAACCTGGAAGGCTATTTTCATCCAAAAAGAAGCCATATTGCCGAGATGCTGGTGTGGATCCTGGCATCGCAGTAGTATGAGTGCAGGCTCTCTCTCTCCTTTTCTCTGGCTCTTTCTGGACCTGGGTGGCAACAGTCATAGCCAGCAGGGACTGCAGACATCACAAATAGTGCTGCAAAAGCCCTGGAGCAGCAGATGGCTCCGGGAGGCTTCCCTTCAGCTGGGACTCTACGGTGAGATTTCATAGAGTGGGATTTGTGAGGTGGCTGCAGCCACTTCTCTGCACCGCTCAGCTGGGCTCAGCTCCATTCCAACTTGACAGCGGTAACTCCCATCCCTGACAGTGGCAGAGGTATGTGGAGCTGGGTGGCTGGCAGGGCTCATGTGGCTGCTCTCTTTTATTTGTCCCATGTCGTGGAAGAGTGATGGCTCCCAGATGGAGAGAGTTCTGCCTCTGCCCTGCAGCCAAAACTACTAGCGCACTCCTTTCCCACCACCCTCCTCTGCCCGGCTGTGGCAAGGGGTTCGCTCTTAACAGAATAGTTTCTCCGAAACAATGTTGGAAAAGGCGATAGAAACCAAAACCTACTTCAACTATGACACTTACGCATTTGGTCCAGCAGACTTTTCCATCCTAAAATATATTAGTCAGGAATTCGAATTCTGGAATATACATTCATGTGAAGCTTGAAAAAAACCCAAAGCAAAGCAAAGCAACCAGCCAGACCCTACCTCCCTACACTCCAAGCAAGCAAACAAGTTCTTGTGTCTGAATTTGGCATCAATTTATGGTATAAAAACAGTTATATAATAGATTTATTGTACAAGGTTATGCATTTTGCATGTCCTACAAAACAGAACAAAATGTTTAAGGAGACTATATGCTCAAATTTATACTTATGCTTATTATTTTGTCCATGAGGAGTTTCATTTGTGTTTTAAATTAATTATTCAAATCAACAACAATTTCATCACAGACCATATATTATGTAAAATTCCATCCTGGATTTTTAAATGCTTAAAAAAAAGAAAAAAAAAGCCTTTACGAACATATTTTCATTATTTGGTTAAGAGAATTCCAGAATTTTAAGTGGAAACCAATTCACTGCTTTTGCCATCTAAAAATTGGATGTATAACCAATGAATCACCTTGAAAAAGTTTTTCTTAGTCAATAAATGAATTCTGAGTAACATCATTTAGATGACTAAAGTAAGGTAAGATTGATCCCACACAAATGACTGAGGATAAAGACATTTTTCACATACATATTTTGTTGAAGAAAATTGTTTGCTACTCAATATCTTATTACAAAATTACTTTTAGCTATTTGTCTTTATACTCCTTTTATAATATGTAACATAGAAAAGTATTTCTTTCCCTTGAAAGATGAAAATTTACTTCTAGAAAGTTAACTTCTTGAGTTCTATTTCAAAACGTGATTCCAGTCATCAGTATAAATAATATTAAGTATAATTAAGTGAGATTTTTGTAAGTTTACTCAAATCTCATACATTTTGCAGCGAAATTCATTTTGCCATGCTTAGATGTTGACATTAGACTGCTACTGAAAAGATGAGAAGATTATTTTATGATTTCCTTCACTCACCAGAATTTAAAAGGAGACATCTAATCTAAGGTACAATGAACCACGCTTTTGCTGTTTGGCAAGCAAGCAGTCTGCCTGAAACTATAGTCTTAAATCATCATTCAGCATGTTCTGTTATTGAACTTATATCTATTCCTAACATGTTCTGACAATATTTACATGTATAAATTAATACTCTAATTTAATATAGACAATATGTAACCTATATTGAAATACACATTGACATTTAATGCATCACTATTTATAAAGAGCATTAAATTTGTTTATTAACCTCACAAATTAACTCTTATTGGAACTCTAACTCAAAATAAAATATAAAACAGATGTCTCTATGCTGACCAAATCTGATAGAATATTCAACGAATCAGGCTATTTTAGAGGAAAAAATAGTCACTTTTGCTACTTTTTCTGTCACAACTATCACACTAATTCAAATCTAGTATACCTTCCAGTTGAAGTCTAGTATGTCTTTTACATTAAAAGGCAATTGAGTGCCCAATTTTATACCTTTGGTACCTTTTAAAATTTAGTTTTTAGGTAAAGGTTAATTTTTATTTTATATATATTGTATACCTATGTATATTTACATACAAACACACTTATATTGTATATATAAATATAAGCAGAAAATGGAATGGAATAAAATGCTGATGTATATCCCATTATGGTTTTTGTACACAATTAGTTGGTCGCCAGTATGTATACCTGGATCTAGGAATGCTAAAGCAGTCCTATGCCTGCAGACAAAGGTGTAGTCTCATTCACCTGTCTTACAGGAAATCATTATTTTTCAGTTAGAAAACTTGTATTTTCTAACTGCACATAGACAAAATCTGTGCCACTAGCTTAAGCTAGGCAAATGTTTATGGGATTTACTTGATTCTAATTTTCAGATAGAACTGAATGAATCGATTTGGAAGTTAATTAACTAACCAGATAGCTATGCCTGACTGTAGTTAGTTAGTTTGGAGGTCCATTATTTCCAGGAATCTCTTTAACATGATACCAAAAGGTTATGCAAGTGTCTATTCAAAGCAGTCTCTGAAGACAAATGATAACACTTTTGTGCTTAACTGTGCAAAACTTACTATTTTTCCGCGGGCTGCTCAAGCATATTAATATCCAAGCCTCAATAAGCTGCCATCTCACACTCTTCCATATGGCAAATTGTGTTTCAGCAGTTGTTTGCGAAGTATGTGCCAAACCAAAAAATTAATATCTACAGATTTTATGTGTGTGAAAATGGGAAAGCATGGTGCACAGTCATAGCTACTAGTAGGTTCACAGCATTTATTTTGTTCACTCCATCACGTACTGTGAGAAAGTAGAGACCTGAAGGAGTTTGAGCTGATCTGTAGGACCACCTGCTGCTGCAGCATATACAGTGTGCAATCAGAAGGATACAGTAGGTTATATGAGATCATTATGTTTAGACTGTTATCATCAATATGGTGGCACATGCCTACCATGATAACCTTTGTCATTAGATTAGAGTAAAACTAAATGTACAACCTATTTCACATTTAGACAGAGTGAATAGTACTTTACAAATATTACATTTAAATCTATTCCAGATTAAAAACAGGTGACATTCCAATTTGGTTTCTTTCTTAAAAAAAAAAAAAAAAAAAAAAATCCCTCTTCCTTTTCTCTCAGTACATTAAGGGATGGTTGCCAGTACTGGTGTATTTTCTGACAGACATGTAAGTTTGAGTGACATCTGGCAGTTCCATGTGTCTGGCTATTTCCAAATGTGTATAAAGGTTTTTGCAGACAGTTGTAGTACATCTCTTCTGCAATTACAATACAAAAAGGTGTGCTTCAAGATCCACCTAAGCTGACCCAGTAACAAATAAGGTGAACAACATTGTTGGGTGCTGAAATTTACATATTTATTTATCTACCTGACACCTTGTATTGATTAAAGTCTCCTAAATTGTGTTTTAGAATATTCAACTTCACTAAATTGGTATTCCAAGTATCTAGTATGCTGACTGGAAAGGTGATTCGGGTTACATATTGGGGAATCAGTACGAATTGGTATATCCTAAGTCCTCCTCCTTTATGGAGCTTAGGAATCTTACATTGATGGGTGTCTTGTTGTCCATCTTGACGAACAAATAATCCATGCTACATGTTTAAATAGTTTTAAGACTTTCCTTTCTAGGCAAGTATATTCAATAATGGACTATAAGATTACTCTCATCTGTGTTCTCCACATCTTTAGTTATCACCTAATTCGACTTTCATTCTTTTCTGAAAGCTGAAATATTTTTTGGGAGTATTTATGGAGTGCTGTATCTCTGATGTCAAAGTATTCATAGAAAATATTCTAAAACAGTAACTAAATTTATGTTGTTTAGAAGCTGTGTAACAGTAATACTCATAAAAATTCTGAATAGAAGCAGAACCACTCTCCAGACATTTTTTTAAAGAAAGTGGCAATTGTCACTTCCTACTGTGTACAACTGAATTGGTTATTCATACACAAGGTATGCCCAGTAGGTTGAAATCCATGAGCTTCTTCATGGATTATTGCCCAGTTTCTGGACATGGACTCTAGTTAGTCAGTATAGAAGTATTGAATTCTCCTACCTGTCAAGGTGAAACATTTATAAGCATGCATGAAGAAAGAAAATTTGTTTCCTGAGACATTTCAAAATGAAAACCTGAGTCTTCCATGGAAGTCAGTCTCCCACAGTAACAGCCGTAAATTTTTTCAGGATCACAGACTTGATCTCAGATATTTAAATGGGATAATCTTGCATATCTGCTAAGATCTTAGTGTAGGAACCTAAACATTCTGTCATCTCATTGATATTTTTCCCTCTTCTTCAACACCCAGATGATATTGTTCTGTGCAAATGCTCCTTGTCCAGCACAATTGGGACTCTTCTGGCGGTTGCTTTGTGTGTGGTTTTTTGTTTGTCTTATTGGATTTTTGGCCCTTTTTTTTTTTTTTAATCAAATTCTTATTATCCTACTAATTCTGGCTTTAGGTATTTTTAATTATATCCATAAACATGGTAGAAATATATAAACACTGATAAGAAGCTGAAACCTGATTAAACCTAATTGGACTTTAAATACCCCTGCTGTTTTAATCCTGTGTACTGCTAAGCAAACTACAGAGATGAAAGACATGGTAGCATGGTCAGCTTTGAATTGTTATGAGGTTTATGCCAATCTAAGAGTGATAAGTTAAGCCTTAGTAAACACATTTATTTGATAAGATAATTACCTGAGCTTGTAATATACTGGACATTTAATAATTTTTTGTTTTCAGAAAAGAACTCAGTATGTGTAGGATCTTGCGGCTTCTTCTGCTCCCAGCTCTGTGATGGTTGACCTTGGCTAGATTCCAGGTGACCACAAAATCAGCTCTATCACTCCCCTCTTCATCTGCAGAAAGGAGAGAAAATATAATCAAAGGTTGGTGTGTTGAGACAGGAAGAGATCACTCAACAATTAATAAAATAGGCAAAATACACTCAAGTTGGGGAAATTAACTAAATTTTTCATCAATCAAATCACAGTGGGGTAAGGAGAAATATCTTAAAGCACCTTCTCCTCTCCCCTCCCCTTTTTCCTGGGCTTAACCTTACTGCCTAATTCTCTACTTCCTCTCCTCCAATGACACAGAGGGATGAGGAATGGAGGCTGTCAGTTCATCACACACTTTCTCTGATGCTCCTTCCTTCTCAGGAGGAGGACTCATCACACTCATCCCCCGCTTCACTGTGGGTTACATCCTTCAGTGTGAGTCTTTCCAGTGTGAGTCTTTCCCATGAGCTACAGTTCTTCACTCAGTGCTCCATCATGGGTACTCTATGGGGTCACAAGTCCTGTTAACAAACCTGATCCAGTGTGGACTCTCTCTCCACAGGACCACTGGTCCTGCCAGGAGCCTGTTCCAGTGGAGGATTCCCACAGGATGACAGCCTTCTTCCGCTGCATCTGCAGGTCCTTCACAGGCTTCAGGTGGTTGTCTGACACAGCGTGGACCTCCATGGGCTGCAAGGAAATTTCTTCTCCGGTGCCTGGAGCACCTCCCACCCCTCCTTCCCTGACCTCAGTAACTGCAGGGCTGTTTCTCTCATAGCTGCAATTGCTGCTCTCCAGTTCCTTTTCCCCTGAAATCTATTATCCCAGAGGTGCTACTGCTCTCATTGATGGGCTCAGCCTTGGCCAGTTGTGGATCCTTCTTGGAGCCATCCGATGTTGGTTCTGTTGGACATAAGGGAAGCTTCTGACAGCTTCTCACAGAAGCCACCACTCCAGTCCACCAACTACCAAAACCTTGTCATGCATTCCCAATAGAACCTCACACTATCTCCACAGTTTTTTAAGTAAAGAAGATAGTTTAAAATCCTCCAATTTCTTATTCACAAGACATTAGGAAATGATATCTCTAAATTCTCAAAAATTACTCAGACCTTTGAATCCTGTGCTATTTATATAAAGCACTGTCTCTGGCCAGAGTATCTTTGCATGAAGTAGTCTTATGAATCATCCTGTTTCCCTTGTGTAACCTTAAAATCAAATTATTGTAGTAGAACTTTTCAAGCATGGTGCATAACAATCAAAATTGCAGCTTCTGAGCTCACTTTTTCACTGGTCTTTATTTAATAGTGTAGATATACTCAGTGAATCTAACCTAGCCTCAGTCTCTAGGAGAGTCTCTAAGTCTCTCATTTTTTAAATGTGTGAGCTTCACTTTAAAAGCAGCTTGTAACAATTTTCCTGCTCTTCCAACTAACAGCACTATTACCTATTTTTGGTTACCACTCAATAATTTTGTTTGGAATCTACCCCTTCTTTGGAATGCAAATTTATACTTGGTATCATATACCTTCCCATTCTTATGCCAGCGCTATTCATTCGCTTACGTTCACAGAGTTCATAGAATATTCTGAGTTGGAAGGGACCCGCAAGGATCATCAAATCCAACTCTTAAGTGAATGGCCAGTACAGAGATCAAACCCATGACCCTGGGTTTGTTAGCACTATGCTCTGACCAACTGAGCTAATCTCTTTTTTCTTCCCTGGTGTTAATTATGCAACTATATTTGTAGACAGAAGCCATTTTTTCTCTCTACCTCTGTTTTTCTGGTTTTAACAATATAAATGTTTTTGTGATCATGACTACTTTCTACAGTGGAGGATGACGATGATGCTGATGCTGTAGAAATTACTGAAGGTTGACTGAAATTTCTCCACAACCAGAAGATAACAAAATCACAGAATGGCTGAGGTTAGAAGGGACCACTGGAGACTGTCTGCTCCACCCCCCCGCTCACACAGATCCATCTACAGCAGCCTTTGTAGGATGATCTCAAGATGGATTTTTAACACCTCCAAGGCGGGGGGAGACTTCACAAACACTCTGGGCAACCTGTACCAGGCCTCTGTCACCCTCACAGAAAAAAACAGTGTTTTCGGATGTTCAGACAGAACCTCTTGTGTTTCTGTTTGTGGCCATTGCTTTGGATCCTGTCACTGGGCACCACTGAAAGATACCACAAAGAGATACCTTTGTATGGGGATACTAATTTCCTCATAAAAATAATCTCTGATCCACAAGCACAGTGCCAGTCTGAGAAAGCAAACCTCTTTTCAGAGTTAGTACAATGTCTTCAAGAAGGCTTTTTGCATAAATCAGACATTTTTATACCACTGTATTCTATATGGTATAGACATTCTTTTACTCTTATGTCGTATCTTAGGCTCTTTTTTCTCCATATCATCTTAATAGATCTCTCTAATGTATTCATAAATTTCAAACTATAATAGTACACATCTGTCTGAAATGTCTTCTGAAATAGCATGCTATATTATATCCCTTTTTTACATTGCCTATTATTATTGTTTCAGTACTCCCACTGTTTACCCAGTGAAATGCAATCATCACTTGCTCATGAAAAATTGGAATCCTGATGAGTTCCTCTTAGCAGGCCACCTGACAAGGAACCATTTACAGAATTCTGTTATATCAGAATTGTGTAGCACCATATATGTTACTGCACATAATAGTGTATTTTGCAGTGTGTGCATCAAATCCCTTTGGTATTACAGACCATTTTTGGGGTTTTACCAAAATTTTTTATATAAAATCAAATGCTGCTGTCCAAAGTTAGGGGAACAAAAACTCTGTATGAATGAACTGAGAGTATGGATTTAAAACTTTTGAAATGGTACTAATTCACTTACATATTTTTCTAAAGCCTTTTTTACAGTGTGTTTTGAAGGAGGACATTACCCATTTCTTTTCAGACTGGCTTACTGGCTTTTGCCTTTTTTTTATTTTATTTTTTCTTACTTTAAATACAGGACAGAGTATGAACTTTACAACTCAGATTCAGTAGAAATATTAACAGATAAATATAGCTCTGTTTTGACATTAGCAATTAGAACTTCCTCTTAATTTTGTTTACTTCATTTTTTTGTTTGTTTTTTTCTGTTCTGTTCTTATTTGTATTTTAAGAAATGTAAGAACTTTTGAAGCCTATCTAAGTGACATAAGAGCACAAGTTCCGGTATATCCCTTAAGTTGTTTCTGTATCATATTTGGAAGAAAAATACTTCAACATATACTGATGTAGCACAGAGAAATAAATACTTGGCATGATAGCAAGGGCCTTGAAAGAGGTCATAGCATGCATGGATGATGAGATGGGAGGCACAGGTTGTTACTGGTTCATAGCAAGGCTATGAATAACTCACCAATCAGCAGTGAAAGAAATAGGAGTTGGACAAGAACAGTTATAGGGATAACAAGAGAAATGAATGACAAGCATTCGACATATGTAAAATCCATCTGGTAAACTAAATTTGGACACAACGTGGAGATGCAGACCAGCAAAGAAATATCAAGGTGTAAAAGTGTGTTGGACAAGTAGCTCAAACAGAATCCTAGAGTGAGGAGGAAGAAAAAACTTTATCATATCCATCTCACTTCTTCCTGCAAAGGACACTTTGGACTTGCTGGAATTTCTCTCTTCCTGTATGGTGATGAGCAGTACTGCAAACTCTTGGCACCTAGAGAGCGTACCTACCATAAGGGTGAGCATAACACCAGAGGAAAAGTGACAGTATCTCATATGTGTGTAGCATTTCTAACTGAATTAGTATTATCAAGACTCTTTGTACAGTAGTACACTTTCTATCCTTTTCTTTTTCTTTTTTTTTCTTATTTGTGTATTAAATGTATTCGAATAATACATTTTCATTACACTAAGAATAAATTGTTGCCTTACCTTATCTGTGTTTTTTAGTCTTGCCTGTAACAATACTTTTTGTGTGACATTTCCTACATATATACACAAAGTGCTGTTTGAGATGTCCTGCAATGTTCAACCTAGCTTCCAGCTGCTTCTCTGTAGGAGCAAAAGGCCAACATGTGCATCAAATTTATCACCTCTGCTTGATTGCTTTTGATCTCTTGGAGCGGCTAAAATGGCAATAAATGCCTCTGTATGGACAATTGAATTAAGACTTCTGTCTTTGGACTGTATCTTGGGAGATAAATATATTTAGTCTGGGAAAATACCATCTTTTCCATGAAATTACAGCAGTTTTAATCTTTTTGACATTCCTTAAATAATCCTCTTTTACAAATGAGCAACCTTTTTAGGATAACAATGGCAGTTTTCTTCTCTCTTATCTTCTATAAAAAATAGAAATTAGGGGAAAAAAGATATTTTTACATCTTAGAAAACCAAAAGACAAAGACAGACACCTTAGAGGACATTTCCCTACTATCCTATCCTGTTCTGAGATTAATTTGCAAGATACAAGGAAGAAATTGCCCTCAGTAGAGGCAGCCTAGAAGACAGACTTAATCCAGGTACTTTCTTACATAGCTTTTTCAACTAGGTATGGCAAATTTTAACTATTTAATTAAAACTATGAATTTAAAAGACTAGTGTTTGCATAGACACATATATAAAAAAATCTAAATCCAAATCCCCAAAATGAAGATAATATAGGAAAAGGCTAACTGAATAGGCATGTACTTAGGAAACCAACAGGCAGCATGTCAGATACAAGTGATTAAAAACTAACTTAGCAAACAAAAACCCAAACCCGCTTGAAACACTATTTTTAAGAAAAACTTCAAAAGAGAAATGAAATTACGTGTGTGCAAATAAGATGAGATAAATTCTAGGGAGTAGCAATGTATTTTCTCAATTTTCAGAAAAGATAATTGTGCAAAACCCAGAGGTTAAGGTAGCAAAATCATAAAAGCTTAATACAATTAGATGGAAGGATCAATTAATCTCCATCCTTGTATTCTGAAAGAACAAAAACATGACTTTTGGAATCTAGTAACTAACATTTTTAACAAATCTGTAAAGTCAAGTTAACCACTCAAGCATATATTGAGTATATCTGAAATAAAATAGAAAGACCTAAGGCTAAACTTACATATCTGACATCAATGTTACGCAAGGCCTTAAATCAATTTTTTAATAAAAGTATGATTACATATTTGAATATAAATAAGCAGTGGACTAAAATACACTGTGAGTTAAACAAAGATAGATTTTGCTAGATTGTTTGACAACTATCTTTGTAAGATAGGAATTTTACAGACTAATAAAATTAATTTGATGTCACACATGAACATGTTAAATAAAAAAATGCTATTTATACTAAAGATGGCTGGCATTAGCAATTTCAGTTATAGAGAAGTTACGAATTGAATATAAAGAGCATACTTAAAGGCAAATGCTCTTAGAAAAATTTGAATGTGAAATCATTCTACAAAGAAATTATTTTTGTTGAGAATCAGATGTTTTCTAAAATAGTCTTAAGTTTCATATTTTATTTTCTATAATGAACCTTTATTTGCTAATGATTGAAGTTTGAGAAGAAAAAATGCTCTAGTTTTGACCAGGACGTGGTTTGGCTGGTAGCTTGCTCCAATGTGGGTCCCCCAGAGGGTCATGGGTCCTACCAGGAAAACCTGCTACAAGGCTCCTCTTTCCATGGGTCAGCAGGTCCCTGACAAGACACTGCTCCAGCATGGGCCTCCGACAGGATCACAGCCTCCTCTCAGGCATTCACCCACTCTGGCATGGGCCTCCTCTGTGGTTTGCATTCATCCATCAGGTGGATCTCTGTATTCCTGTTGACTTCCATGGGCTACAGGGACACAGTTGCTCCACCATGGTCTGCACCATGGGCTGCAGAGTAACCTCATCTCTAGTGTCTGGAGCGCCTCCTGCCCCTCCTACTTCACTGACCTCGGTGTCTTCGAGTTGTTCCTCTCACATATTCTCACTCCACACTTCTTTGGCCACAATTACATCTGTGCAATAACTTTTTTTTTTCCCATCCTTTAATATGTTATCACAGAGGAATTACCACCATTTCTGATGGGCCCAGCCTTGGCCAGTGGCAGGTCTGTCCATGAGCCAGCTGGCATTGTCTCTGCTGGACGTGGAGGAAGCTTCTAGGAGCCTCTCACAGAAGCAACCCCTGTAGCCTCCTCCCCGACACAAAAGATAGCTAGGTTTCTAGAGCTAAGCACTAATGTGGAAATCACACTGATGAGTTAAGCAAAGGGTCTTTGATTGCCAGGCAGGCATCAGCCATGAGGTGAAGGGTTGGTCTCTGTTGCTCCCTGGAATGGATGATACAAGCTTATTTGTTTGTTTTTCTGTTTTTAATTTGCTTGTTCAGGGTATCCTTTGGAAATTAGATTAGAAGCTGTGTAATGAGGACGACTGAATGTTAAAGAGATATCTCTCTGCTGAAGTCCTCTGAAACACTAACATTAGTGCTCCCAGACTATATACAATAGGTGCAAATAGGGTTTAATAGATCATTGTTCTCAAAAGGTACAAGTCTGATGAACACTAAGTTCGGTTTTAGTTGATTCTTACCTTTCTTTCCACCTCTCTATTTGGGATCCCAAACAACAGGTCCAAAATAATCTAGATAGAAATACTTGAAGACTCATCTTTCTGATCATGTAGCACTTCGGTGTAAAAGATGAAGTTTTGGAGGCATTTTGGGGCTATGAAGGAAGAAGCTTGTTTCACAATGGCTAGGACACAGAAAAGGATTTGTGGGTTTAGGTCCAATCTTCACTGGCTGTTTCTGTTTTACCCTGTAATTGTTTAAAGTAAAACAGAGAGACATCTCTGAGAGATAGAGAACTCTTATATCTGGTATAACAGCTGGTACAATAGCTGCTCCAGAATCTCACACGTCTGTTTGGGAAGCCTCATACTAATTTTCAGACTGAATATGTTATTAGACATCATTTTCCTTCCAATGAAAAAGCTTGTTTTATTTCCTGATTTTACACCCTGGTATGGAAAGAAAGCACGTCTGCTTAAACTTCATTCTTCTAAGCTAAATAAGTTGAGATGTCCTGGAGCACTCTTACATGAGGAGCTGACCTTCCTCAGGTTAATCAGGTAGCCTTTTTTTGTACTCACTCTGCTAATGAATTCATTGCTTGTGAACTAAGGTGACCAAAATTATACAGGGTTTCTTTTTTCCATTTCTTTTAACTCTTAACCTAACTCTAACTCTTTTTATCTTCAGTATCTAAAGCCTTGAGTGTGTATTTAAGCAGCACTTACTGCAAGCCCTTCATGTAAATCCAATCAATTCATATTATCATAAAATAAAAAGCATCTGAAACCATTTATATAATATCAATTGTGTCATTTCACCTCCCCAGTTCTCTTATTCCCTTCTGTTCTGATTTTCTGCATTATTAGACAGAAATTTTTTTCATTTTTATTCACATAATGCAGTTGGAAGGGATCTTTGAAGATCATCTGATTTAACACCCTGCTAAAGTTTAACACCCTGCTGAAGATTTACCTAGAACAGGTTGCACAGGGTTGCATCTGGGTGGGCTTTGGATATCGTCACAGAAGGAGGATCCACCACCTCTCTGGGCAGTCTGTTCCAGTACTTTGTCTGTCTCAAAGTAAAGAAGTTTTTTCTCAGCTTGAGATGGAATTTACCATATTTCAGTTGTGCCCGTTGTCCCTTTTCCTGTCCCTGGGCAACTCTGAAAACAGTCTGGCCCCATCTTCTTGGCATGTATTCATTTTATTTGTTTGATTTGTTGTAAGAGAACCTAATCTATATCTTCTTTATCTGAATGGTTTTTGTTCAATAAGTTTTTTTCTATTTTTGTGAAGTCTGAATTGTTTCCATTTGAAGTGCAAAGGCTTGTTGCTATTATTTCTGTATTAAATAAATTCTTTTTGTTAGAATTATATCTACCTTTTGAGTGAATCTTATGATGGGCTGAAAAATTGTTCTTTAATACAATGCTCTTATGCTAATAGAGCAAAGACAAAGTTCAAATGTTCATCGCACTTGGTATTTATTATTTCTATTATTGTTTTATTTTAAAAATGTAAGATTTCTTTGGGGTTTTTTAACAATAATAAATTAAGAAGGCTTTTTATAGGGTTTGACTGTTCCACTACAGATAATTTCATATAAATAATACTTAAATTATTCCAATTAGTTCTAGAACACTAATAATTACACAGTAGCTCATGGTCAGAAAAAAGTTTTCATTGTTGATATAGTGTCTACTAAATTGCACAAACTATGAAATACCTACATATACACCTAGCAAAAAAAAAAAAAATATAGCAAAAAACCCAAAACCTATCTGTGTAAAGCCATCATGGTAAAACCAATCTTAATATAATTAAAAAAAATAAAATGTTACGTTGTTAAAGTAAGCATTCAAAAATTTTTACATACCAATCTTTTTTCTTTTTTGTTTACTTAACAGATTGTATTTAAATTATTAAATACTATTTCTGCAGTTTTACAGAGTAAGTGGGAAGAAAGTTGAAAGCTGTTAGAGTAAGACATCAGTGATTAATCTTTGTAATACATGGGAAATGTGTAGTAGATGAGAAAAGAAAGGGATTTTTCTGCTATAACTTGGGCAGGTAAAATTTAGGCTAGGAAGAGGCTTCTTGATAGTCAAGAGAAAATAAACAGTACCAGAAGATTATTCATCTCATCTGCAATAGATTCGATGAATATTCATTTGGATGTGAATATCTCTCTTGATTTGAAATAAATATCCAATAATTTGCTTTAACTTCACTGTCTTGTTTCGTTTAGATGGGTCTCATCCCAGGAGAGGCTACAACATGAAAGGAGTAATATTTCAGATTAAACTAATGTGATACAAATAATTCATTCAGATTATTGTAGATCAATTGAATTCACACTCAAGGTTATGCAGATGAGGTCAGAACCAATCAACTGATCGAAGGGATATCCCATAATATATGACATCGTGCTCAGGGGGAAGAAGGAGGAAGAAGGGCATTTGGAGTGATGGTGTTCTGTGTGATGGAGCCCTGCTTCCATGGAGCTGGCTGTACACCTGCCTGCCCATGAGAAGTGGTGGATGAATTCTTTGTTTCGCTTCTCTTGTGTGCACAGTTTTTGCTTCACCAATTGACTGCCTTTGTCTCAATCCAAGAGTTTTGTCACTTTTGCCCTTACAATTCTTTTCCCTATGTCATCAGGGGCACATGAGCAAACGACCCTGCGGGGTTTAGCTACCTAGTGGTTTTAAAGCTCTTCGGTTAAATCAGATAAGTCACAGACTAGTAATCTGGATGCATTGTGTTCCATTCAGCAATACTTTCTTCAGAAAATGATAAATATTTGTAGTCTGTTTTTTTTAACATTTGAAGAGACTCTTTCTGCTTGCAAGATTAGAAAATAATAAAAGGGTAGAAGTAAGAGTTCTGTGTCTGGAAGAGGATGGAGGAGAGAAACCTTTTACTAGAAGATCAAAACAAGACTTTAACCTGGATTTGAGTGATTAATAGAAATTAAAACAGCAAACCACACGAATATTATAATAAAAAATGTGAAGTATTGTTCAGCCTTGAAAAGAAGGCTGGTAGCATTTTTTTGGACAGCTGTTGATGTTAATAAACTGACTGGGAAGAAAAAGACATTTCACCTTTTGTGGTCTCTGTGACTGGGAAAAGTGAAAGCAGTAGAAGTTTATAGTGCTATGATAAGATAGTATTTGGGTTCTTTCAGTGATCTCTGCAAGATTAACTGCAGGGTTTGTGCTTCATTTAGGAAAGAATGCTGATTCTTCACTAACCACTAATCTATAGGTCAGTGTATTTAAAATAGTGGATAAAAAGCCCTTTGCAGCTGACAGAGACTGAAACAATTCTTTTACCATCAGGCATAAGTATTCTAGATTTAGAAAAGAGAACATTAAAGGCTTGCCCTCTGAAGGAAGAGGTAGTTCCTAACACTTATCCAAAAATGAATAGCCTTGATAGAGGAGCCATTTCTTATGTTAATTAGCATATTGCTCATTCTATGCAAGTCTGTCTCTATTCCTCTGAGACAGAAGAACTGAATGCAAAATCATTTTTTCACTTCTCATCACTTTTGCCACTCTCTTATGAATTCCCACTAGAGTCCCTTGAAGTAGCCTCTTGACATTTCTTTTAAGTGAATCTTGATCTTGGAATCACTGCGTAACATTTAATGTGATTAGAACATCTCTTCAGACAAAGATATGCTTCCATATTGCAGTTGGGGAGTTTTTTTGATGCATTGTTTTCTCTTCCATCTTCTCCAGAGATTTAGTGTGGGTTTTTTCGGGTTTTTTTCTTTCTTCACAAAGATTTATGACTGTTTATGACTGACCTGGAACTCTAAAACCTAAACACTAATCCAGGAGAATGTGGGAGATTACCGATTCCTTTAGAATATCTCATTAAACCAATGAAACAACAATTGAATTTTAAGACTAGATTGTTGTTATAAACATAATAATGAATCACTTACCTATTCATGCCTAAGTTTTTAAAAACGGCAATGTCATCAAAGGTCATGCTCTGTGAAGTGGAGCTTTCTGCTTGATTTAGGTCACTCAAGATGACAAAGGAAGAAATGAATGCAAAATTGTATGTCTTAAATTTTGTCCTCTATTTGGCTAGGTCAGCGTGCCAACCACACAGACAAGACTGAGATTCAAACATAGAAAAAGACACCATAACTTTAATCTCATTTTTATGTTCATGTTGCTGCAACTTTGTGTTGCCCTCAGATTCCCAGTACCAAATACTTTGTTTGGTGGTCTGCAAGGTCTCATTTCCTGGACAGTACGCTGGGATCCTCTGAATGACAATTCAGGGTGAAATACTTCAGATAGAGAGGAACTGAGGTCCTCATCAATGTATGTAGAGAATACACCAACTTCATTGCTAGAGGCTTTTGTTCTCTTCTCAGTAACTAACCCACAGGGCTAGAAGACCAACCAAGTTTGATAATAAACCCTTCTGTAGAGATTGTCCTTCAAAGCTCCTCCATCTTGTCCGTGTTACTCAGAATTTTCTTCCCCTGTATTTCCAGAAGCTGATTCTGGCTCACAAACTAACTGAACAGCAAGCAAGAAAGCAAGCCAGTCCTTTCTAGTAAAACCCAGTCCTGTCACATATTCACACTCCAAGGAGAAATACTGCAACCTTGCACTTGCATCCCTACCATGGGACTGATCCTGTTTCAGCAATCCTTCAATGCTGTTGATAGTAAAAGTCCATTATATCATAGTCTGCATTTTGGTATTTCCTTATGTCATTTTAAAACAGATAGGCAACTCTGAAACAATTGATTTACCATCAGGAATTAAGATGCCTTTTCTTTTCCTGTTGTTGAAACATAAGATGGGTCTTCACAGAAAGAAGGAAAATTAGAAAAGATTATTTTTGTCTTCTTGTGAACCAAAATATTAGATAATCACAGGAACAAACAATCCTCTGTGTTTTATTTGGATGTTGTTAGGTGTAAGGAGACCTGGATATATTGGTTTGGGTGTTTTTATAGTTTGTTGTTTCTGTCAGATTCCTTCACAAGTTGTTTTTGGTGCCCTCTGTATAGAAAGTCACAGTGATGCCCTTCCCTGAAGTTTATAGCAGTAATTTATTTTGCATTAGGAAGAAGTTTCATGTTCTGTCCGGAAGCCATTAGCATAAAAGTTCGTGTCTTGGACTCCTGTAGGGATGGAGCTCATTAATCTTTTTGCCATCACTTGTTCAACTTAACATGTGGTATATGTTGTTCATATACTTTAAAGGTTTCACTATTTGATATTTCTTGGTATTTCTTCTTTCTTTAAGTAACACCTCATTGTTTCAGAAAAAATGACCATCCTAATTACTCTTGGTGCTTGACAAAACAAAGAAATGAATACTAACAGTTAGACAGTCAACTTACTGAAGAGAAAATTGCTGAATGGGCCAAAGGCAGTTACCTTCTATATCAACCTGAACAAAGAAATTGTGAATCTCAATGCTTGGAAAGCAAACAACTGAAATGAAAGCCTCTATCTGCTTTACACTACAGAGAAGAAGAAAAGAAAAAAGAGAAAGAGTAGCTCCTTAGGCAAAGGAAGGTTTGAAAGAAAATATGACAGAAGAAAATTATTGATACTTACAGGTTTATGTGTGCCTATAAAAGGTAGTGCATGTGTAACTAAAACATCATTTATGATATCAGATGATAGGGGAGACAAAGATATTGTAATCTACCTGCAAAAGTTAAACCTATCAAATAATAGAAGCAATTATGTCTGTTAATATGCATGGAAGTAAGTGTTTGCTGGATCAGATCAGTCATGAATATTCATATGATAATCAGATGCTTTAAACTTCTAAATATTTAACTTACTAACTTGATCTAGTTTCACTTTTCATTTTCCTTAAGCTGTTTGATGTTCATTACTTGGTTTATGCTATAAAGCAGAAATTTCAGTGATCTATCATGCAGTTCAAATAATACTGAATAAAGTCCAAGTAATCAGTTTATGAACAGTTTATGAGAAAACCACAGAACAATTGCTCTTCTTATAAAGTTTGAATGCCAATGAACAAAAGACATCACAAGCTTTAGGACCAGCTTGTGCATAACAGCATTAAATAATTTAAATACTACTTGACCGGTTTTAAGTCCAAGGAATCTGGCTTTCTTTGTGCAGGAAAAGAACCTATTTCACATATTTTCAGATCACAATGTTAATTAGTGCTTGCCTTTTTCGTCTGGGGAATTGTCCCTTTTTTTTCCCTGGAGAATCGTGAATGGAAGGCCTCTTCCTCAGCAGAAACATATCCCGGTGTTCTGCACGGATAGGTTCTGGTTTGATCTAAATGGGGAATACGGTGAATTTTAGGACCTTAGTAAATGACTCACAATGATATGTACTTCGCAGAACACTGCCATTGGAGATACATCTGTATCTGTATAAAGGCCAAGTAAAAAACAACTCACAATATAAGTAATATTAAAGATATTTAAATGCATATGAAGGAAGTAAAGTCATAGACTTTAGGTTAGCTTGTTCAGAAAAAAAGTTGAATTCAGAAAAAAAGTGTTTAATGGGCAAAGCCACATGTGAGAGGTGCCCTTCCTCATCTGTCTGTACAGTGGTAGCCTTACTTGAAGAGCAGTGATATCTCTCTCCAGGGATGGAAACCTCTATACATCAGCCTACTAATGGTGCCTGAGCAACAGACAACATTTCTGTCCCTGTAGCTGGGCTGAATACAGTGGCTGAGTACGGATTGCCATCCCATAGCTGAGGATGCTTTCATTGCATAAAGTTTTAGTGTGGATCTTTTGTGCAAATATCCAATTACTCCTTGTCTATATCCTGCCTGCTCCTCAGAAGTATTTTTAAAAGGAGCACCTGAGATCTCACTATGGAGTCTTTCTCACGGGTCTCATACACTGACTCTAAGACAATTTTATATCAGTGAGTGCTAAGGAGTGAAAGAGAAGACGGTGTCTGCAAATAATTCAAAGAAAGAAAGCAGAACCATTTCTGAGAAGCTGTTCTACCTTCTGAACATGCTACAAACTTTGATGTGGACTAGTTTAAATATGCATTTTGAAAACACGTAACATGGTTAAGTTCCAAAAATAGAGGAAGGTGTAAACAGAAGTGTCAACCAACCCTTCTGGCTCTTGAAAAGACAGCTTGAATTAAAGTGAGAGACTCTGAAAATATAAAGACTGCCCGAGGAGAGAAGTGTCAGAAATGCATGTCACATGAGTGTGCATCTTGCTGGTATTTGTAAGACCACTCCTTATCTCACAAGGGAATAAGCTTCAGAACAGAGTGACTCTGATGGAGGTCAGCACAAGATGAACACTTTCCCTGGAAAGTGAGTAGCAATATCAGTGAACTCATAGCCCTGCTCCTGAGAGTGTTATGGCCTTTAATATGAGACAAAAGAAAATATGAACAGCTGTTAACAGTACAAGCATTGGAGAATGCTTCCAGCTGCAAGAGTCTGAAATGAGAGTGGAAAAAACATATCATTTGAGACACTGCAGTTCCCATTGCTGTCAGGTACCAGTAAGCTAATATAGCAAATAGGCAATCGAATTACCAAGCCAAACGCCCTCTTTAAAACTTCATTTATCATAAAAGACAACTTCTTTTTTTAACAATAAACAAAGTCCCTAAAAATAAGTTTACTTCTGTTATGTAAGGTGAGAACAACTCAGCCAGAAGCATAAATTATTTTAAGTGAATAACTGTGTAGCCCCTCTTGCACTTAAACACTAGTGCAAGAATTGAGCCAGATTCTCATCTAGTATAATAGACTTAGCTACTCTGTATTTGTTTGAACTACAACTATTTGCATAAGACATGTCTATCTCATTGTATATGCAGATGTGGTCTGGGCTAAAAAGCTGATTTAACCATTGCTTTCTCGTAGATGAGATGATGGGTTTGTGAATCAGTTTTGAAAATAAATTCAAAACATTTTTTTATTAACTTTTGTGCAAACATCACAAAGTCTTATTGCTATAATGTTCAAAAACAGGATCTGAGCTAAATCTTACCAAGTTTCCCATGATTTCAAAAGGGTTTTAAAATCTAGAGGGAAATAACATAATCCTTCATGAAGTGAAAGAAATTCAGTTATAGATTTTATGGAACTTAAAAATGGATATAGTAACTTACTAGTCTATTTTTTAAGAATTTCAAATCTCTTTAATTTATTGCTTTTACTTCTTTTTTCTCTGAGGGAAACAACATTGCAAAATAAGCCTCTTATGGACTGTAAAAGAATAATAAAACAGAACAATTATTGGAAAAACAGTGCATTGTAATGGGTTTTTTTATATGCTTAGCATCTATTGTTGAAAATCTGTTAGAAGCACTAAGAGATACATTAAGGAAAAAAAAGTAGAAATTATATAATTGTTTTTTATCCAGTGCATTCTGTAACAAACAGTAATCAAAAGAATTTTCTTTGCTTTTTTTTTTTTTTTTTTTTTGTTCAGACTATTGTTCCAATTTCAGCTGCATGGCACAGTTATAGATCCAGATTGAATTCTAGTACAATTGTTAGGGGTTATCAGCTCCAATCTTAGAATCTCTTACGTAATATGTAGTTTTATAATTGCTTACATTTAATACAGATAACATTTGTGTTTTGCAACTTACATTGGCAGCTCATCCTGACTAAATAATTATTATGTGAATTTAAGTTGCTGTTCCACATGTGCTGCATAAGCATGTCCATCACTAAAGACCTGAGTGAGTGTAGCTTTTCTACCTGCATTAGTAAGTGTGAGTAATAGCTTTTCAAGATTTTTCTTTGCAATTGTTTTACTCATAACTATAACAGTGAAGACTTGCAAATAACTCAAGATAGGGAATGTTGAAACTTAGATGTTAAAAAAAGTTTGCCCAGAAGTAAATTTCACCAGAAGCTTTGGGAAGGGTAGGATTGGGAAGGGAAGGTTTGGGAAGGT
>VZRE01015185.1:99602-123353 GCA_013396775.1 Cephalopterus ornatus | reverse complement strand
TATATATATATATATATATATAAAAATAAGCTATCTATAATGCATCTATATCTAGGCTGGAGCACTGAAATATTTTGCAGGAAGACTTACTATCAGTACACACCACAGAAAAAAGAAGGAAAATAAGAACCCCAAGACTATTTCCTGGGTAAGAAAAGTGTAATGTGAAATTATTAATATTGGAAGTGAGGAAACATACTGATAGTAATCCGTTCCTCTTGCCAGGGGTGCTCTGAGTTTTAATTATCACAAAGTGTAAGGGAATTTCTGTTTCGCTGAGCTTTAATGACCGTTTTTCAGTGCATTCTACGTGTGTCATAGCTTTTTCACCGTCATGTAGACCTTCCTAGTTCAGATACACACTTCTGTGGTTAGAAACACTATTTACAGCAAAAATAAACATAGTTATGCAAACCAAAATGCTGGGAGGCCTCCACTTCATAAAAGATGCTGTAGAGGGATGGTGCGAATTTGTCTGCATTCAGGGAGCGGGTGACAAAATAATAGGCAGAGTTGGTTTCTTGGGCTTGATAAGTGTTGGTCTGGCATCGTCAGGGGACACAAACTCATGGCTTCCCCGTGTGTTATGTTTAGAAGTAGCTGCACGACTTCAGTAAATGTTGAAATGAAAGGCAGCCCTGAACAGGTGAGCTGGTAAATTAATATCTGACCTGTGTCCCTCGCAAACAGGAAGTTTGACCAAGTGGTACAGGATGACAGGAAGCTCTTTATTTTACAAATCTTCTGTTCTCCCACATCAAGGGCCACAAAAAATAAGTTAATTCTCATTCACTGACAGGTAATAAAGAGGTTTACTTCAGAATCGAAGCTTGGGATTGTTTCCCTTTGTCAGTGGACAGACATTTAAAAATGAAACGCAAAGGGAGGTTGGAGGATCTGAGAAGGAGGTGCCTTCAGAGTCTGGGAAAAAAAGTAGGTGAATTATGTCTGTATCAATGAGCTAATTTCACTCCTTTAAACCTCTGCCTCCAGATTTATAGGTGCAGTTTTCAACTAAAAGATCTAGGAACAACCTCCTGCCAGGACTTACCGAAATGATTATCGTTAGGATGCCAGTAAGGTGCACAAAAATACACCCCCATTAGGCACCCAAAAACTTTGAAGATTAGATGTGTAATCAAACATTTCCCGTTAGATTAGAAGAGGGGAACTGGGGTGGAAATGGCTGTGATTTAGAAGTGGTGGGAAAAATGCTGTCAAATGTCATGTTTCACATTGAGAACAGCTTGTGAACAGGAAATCTCTCCGCTTGAGCTTGTCGGGCATGGCAGCTACTAAATAAAGACAGACTCTGAAACTGCTCTGTGCTCTGCAGGTATCCATCTTTATTTGGGTATCTCACTTGCAGTTCAAAGAACTTGCAGCCAATCTGTTTAAATATCAATTAAGACAAATGTCAAACTGCAGCAGACGCTAATCAAGGGTTGAAGATGCTTAATGGAGGATAACAATAATTTGGGATTTGTCTAGAAAAATATCTGCTGTGAATGATAAGATTGCATTTTGCTGGCTGGGAGGGCAAATGACGCGTAGGGATAATACTGTGATACATGAATAGAAAATATATTGTCCCCTAGGGAAAGAACTCTGCTTAATTATTTGTTTTTCCCATAAATGATTCGAGCTATCCAAAGGTTTTAGACACCTGAAAAAACCCCCCACTGTATAAACCTATTGTTAATACAGTAGGAAGACTTGTCAAAACCTCTGTAAGATAAGATCCTAAGTGAAGTGTTCCATGTCAGGTGTTGATGATCCTTGTGGGTCCTCCCCAACTCAGAATATTCTGTGATATAATTCTGTGATTTATTTGATCGCCTCTCCATTGCTGCTCTTGAAGTGTTATGTAGGACTGTATAGAGTATTTAGGTGGCTGGCAAAGGGTACCGAATCTCAGCTTTCAGTTTATATATTACTTTTTTATATATATTTTTAAGTATTGTTTATTCTCCTGTTCTTCAGTGATAACTTTCCATTGGCAAAGTTCACGTCCACTGAAGCAGGAATACCTGAGGGGATGAATAAAGGGGTACATTCCTTTGCCTCTTGTCAGTTTGATGAGCACATCAGTGTCCAGCCATTAAAAATGTTCTTTTAACTCTTTGAAGTAGGAGTTTAAGTAAGGAGGGAAATGCACAGGGAAGAGAAGAGAGATAAGAAACTGAGGAAGAGAAGGTGAATTTTAGAAAAATACAAGGAAGGGAGTCTCTAGAGATCAGGTTTCTCATCAGTGGATGAGGAACGTGAAGGTCATTGACCAGAAATGTAAAATAGAGCCATTCAGCTTGGATTTCCATTATCAATTGCCTTGTTTCATTTAACAATATGTGAGCTGAGGCAGCTGAATTCAGCTCACAGCATTGGGTGCCTGGTAGTGTCTAAAATCTTTAAATGTGACTGTTTGATCTGATCCTTTAATTCTGTCTGTCTGGTACACAATACTTGGAGATCATTAGCTAAAACTTGGAAAATAACAAGTGCTAAACGCACCTGTGTTTTCTGCAGCTGATAAATTCAGCTTCATTGCCTGCTTAGAGAAGGACTTGTGTGTCTAAAACCATGTCTGGTTTTTTTTCCCAAGCAGTGAAGGTGGCTCTTGTAAGGCCACCCTTCCTCTGTGGGACTTGAAAATTTGATTCATATTTCCTGTGCTCAGTGTAATAATAGGAAAAAAATTCAGACACGGGGCAAAATAGGGATCAACAATGAGTATTTCTGTGCTTTCTGCAAAATTATGAGTTAGTAGTTGGGGTTAGAGCACAAATATTAAACTTCATATTAAAATATTAATAGAAAGTAAAGTCACATCCTACAGCCAGTGATAAATGAGATGATTTGCCTTTCAGGTGTCTCCTAAATACTTTTAGGCAAGATAGTTCTAAATATGGGACTGTTCATACTTTAAAAATGTACGTGCTGTTTAACCAGCTGGACAAACCCCTCCACAGCTTGGTTTGTATTCCTTTTTCCCCTCCTTTTTTCAGACAGGTGCTTTAACAAGGTACAAAGCATGATGAACTTGTGCTTAGCCATCACAGAAGAAAAGGAAAGAAATAAAGCTGCTACAGAGAACTTGAGCTTTTCTGGAAACTGTATGAAGTGGCTTCCAGAGAAACAGCACAACAATACCACAGATTGCATGCAAACCATCTCCACCGAGCTGCCATGGCATTTTCATTTTAGTGCTGGTTTAATGCTGGAAAACAGGGCTTTGTGACATTTTTGAAGGAAGTTGTAAAATTGATTTTATTTCTTTTTTTTTTTTTTTTTTCCTTTGTGGATGCACTAATGGGAAAAACGTGGGAGAGGCAGTGCCCGTGGTGGAAAGGCTCTTGAGGGATTTATACTGAAAAAAAAAGCCCCTCGTGCTAAACAACATATTGGACCTGTTCTTTTTCTTTCTCCACTGAGAAACATCAGGCTGCTTGTTCTGCTTTTCCCCTGTTCCCGGCCTGCCCACCCTTGACCTTGCCTCTTAGGCAGGTCCTAATGGCTATCAAATTCTACAGTTTTCTTTGGCACAAGGGTCTTGAAAACATCACGGCAACTGGAAAGCTGTAAAAACTGCACTCTGTGCTCCTCGGATTCATTAGAGTGTAACGTTCCCAAGGTCACAGCATCGAAGGAATAAAGATGTTAACGTTTATGAGTCAAACAGGTATCTCAGGAAGAACCAGATGTAACAAATGATAGAGTTTAATTTAAGAAGCTTTTCGTGGGAAGGGATTTTTCAGAAACGGGCTTTGCTCTGAGGTAAAGGTTTTGTTTGGAGTAGAAAAATTGAATGAGTCTTGCTATGTCAGCATTTTCTTCCTAAAATGTGGACTTGGAGTAAAAGCTGAACTCTGATACCACAAAACTCAGAGAGAAGTGGTGTCTCAGCGGGTCAGGTGGAGTGACATGGATAACATTTTCCCACCTGATTCTCCATACCTCAAGCTGAGTCAGTTCTTGCAAATTTTAAGAGTAAAGCTGAGTGGACTTCAAATACTTCTGAACGTTTGGAGGTGGGCTGGTGCTAAACCCTTCTGGAGAATCTGATCGTTTGAGTATCCCTGCCTGGGTTGAGTGTTTCCCAGGGAGCTGAACTGCTGGCAAATTTGGCCTGCACTTGAACAAAATGGGCTTTAATCCTGGCCTTTAGGTCTGGAGCTGGTTCCCTTCTTGAGGAAAGTGCAACTTGATATGAGAAACACAAATGGCAGGGGCTCAGGTTGTCCAATGTGTGTTGTATATCTTCCGGAAGTATATTAAATGTAGAATCTGCCAAAGAAATAGACTAGATATGAAGATTCCCCAGCTAATTTTTATTTATTTTAATGGATTTTACAGTCCCCAAATCTAGTCATTAAGGAGAATAAGACGCTGATCTGATTGGGATCTAGGACTTGAACTTGTTTGTATTCTTGTCAGTGTGCATGTCACTTAATTTCTGATTCGATGTCTCCATAGTGCCTCTTTGACTGTATTTTCTAGATAAGGATGAACACTAAAATATTTTTTTTTCTTCAGATGCTGAAGAAATATGTGGATTTGTCCATAAAGATGATCTTACAAGTATTTTAATATTTATTTTTCTAGCTATTTAGTGGATCCAGCTTCTTCAGGAGATATTCCATGTCTGCATAATATACCTGTGTGCTAACTTTTGCTTGTGGTTCTGTAAATTAGAAGCAACTGATGTGGGCAGACAGCTTTCTTTGGCTATTTATTTTAAAATGTCCAAGCACATAAATTCCTCCTTTCGAAGTCAATTGAAGTTTTTGTTTGGTAAATTAGCTCCAGATCTCTCCCTTGTATTACCAGTCAAGAAGTACTGTAAAATGGGCTCAGATTTTACTCAATCCCACGCCCATTTCGAACGTCTTCTCTTGCATTGTGAGTGTTGGGATCTGTGGCCTCGACAGATGCCAAGATAAAAATTGTGCCAATGCACACTTTCCCATTTTCTGTGGAAATCTGTGGAATTAACACCAAAAGCTGAATTTGGCTCGTGGACTTCCAGGCCTCAGCCATTCTTCTGTTTGCATGTCGATACCATAAGGCTTCCGTGACACTTCAGCTGTGACACTCGTCCAAAAATTCCTCAGCTCCTGCAGGCATTTGCTTTGATTTCGGTAGCTCTGCCCGCAGTGATCTGTAGCTGTGCTGACAAATGTTGTTACACGTGTCGTAAGGATTTTGGGACGTCCAGGAACTTCCTGAACTGCAACTGTGGGGATGAATTTTGCTGCAGGTGGACTTTTTAAACTTTCTTGGCGTAGATTCTGCGCCGCCTTATAGCAAAAGCTCGTTGCTGCTTGGGAAAGATGATTAGCACACAGTAGATCTCGTGCCACTGCTGAAAATGTTCAGGCAAAGCGGGAACCAGCATTTCCCTCGCTGTTTTACGGTTGGTTTGTGTTTTGGACATTACTTATTGCATGCCGAGGTGTCTTCTGTTCTCTGCTGAAACAGCTGAAATACTCTGGTACGGGAAGCAGAAGAGTTTGATTCTTGTTTTTCTTTGGAACATTTCTTAGTCAAGCTGTGTGTGCTCCTGGAAGAGCTGCTTCTCTGCAGGGTGGCCTTGGGAGAACTCCTGAGAGTGCCACCTCTTTGTTGCAAAATACACAGATTAAACCAATTTCTGGGGGAGTTTCAGTGTCACCTCGAATATAATGAAAGAAGAGCCACCCCCAGCATGGGCAAGGTACATCCACATCCTACCAGACTGGAAAAGAATTGTCTCACTGAAAGAGAACAAATTCAAGTTGAACTACAGGGATTTTAAATTAAACACTAAGAACACGCTAAGCCCAAATAGGTCCTTGCCAGACCGTGTCACTGTTGTAAATGACACCTTCTTAATAATTTTGGTGTATCTAATTCTTGTCCAGGACTCCTGTAATTCCTGCCACTGTAATAGCATATGAAATTAGTTCCTCTTAGAGATCTCAACACATTTGCAATTTAAGGTGATTTCTCAATTTTAAGGTGATTTCTTCACTAAATACCCTGAGTTCCCTGTCTGAACAGCCAGAATTCACTGGATTGAAAACTCTGGAAGTATTTTGCCAGTGTAGATAAAACTTTAGGTTTCCCTTTGAGACAATCTCATAGTTGGATGGCAACATTTCTTTTTTTCCCTATTGTTATGGTAATGCTTTCATGGTGAAAGACAATTATTAAGTGATCACCTGCTATAAATGTTAAAGATAATTGAAGCTACAAATTTAGGAGGGAGAGTTTGCTTTCTGAGTTAGAGGTGCTTGGAGTCCAGGTTGATAGACCCAATTCTGTCAATTACAGGAAAAAAGAAGAGAATATGACCTAACCAAAAGGAAATATTGAGTTTTACAGTAGACAAAACTAAGAACAAGCCTGCAGGGTTTATGTATTTAAATGTACTCCTGTTGCTTTTACTCTGTATTAAGCTTTCTAAGGAAGCTTTATCCTGGCGTGTCAGGTGTAATATTCTGTCCACAAATTATAGTTGGTCCACATTTTCACTGAGGCATTCTTTAAAAATAAAGATACGCCTTCCTCCAGGTATGTGAGAAGAGAAGATGGGGTGGAGGTCACATTGTTTGCTTTTGTTTTGGCAGCAGGAGCTTGAAAAAAGTTCAACATTTGGACTTTGAAGGCTTTGTGAACGTTTTTTTGTGAGGTTTTCTTGTCTCCTCCTTTTAGAGGGAAGTGGGGAGTTTTTTTGTGGTTTTGTTTCCTGGGTTTGTTTTGTTTTGATATTTTTAGAAGGGTTAAATTCACCATTCTTACCCCCTTGTTGCTTTGCTAGCAATAGTGGAGATAGAAATTCCATCAGCCTGCCAGGTGAAAGTCTCTTATACAGCTGTGAGGTTTTGAAGGGGGAAGAAACACCAAAAAACCCTCAGCATGGCTCTAAAAAAGAGTTGGAGTGTTTGCTTCCACCTCTAGTTTTGGACAGCTATTGGGGTACAAAAGGGAGGAATAATTTTCTAATCCTTTTGCAAAATTTATTGTGACTTGAACTCCTGAGAAAGAGATGAAAAGAATCTGTTCCTTTTGCTATTGTTGTGGTTTATTTATCTCTTATCCCTTTCTGTAACTTGAGTATTTATAAGTATTTATAATACATCGTCACTTTGTGCTCCTAATCACCGTACAGCTTTTTAGAAATAAGAATTATATGAGGGGCAGACATTCAAAAGGCTTCACATTTCTTTGATTTTACTTTTTTGCCCCTTCTGAAGGCTCTCCCATTGCTTATTTAAACAAATAGTCCTATTTGATTCATTGTTTGAAAAAAGGCGATTAAGTGACGGATGGAAATTGTTAGTAAAGGATGAGAACTTTCTGAAACAGAAGAGTGGCTGAAAGACTAGGAGGTTTACTTTGAAGCAACAGGTTGTATTTCTGGGGGGAAGATCCTTCCTCCAGCTTCCTATTTCCAGTATTTCTGTGGTGATGAACGCTGAGTTATGAAATAGCTGATTGGTTTTGCAGATAAAGCTGAATTTGTAAATTAGGGACAGTAGCTGGGGTTTTTTGATGTATCACACCACAAATTTAGGCCTGATAGTCATCAAGCTGTGAGGTTTTCTTTAATTATTTATGTATGTTTAGTTGGTTGATGTGCACCACTGAGTGATGCACAACAGTGACTGTGATACTGATGTTCCAGGTGTAAGCCAAAATACAGTCTGTAAAAAGAAGAAAGTGTTGCATTTTCTAGAATGAGTGAAGAAGTGGTTTGGGGTTTTTTTTTTTGGTATGAGGAAGGGAAGATCATAACAGGATCTGTAGTTAAGGCAGAATGCATCTCTCATCATTCTTGGTACTCTTTCAGAGACAGGCCAGAGTACAAAAAAAAAAATAAATAAAAATTCTGTTATATCTCCTAAAACACTGGACTTTTTGTGGTTCTTGCTGTATGTGGATTAATACAGAAAATTATAATTGGGCTTATTTTTTATTTTGGGAAGACAATCTTTTGTTATAAAAGATATAGCTTTTTCTCGTGCCATATTAACAGCATGTTTCAGATAGTTGTTTGTTACAACAAAATCAGTGTTTGAACTCACTGTCTGCTTATTTTAAAGCCAAAAAAATAAAAAAACTACATTTTAAATACAAAAAAAGGTACCAAAATCAGGGGTTTGGTTTTGATTTTTGACGGCGTGTCATTGTTTACTGTGATGATACTCCAGTTATTTTGGGAAGGAGTGTTCCATAGATTGGCTTGCTGCTTTTCTGTCGTGTATATTCAGTCAGCTGTGTATATATTTCAGCTGTATATATTCAGCTGTGTATGTTCAGATTCCCTGAGCACGTCTTGGATGCAGTAGGCAGCGAGTCTCCAGACAGATCGGGAGCGTGCATATATTAAAAAAAAAAAAAATGAAGAAATTTTTCTGTAATCTTAGCATTCTTTCCTTAAAAAGCTGCTTTCTCCTCCCCTTGTGTTTCAGACATCGATGAGTGTGAGAATGACTTCTACAACGGGGGTTGTGTCCACGAGTGCATCAACATCCCGGGCAACTACAGGTGCACGTGCTATGACGGCTTCATGTTGGCCCACGACGGCCACAACTGCCTTGGTGAGTACTGAATTCTGGCCAAAAAAATCCCATTTTATGGCTCTGGCCTCACCTGTTCACTGCGTTTTGTCATCTGGTGTGTTTTCAGGGAAAGACTTGGTCCAGATCACACTGAATTTAAGTCTCTGTTGACCCCAGTTTGGTTTAGACCAGACCCTTGAAGCTGTCACTCTTAATCCCAGCATCTCAAAACAAGTCTTTAATATCCCATCTTTAATATTGCTGAAGAAAACCCTGACCACCAAAGACTGTGCTGGATTTTTGTGCTTCTTTTTATAAGAAAAGTAAGCTATTAAATATACTGAAATATATTTGGGTTGTTTCTTCCAGTTTTGTAATTCCAGTCGTATCCCCCTTTTTTCCCTTTCTAGGATATGGTGTATAAATGTAAGTTACAGAATGTGTGTAGATTTTGGGTCTGTATTTTTGATTCATGTCCACTGCTCAGATTTAAATAGGTTGAGTTTGTCCTGTAAGCTAAATAAGGATATGTTTTGTCATAAGATTTCTTCACACCAGTTACCTGGAAGTGAACCTTGATTGCTATGGCCAGTTTCCTAAACCTGCTTACTTATTTTTAGTTAAATTCCAGTGCTTAGAGACTTTCTTTCTCAATATTCCCAATATAAATGCAATGACCAGTGTTTTGGTTCAGTCCTGAATGAATTTCAAGGTGATGTTCATAAAACAGTGTGGAAAGGGGATATTTTTCTGTGTCAGGCAGCAGCTTTCCCTTGGTTAAAAACGGAGATAGGTGCAATAAAAGTCAAGAAGTGAGGCAGTGAATGAGAAATACTGAATTCCAGTATCACCACCCTGCACTGACTGAAGCTATGGAGCAACTGGAATTTCAGAGCAAGGATTTGGGTACCCTTTCAGTCGATGTATTTCCTACTGTGCTCGTTTTTAAACTGAGTAGTATTTGTTCTTGTGAATTATATATCCTGACCATTGACAGGCTTTGGACTCAAACTTCCAGATTTCATGTGTTATAGAATGAAGTAAATGGATTTATTTGCCTCAGTCTGAGGTGGTCAAATGATTAATTGTGCAAGAGGTTTTTCTTATACAAAACAGCAGCCAGCCATTAACTTTAAAAATAAAAAACCCCTCTTATTTATTCTAATTCCAAATTACTTCCACTGTAGTAGGGAAAAAACCTTTTAAACAATGAACAGCAAAAGGAGTGACCTGGTGAAGGATGAGACATTCAGGAGATCTGTGGGACTTTTTTGGACCTCCTGTCTGTGTTATTGCTCTCTGATCATGAAACGGAGGTTAAATCTATAAAGACAGTCAGATTTCTAATTATATTTTCATTAATTTCTACTCGGCCGCTTGGGTTTTGGTGTTGGTTTTTGGTTTGTTTTTTTTTTTTTTTGAAACCAGAAATGTGTAAATGCCGTTGGCTGGATTTAAGAGGTTGCAGTGAGGTCTCAAACCAAAAACAAAACATACAAATTTAAATTAGGATTTCTGTAAAATTTTGGAAATTGGTTTGCTTCTTCCAGAAATATTCTCTTTCACCATGATGAAATTAGGCATTGAAAGGAATTAAAGTTTTGATGAGCCCTCTGTTTTCCACCCGTTCCTGCGTTTTGGCAAACCACTTATTTTTCATGGATTTTAAGGAGACAAAGAATGCTGCACAAGATTAGTAGCAGTGTTCTTTCTCCTCCCATCCTTCCCTCCTTCCTTATTTATTTGTTGGGAAGAGGTAATTTGGTTAAGAATTCATGGTTAAAATTTGTACTGGAAAATTCCCCAAACTGTCCTCACAGGAACTTGACTTACTTTCTATTTGGTGTTTTCATTGAGGAACTTCTCAAACATGAATATATATATATATATAATGAAATGTCACCACAGGGTATTCAAATAGGATGAGGTCCTTGTCTAGCTAAAAATAATTGATTTTAGCCCTGTAATCACTTGAAATAGCAGTAGTTCTTTCTCAAAAGTGGCTCTAAGTTCTGCTCAGTGGATGCCAGACTGAGATTTGGTCTCATGCAATAGGTTTGAAACCAGTCAAGAAATAATTTTCTTATATGAAATACCAATCTGGGGGTTTTTTTATAAGCATTTAGTTCGCTGGTCCAGATATTCTTTCCTACTTGATAATATTTCTCTCCATGAGATAAATTGACTTCTCCTCCTTTCTGTCTTTCATATGTTGGGTCACTCTGTCACTTTTCCTTCTCTCTCTTGCCTTCAGGAAAAAATTATGGCATAACTGATCCTCCTCCCTGTTATTGTCAAACACTTTGCCCATCCATGTAGTAATTTGGAGTCTGTTCTCAGATATCTGGTAAAATCTGTGCCGGAATATCAATGGATAAGATGAAAGAAAAGGGCTAGCTTTCTTCCAGGGAAGAGAAGATGAAAAAAGAAGATTAAATGGTCATCAAGAATTAGATTTTTTACTGGTTTGGTTTTGTATCTCTGCAGAAGTGAACGAGGTAGTGCAATAGTTGGTTACTCCATCTGGGAAATTCAGAAAGAGCATTGAATTATTGTTCCTTTCTCCTGAAAGGCTCTCATTGCCTCATATTAGTATTTCTTCCACTGTATTAAAAAAATGAACTTTCTGAGAGACTATTATGTGCTGTGTTGGGCTGGAGCATCACCAAGGAAGGGAGTTCTGAATTTTATCATGGATAAACCCTGGGTTTTATCCAGGAAATGCTTGCTAGAAACCTTGCTGAAAGCAGTTCTTGCTGATATTCCTGACCGAGTCTCATAAATTTATTCAGCATCTGCAAAGAGAAGGTGGAAGAGAGTGCCAGGACTGTTCAGATCAGAAAGCAGAGAGCTTTGTTTGCCCAAATTTCCTTGCCAAAGGCCTCAGCTGAAATTCCAGCTGTTCCAAGCCTTCTGAAATTCATCTATCTCTGATCAGAATGGGAAAAAAATGGGGAATGAAGAGTGTGCAAGAAAAATATGTAGCAGCGAAAGCTGATGGTTGTTGGTTCTTATTTGAGAAAACCAGCTCCTCCACGTTCTGCTCTTGTGTCCTTTTCTCCTGGAAGCAGACTGTTGTGTTAGGGCATTCTTCCTAAAATATAAGTTGTTTTATATTATTTTCGCCTTAGCTCTGATTTGTGATAGTTGCTTTTTTAATAGGGAATAAGCTTTGCTCTTTTTGCATGAACGCTTCTTGCTTCCAGGCTGCAATCATCTTAACTCTTCTTTTTTTCTAAGAATAAGGAGAGGTTCCATGAAGCCCTCTGCTTTTTATGTTTCTCTCATGAGCAGGTGTGCTCAAGATGGTTGCAAATTGTTCTTAGAAAGTATCTAAAAAGATACAAAACAGCATAAGAAAAAAATTCATTATAATGTATTCAGAGACTTGCTTATTTTATTAATGAGTTTTTCTGTGGTATTAATTGCTGTAATGTAGGAACACGCGTGAATACCTTGCAAATACTAATAGATTTGTCCTCAGAAAGTCCTGTAAGGAAAAGTATAATTGATTTATAGATGAGTAACTAGGGCAAACAGATGAAGTTACTTCTCAGTCTTCACACAGGATGACTGAGGCATCTCAATATGTGCACCAAAAATAGAATCCTTACCCTTCTGCATCTCTGCTTATACACTCTTATTGCAAATATTCTGGGCAGTTGTTGTTTCTCTTAGAGAAAAATAGCAATTACCTAATTTTGACATCTATAATATGACATCTCAGTTGATTTTTTCATGTGTCAGACCTCCTGCAGATAACTAATAGAATTAGGTTGTGATGGTTCAGCCTAGTTTGTGGTTCTTCAGCAGTTCATCCTGTGTCTGATGCAGAAGAATCCTGCGAAGCCGAGTGAACTTCTGGTTATAAATCAAGCCAGAAATGCAGCTACCAGTGTTCCATATATGTTGCATGGATGCTCAGTGTGGCAGACACAAGCACGGTGTCAGCTGTGAAGGGAATATCAAAGTCCTGGTTATGAACACAACCTTGGAGGTGTGCCTGGGGCAGAAGGCCTGATTTTCCAGCCTGAGTCATGGACGGCAGTGTTTCATGTGTCTGTTCTCCCATGCTACTTTGCATTTCTTGACAGAGTGACTAAGTCATGTGGGAACTCCTGTGGGGAAGGAGAGGTGGCACTTCCCCTGGAGCAACGGAACCTGCTCCAGGAGTGGCATTGCTTGGCCAGCTCTGGTGGGTGAAGCAAAGCAGCAACTGCAGCCTTTGGGAGCCTGCAGCTAAAGGAGACGCTTCTGAGACAAACCAGGGGCAGATGAGTCACAGGCCTCGAGGTGCCTGCTATAAAATGGACCTTGGGATCCCAAATCAGTCTAAAACTTCACGTTTGAAATCCCGCAGTTTCATTTCTTCTAAGGTGTGAGCTTAAGATCTAAACCCAGGTGCCTGTTTTGCAGTGCTCCTTTAATGTCTGTTGGCTTATTTAAAGAGAGAAGAGGTTTTAAGCCTGGCACGTTGGCTTAACTCCTGCCTGGGTGGTACAGATCTGCAGTCTGACTCAGGTGGCAGAACTGACATTAGGATATACACACAGAGAATCACAGAATCATTTAGGTTGGAAAAGACCTCTAGGACTGAGTTCAACCTTTAGGTCATCAAATCCAACCTTTAAATGTATGTATATCCCATCACACCATTCATCCTCTTTCAGTGAACGTTCCTGTGCTCCATGTTTTTCTTTCAAAATAAAGCCAAACCGGTTGGAAATCAAAATCTACCTGTTCCTACCCTGCTGTTTGAATGTTCACACCGGGATGTGGGGCTGTGGCCTAATCTGACAGTCTACATGAAGTGGGAGGAGAGCTGCAAATGGATGAGAAATCATTTCTAGAGCTCCCAGATGTGTAATGTCAAGCAGTGGTACATAACTCAGCATTGCATAATCACTGCTGTGATTAAAGAGACCAGTGTCTTCCTTTTAATTTAGCTGGATTTTTCTTCTTCTCCAGGCAGCTGTGCACAATGTGTTGCTTCCTTAATCTCCAAACAAATGCTTCTGTTACTGATGTTTATTTTTCTTTATGTTTCCCAACAGTTCAAATTGATTTATTTTTTTTCCTAATGTGAACATTTTTAATATAAAACTAAACAGCTTTTGGAAAGTTAGTTTAATTAAAAAAAAAAAAACACCTTTTAAAGAGAAGCTGGAAAAGGGTCCATTTCCTTGGCCTTCCTCTCCAGTTTTCCTTGCTCTTCTTTCCTAGTTTTAGAAAGGTGAGATGACAGTTAAGTGTTGTCTTCCTCCAGCACATTAGCAGGGCCTCTAATAATATTATCAGTCATGAATTCCCTTCCAGATTTTCATGGTTGGTAATCTCAAGCTCCTTGGCAGATGGAGGGAGGTTGAATACACCCAATAGTCTTCTTTTTAGAACTCCTCATTTTTATTAGAACACGTGTAAAATGATGGTACTTTTGTAGAGAAGGTTAATAATGTAAATCTTGAAGCTCCTCCTGACTGGAATCACTAGAAATGAGCAGAATTTCAGGACTTGGCAGGTGTTTTATGCCTTAAGAGAGGCGGGTCAGACTCTCAGATCAGGGCTCAGTGGTCGAGTTGGGAGCTGTTCCAACTGTGAGGGTCTCAGGCCACATTCCCAGATGGGAATGGGAACGTATATAACATAAATATCTATATATTTATATGTAATAATGTAAATATCTATTTACAGGCTAGATGAAAACTGTTGAAATGCAAGGTTTAACAACAGATGTATCTGTATGTTTTAAACCTTTATGAGTTCTGTATTGCTGCAGTGATTAGCTGCTTGGAGCAGAGTAAGAACTTTGGGATGAGGGGAGCCCTGCAGATAGGAGCCCAGAGGTACTTAGCTACTGAACCTTCCCCAGACAAGCTGCAGTGAGTGCATTCCCAAAAATCCACGCTGCAAACAGCACAACAAACTGCATTTTAGTGACAAACGCCTTCTTTCAGCATGAAAAACTTAAATGCGTTTTTTCAAGTTCTTTTTTTTTTCAGATGCAAGAGAAAGTTAGTTATTTCTGATATATTTCTTCAGCCAAGTGGTTTTTTTTACTGTATTTCTGGTCTCAGATCTTTTATCAGACTTGTTTGGTCTGTACATCAGATTAATAATAGCATCTGTGATTCATCACAGCAATTTAAAGTATCCAGTCTTTGTGGTACTTTAGAACATCTTCTGATGGATGACTGGGTGCTGAGAAAATATGGATAGCTGGGAGGTGAATGTTGCATAGACAACTCTATTAGATTTTTACATGCAACTTCTGTCTATGTGTTTACTTCTCTTACTTGACTGCCTGTATCTTGTGAAAGTCTTCATGGTGCAAATGGTAGCAGGAGACCCTAGAACTGAATTATTTCTCTCTTTCAAGATGGGATTATAATATGTTAGCTCTGATGATCTTCCAAAATCCCATAAAAATACGGAATTCTCTTTGGGGTTCACGGAACGGTGCCTGCTGCCCAGCCCTCTCTGAAGCTGGGGTGTGAGCACACTGCTTTTCTTAGCCTGCTGCTTCTATTTCTGCCTCTGAAAGTTTCCCCCTTTAAAAGTACTCTAATGTTTGGTCACCCCACATTCATTTCTGGAGTTTAAATGAGACATAACTTTCTTTACGTGTTAATTTGCCATATGTTTGCTTTCTTAAGCCAGCGTGATCTGAGAAGTACCGAAACGAGTGAGAGTATAAATCAGCACGGGCCCAAGGTTTTTTGTTAGGTATGGGGAAATAATCAGAGGCGTGGAATAAATCTTGGTCTCTGTCAACTATGAAGGTAGAGTCTCAGACTGTCATAATAAATTAAGAAACTGGGAGCTATGTGACAGCAGCATCAATCTCAGTCTCTTGTTTCTGCAAGTCTTCTTGTTGCCTCAGCCTTTTTTGTTTTTTGGGTTTTTTTTTTTAAATACTGACTCCCTGGAGGAAGTAATCATTCACAGTAAAGATTTCTCTACATGGAACACTCAGGCAAGTCAAGAATGGTCAGCTTAGAGTGTGAAGTTAATATGTGTAAGTTAAATCAGTTAAATCCCATGTGGATGCTCTATCAGTTGGTCTGATGAGCCTGTAGTGTCTTGCTTCAGAAAGCTCAGAGTTTTATATTGTATCCTTATTGCTTGATCTTGTTTGTGTTAGTTTTGTATCCTTTGTTAATTCATCTTAACTTACTCATAATAGCAAATTTCTAACCTGTCTGGCCTGTATTAAGAGGAAAAACTATAAAATACATCGAAAATAACCAAAGCTTTAGGAGCCACATTGTGTTAAGCTCTTACTTTAAAAAAAGGAGGATGTGTTCACCTGAGGGTGCAGGATTTCAGCCTATAATGGGTGTGTTTCCCAGTCAGATGTGTGTGCCATTCACGCCTTCCCTAAGGGATGGTGTCTTTTCCAATCCTAGAAATTGCACAGATCAGTGAAAACACTGAATTCACCTGGATTACAGTAAAACGTCAAAGTAGAGAGCAGCGAAGTCTCTGATTTCAAATAGAGTCACTGTCATTGTGCTGTGCTTAGAATGCAACCAGTTCTTGGCAGGGCTGATTTATGATTTATGATAAATATTATGATTTATACAGTCAAGAAACAGCCATCAGAAAGACTCCCTGCTACATAGTTCCTTACTGTATTAGAAGATGAAACCTGACTTTATTCCAGTATGAATGAGTGCTAGATGAAAAGCTGGGAGTGAATTTCCTTGTTGAGTAGATTTTAGGGTCTCAGCTTTCCATAGCTCCCTGCCTTTGCTGTCTAATACTTTCCATGGATTTCTGCATCTTGGAATTATCCTTTTGACTTCAGTGTACAATGTGCAAATTTGAAAGTATCGATCAAACTACAAGACCAACATAGAGAATTGTTTTCCCTGCTTCCAGTACCTTCTGCAGACTTCAATCCAGTTCCTTCTCTAGCATCTCAAAATGCTTCCTGTGTGCACATTCCTTACTGGGGTTGTATCAGAGCACAAGATGTAGTTTTGCATAAAAGAGGGGCAGGAAGGGACATGGACTACTTGGTGATAGTATGTTTTAATATGACTTTTTTGATGGCTGTAGCTAGCATCAAAATAATAAGAGCAATAATAATTACTCATTAAAAAGTCGCTGGGCATATCTACAAGAATGATTTTCTGGTCACAGTCCTGTGCAACCTGCTCCAGGTGACCCTGCTTGAGCAGGGGATTGGACTGGATGATCTTCAGAGGTCTCTGCCAATCCCATCTCTGTTTCTGTAATTAAAATATATTTTATTAAATAAATAAGGCCGGAGTAGACATACAGTATTGTGCTGCAGGACAGAGCAGAATTGTTTGAAAATGTTGAGAAACTTCATTTATTTAATTATTTCTGTTGTTTATTGTGAAGGCATAACTAGGAAACTGCTTCTGAAATTAGTCAGAGACTGCACAAAAAAATTACTAGTATGAGAGCAATGAATGGGTTCTGGACCTGATAGTGATTTAATGGGATTAGATTTTTGGGCCGTGACAAATCATTTGGGACTTGTTATTTAAGATGCTGAGCACTCTGATCCCAGTGCATCAAAACTTCTGTGCTCACACCAGATATGAGTCATGATATTTGCTTTCTTTAGTAGGCCTGAGATTGACTGTATGTCTCCAGGTGTTATTATTTAGTACTTACAAAAATCTCTGAAACTCCCTGGATGAGCATCTTAGGGAAGTCTGAGAGGCTTGATTTTACTCTCTTTAAAAATAACTGGATGAACTATGAGCTGTAAATTCTCAGTGAGCCACTGGCTCAGGCTGTCAGTGACTGCACACCAAAAGACCGTGAAAACTCATTCTTGTGCTCTGGAATGACATGAATATCCCAGATATGAACCGACTTTGGCTTTGATTATTTCAGTTTGAAGTCAGAACTCAAAGAAGAACTCCAGGAAGCTGAGCTTCAATTAGAAAAATCCCAACCAGTGTCCCCTTTGTCCCTTCACACAGGTTGCATGCCCATTTATGTGTTTCCAGGTGCTGGGGGAAGGAATATACAGCTCTGGTGAATTTTATAGGGAAGGTGGAGTTAAGGTGGTTGTTTGTTTTGATTTATTTTGGATTCTTGTTTGTGTTGGCTTTGCACTGCCAAGCCAACCCCGAAATTATTAAATTAATTCCTGCTTGACATAATTATGATGTTCCTGAAGTCAGGTTTTTTGACTGCTATTGTTTTTCTTCGATAATTCCCAGCACTTAAGTATGATTTTAGGTATTTCTGTCAAGAGAAATCAGGGAAAATATATGTTCTAAATACTGCTGTT
Source organism: Cephalopterus ornatus (assembly GCA_013396775.1). NCBI lineage: Eukaryota > Metazoa > Chordata > Aves > Passeriformes > Cotingidae > Cephalopterus > Cephalopterus ornatus. Next base: position 105,533 of record VZRE01015185.1, on the reverse strand, counting down.
TGTGTTTCTTGTGTTTAGGAGAGTGGAAATGCTGAACTTGTTTCATAATATGCCCACTTGCCCAAACGTTTTGTGCCAAATGAACCTTTCATTCACTGAAACTATTCAGAAACTGAGGCTGTGTTTATAAAATGCTTTCAGGAAAATTGTTTTGATATGACATGCAGGAATAATTTCAGCACTTCCAGAACATTTTGCAGCACTTTTCTGTTGATTATATATGTGTCTGACTAAGCCAGTGTACCTGAATAATCCAATATTTTTGGCTATAATTCTAATTTCAGTGTGTTGAAGATTGTGCTTCAGACTCTCCCATTTCTTCCACTTTTCATGGACTTCAAGTGTTATCCATATGGAGAGTGAGAATCTAAATCTAGAGAGTCCCCTACCTGTGTTATTGGTAGATAAGAAATAAAATCATTAATCCAGCCATCTTCTTGGCTTTTATTACCAGAACTCAGAATAAAGTGCTTCATGTTGTACAGACCTGGAAAATGTTCCGGACCCGAGATGAAAATACTGTTTCACTTTTCTTGTCAAATTTAATGTTTTGCTTGACCCACAGCAAAATCTTTTTTTTTCATTTGTGCAAGAAAAAAAACCCCAAAGCAATAATAATAAATAAATAAAAAAAGAAAGGCAGTTCTGAGTTAACCCAAACTAGATTTTTTTCTAATGCTGGCAGGGTCTGTAAGTAGATGTACAAAGGAAGCAGGCGTAAGCAGTAATTATCCTGGAAGAAGGGTAGAGAATATTGCTTCAGTTGAGCCTGCAGCAGTTAATGATGCCCAGGGACAAGACAAAGCAAGGGACTGGATGGTAAGAAACTGGATAATTTACTTAACTTGTCTCAGATTTTTCCTTCAGTTGATCGGGACTGCTGCTTGTTTGTATCTGTAATTAACTCCTCTCCAGTAGTTCATGGAGTATTGTTAGTCCAGCATTTGCCACTTGGAATGAGAGGATAGAAGATGTCACGTTGAGAGACGTAGGTGTTTATTTTGGAAACGCTGAAAGCTGTGGAAAAAAAGGTTTTTGGTGGCTTGGAAGGACAGAGAGTTGGTGCCCGGTTGTTTAATAAGGAAGGAATAAACAAGTGATGTCAAGAGACTTGGTGGAACACTCGTGGAGCATCGATGGGGCTCTTCGCTTCAGGCAGGCAGCACAAGCAGCAGAGTTAAGCTATTGCATTAAATGTATATTTCCTGTGCTCTACACAGCAAAAAAAGTCCTTTGCCAGCCACATTTACACTGTGTTTGTGTAGTGTGAAGTGTAAGGAATTCCTCTGCATGTCACAGAATAGCTACAGAAGTGATTTTTAGCCTCCTTTTCAAGCTGTGCAGGCAAACAAGAAGCCCAGTCAGTGGATGTTGAGGTGACAGGGGGTTTGTAGCCCGTTAAAAGACAGAATTATTCTCCAGAGCGGATCATGGCCATCAGTTTACGTGTTGTATCCTTGTAGATTAGAAAAGAGTGGTTCCCGGGGTCAATTCTCTGATCATTTTAAAATTATTTTAGTATTCATCACCCAAGAGCATTCTTTATGTTTCCCTTCTGTAAAATATGCTTCATTTTTCAGGGAAAGGTAATTTTTCACCCTTTTTGTGCTGGTTTTTTGTTGGTTTTGGGGGGGGTTAAATGTTTAGTTTGGTAAACATTCATTACTGTAGGATGTGTTTTTTGCAAGTGGGGGCTTTTTCTCAGCAGGGACTCTAATGAATATTTCTGCAACTGTGCTAATGAGTGAAGCATAGGATTCAAGGCTGTTCTTTCTCCTTTTCTTCACCAGATTTTTCAGTTTCTCGAAGGAAGGGGCCAGAAAGTAGAATTCTAACCTCAGATAGTACAAACAGTAGAAAATTTGGGCCCAGCTTTTAAGTTTTGGGTGAAGCCTGCTTTCAGATCTGCTGGGGGTAGAAATGCTGTGCCCACAGGTAGTGATGTCTCTCTCTTGTGGTATCTCTCTCTGTGTGCTCGTAAAAAGTTTGGATACAAGAGATGGTTTAGCAGTTCAGTTAACAATGCGTCTGGTTTCCATGGCCCCTTCAACTGATCCAGTGTCTCCTTCCCTGCCTTCCCAGCGTGTCAGCACTTGTATCAGCATTCCAGCAGGAGCACCTGCCTGCAGCCTCTAATCTGATACCGCTTGCTCCACTCCTACATGCCACATTTGCTCCTTGGGCTTCCATGGGTATCAGGAGATCACATCTTCCAAGACACCCACTCCAACAGAGCATCATGGCACTTGGAGGAGTAGAGAAGTGAGAAGAATGTTGCTGGCGTTGAAGGTTAACTCCTAGAAATGGGCACTTTTTGTTTTAAGCATGACGTACTGAAGTCGTTTGAATTGTTTCTGTGATGATCTCATTTGTGTACTGCTGTGCTTCAGGGCTCAGAGTAGATGAGAGAGACAGTACGAGGCTGAGGGGGATTTGTAAGATCAAGAAAGATCCAGAAAAGGCAAGTAGTGAATGAATAGTTACTCTTTCTCACAATAATGGAATTTGGGAGCCTTCATTCAGGCTGTGAAGCAGCATGTTTGAAATAACCAAAAGCACGTCTTCCTGATATAACTCATAATTAAATTGCAGATGTAATTGCCTCATCATGTTGGGTTCATTAGAGATTAGAAAAGTTCATCCAGGAAAGGACCAGCAAATCAATGGTCTAGCAAGTGACTTAGGAAAGTTCATAGGGATGTGATTGCTGAAACCTGGGAGAGCATGTCTGCAGTGGGTCTGTCCCCTCTCTACAGTCTTCTCTTCAGTATCAGCCACAGGAAAGTGTCAAAGGTGCTGGGCTACACGTTATTTTGGTGTGGCTATGATTGTAGTAAATCCAGGAATGTGATTTTTTTTGTATTTTTTTTTTTAAATGAGATTTTCAGCCACCTTTCTGCCTGGAAATATTCCGAATATAATGATTTTAAAATCCCGGAATCAGGCACTTATATTGTCTGAGTTTGTGGTTGCTAATCATTTCCCCTACAAACGCAAAATATCCCAAGGGGTGTTTTATTGCGGACATCTGAGGAAAAGTCTGTACTGTTGCTATCAGTAGTTCATCTCTGAGTCATGGTGTTCTACACTGGTAAAATAGGCATCTTAGCTACTCTTTGACACTTTTGGAAGAGCTTTCTTAGTGAAAAAAAATAGCAGGATCAGCTCCCTGGATCATGAGTCAAAGTCTTGTTTTTAGAAGTCTTGATGCTACAGTAAATATATTGTGCTGTGGGTTCCCAAATGCTTTGGAGACTTTGAAGGTGAGACTCGGATTTCTCAGGGGCTTAAGTGTTGATGAAAATGCTGACGTGGAAGGAAGAGAAGATGCTGGGAGGAAGTGAACAGACAGGCTGTTCTTGGCATTGGCTCTGTGTAGGGTTTCCTTTTCTGTGTCTTCCTGCTGGTGGTTTTGGTTTCAGGTACCCTCAGCAGACCTTTCCCCCTCTGTGGTATCCAAACAGGACACTTTCAGAAGAGCTGCTTTTAGGCCGACTGCTGGGGGAAGCTCTGCTCCACGTCAGGGTGAAACACCAGTGAAGCTGGTTTGGAAAGTTCATCAGATAAATGAAATGAGAAACTGAAAACATTTGTTTATTTATTAAATAAAACATTCATCTTTACCAGCTGGGATATTTCCTACCCTTTGATACTGATCTAGAGGATCTCAGCCGGGTACAGAGCACAGGTTTGATTATGTGAGGGCAGTGGGCCAAAAAGCTAGAGGTCTTATGCAAATTCAGATCTGCATTAATTTGCATAATGTTTCTGATCTATAGATGTAGCTATATATTTATGCATATATGCATCCATTATCTGTCTCCTTTGAAAGATGCTTCTCCTTTCCCAGCCTCTCCCTGAGCTGGCTCTTCCCCTGTTGCTGGTGGTCCTGGATGATGCCTGGCCACTCTGAATCCAGGCCCTCACCTCCCTGGAATCAGAGATTTGTCACTCTGGTCTAAATTCTGTATAAGCAATCCCGGTCCTTGGGCTGGGTGTCACCTGAGCTATTTCTCTCTAATCCAGAGCTGTGGGAACTTGAGTTATTTCTAAAGGATTGTCTTTGGCAAAGGTAATCACAGGGCAGTCCTTTGTGATGAGCGTTACAGGGAATGGCTTCAGGGAATTTATTCGCTTACTCCTAGTTTTTCATCCTCTTTTTGAGGATGAGGGTTGGAGCAGCCATGTGGAATCTTTTTCCATCCTTTTGTGACTCTGGATTCTGAAGGTCTGTTGAAATCTCCCACCATGGGACCATCAGGAGGATTTTGAGACTCAGCTCATTATCAGTGGATGATGTACTGTAGGAATCACACAGGGTGGTGAAGCCAAGCTGAAACTTTTGTCAGATAAGTAGCCTAGCGAATGGATTTGACTTTCCAAACACCAGTTTAAAGGACTGGAAACCTGCCCCTGCTGCCTTGAGGCTGCCATCCTCAGAGAGACAGTGTGAATGGTCAGTGGTAGCTGATTTTGTGCAGAAGGTTATGAAAGTTTGTTCTAAATAAAAGTCCTTCTTATTAAGAGTAGAGTGATAGAGCAAGTGAGCTTTGTATTTGTGCTCAATCAGTTTAAAAGTTTTTAAAATGGGTTTAGTTGGGGCTTGGACTAGATTCACTTGTTTGGGTGAAGGGATTTCATGCCATAAATGACTTTTTTCATGTGTCCAGAGTTAGACCCGGTGGTGCAGGTCTCCAGCAGGTTTAAAGTGTCACACAGAGTGGCAACAATCAAAGGTCCTGAGAATCCACCCTCAGTTTTTTCAAAACACTCAACAGCCGTGTTTGACATGCAGAGCCACCAGAACTGGAGCTAGAAGAGCTTTATTGAAAACCTGACTACTTATTTCAATGCTTATGTGGAACATAATCTCTAGAAAATCTTGTCCAAAATTCAGTGCACGGTTGATGTTTACAGGTTCAGCTGGGTAACTTGATCTGAATTGAATGAAATTGCACAATAAAAGAAAGGAAAAGCCCCTTTGGCAGCTGTTTCTTTTGTGAGCTTTGAAAAAATTCAGACACATGAAGGAATTATTCCTACAGGTCTACCAGAGCTTGAGGTTCTTGGGGTCAATAGACTTTTGTCTCCTATCTTCAGGAGACCGTTTTACCCTGTTCTCTAAATTGGGTTACTAATAAACTGATCATAAAGTGACTTTATTGGAAAGACAGTTCAGCAAGTAAATACTTCAGTAAATATTTTCCAGGCATTGATGTCCAGTAGATTGCTTGGTATGGTGGATACTAAACACATTTTAACAATTGTAGTAATACAGAGTGCTCCAAAAAGCCTGACCTAGAAGGACTGAGGCCTGAGAAGAGAAAATATTAATCCTGCACTGTCAAGCCAAGATCCACTGGAAGGCATGTAGTATGGAGATAGGGATACAGTAGTCCTAAATCCAGCTGTTCCCCTTCTTCGAGTCCTTCTCTTAAAAAATGCATATTAAAATAATTTTGAGGCAAGTAATTGAAAACAATTGGCAGAAATTCCTCATAGTAAAGCTTTTTAAAGGGTTTCAGTTGTAATAATTTTATTCCAGCATATGGATTTGGGGCTTGGTGGTAAATTGAGCTGTCTCTTTATGGAAGTGGTAAATCCACCAGCATTTGCTATCAAGAGCAGAAAAAAAAATATGTTTATAAATGATTGCATTTGTTTCAGATTATTCATCGGAGCTGGAAGGCAATTGTTCGAGTTATTTGGGATATTATAAACACAGCTCTGGGAAGGCCGCATACTTTGTAGCATAATTTGGGGGTTTGTACATGTACCAACTGAGACTTTTTCCTTCAGTAAGTGTTCGGCTGATCTTCCAGAGAGGAGAATGCAGATTGCAGCGTGCTCTTTTGAAGGGAGCAGGTTTGAGTTGGCGCTAAGAGGGCAGCAGGGCTGGGAAGACAGAGGAAGGGTCTAACGAGGACCACT
>VZRE01015185.1:34477-99555 GCA_013396775.1 Cephalopterus ornatus | reverse complement strand
AATGAGGACTGTCTACACACTTGCATTGTAGTTCAAGACAGAAGGAGCCTGCCTGGTTTCCCTGGGTACTGTAATTACCCTGGAGCTTTTTTTCTCTGTGAGAAAGAGCTCTGATTTGTGTCACATGAAGTGCAGGCGGCACCCCAGCACAAATAACAGGCAAGGGGCTGGAACTCACTGGCGTTGCTGCACTAGTTGCTGGCAGAGTTTCTGCAGCCTTTCAGAGCTTCCTGGCCTTGCCTGAAGAAGGACCAGCAAACCAGCTTGGTTTCACCTTAGTGTGTTGTGGCCAGTCCTGGAGGAATTAACTTCTGCGGGAGCTGTGCCAGCTCTTCTGAGGGTTTTGGGTGTCATGGATCATTTACCTTTGTTGTGGGTTTTTTCTCCCCTCCAAAAACAAAGTGAAAACAAAACACACAGCAGCTCAGTTGCTGACATGTTGGCACGTACTGTGAAATAACTAACTGTCTGAAGAGTCTTTGTTTTTAGAAAAAAAGAAGGAAAACATGGAATTTTTAGGTGGCAAGTTGCTCTTCTCAAAAAAAAAACAAACAAACAAACCAGAAACCAAACAAAAACCCAAACAAAACCAAACAAGCAAGAAAACAAACAAACAAACAAAAAACCCGCCAGAGAACAGATACGATTCACTTTTATGAGCAAAACAGGAGAGTTGCAAGGTTCAATGTGGGTCAGGTATCTCTTAGTGGCAGTGGTTTTCCAATGCTGGAACGTGTGTCTCTGTTCAGCACAACAGCATAAAAACTGTTATGCCAAAGGGAAGTGGTCGGGGATAGAGAGGCAGAGACCCTCAAAACAGCCAGTAGCTAATGCTGCCTTTGTGGTTTTATATATTTGCCTATTAAAAGGACAATACAGACATGGAACATTTAGATTTAAGAAGCCTTCTTTTCATTAAACAGCATTAAACAAACTGACAAAGTCGGGGGTTATGACTCCAGTAATTGAAACATGCTGTTCTCTTCAAGACCAGGGCTCTATAAAGACTCTTTTCACCCAGTAATGCCCTTTGTGTTTGCCTGCTACCCCTGCTAAAAATTACTGTAGACCTGAAGTATGTCTTTCCAAGTGGAGTGGGAATGACAGAGTGCAACACCACACTTGGCAGATGGGGTCACAGCCTTTTTAGGACCTTAGCGTTCCTCGTGCATTGGAAATCAATTTGCAGCTCGGAATACGTGGAGATGTAGCTGGACTCCCCTCCCCACTATTTGTTTTTTATGTTAACTTTAAGCCTGGTATGCAGGGAAAATAATTAGGTGGATTCATTTGGATTAACTGATGGCATTCGGGTGGTTTTTCATTAGCCTTTTTGTGGCTTCCTTGCTCTTCCAGATGTGTATTCCGAATCTGTAGGTTATCTTGAATTTCTTTCTCCTTCTCTCTTCCAGATGTTGACGAGTGTCTGGATAACAATGGAGGGTGCCAGCAGATCTGTGTAAATACCATGGGCAGCTATGAATGTCAGTGCAAAGAGGGCTTTTTTCTGAGCGATAACCAGCACACGTGCATCCACCGCTCCATTGGTAAGTTCCCAGCGTGGAAACTCTGCTCTGTGTTCAATCAGAAATGCTGAAACAGTTTGAGTTTTGTTGGTTTAGTTTTGGGGTTTTTTTTATCCCCAGAGCTCCCGTACAATCACTTTACTGGTTTGTTGGATTGATTGATTCCTCTGCTACTCAAGCTTGTAGCTTGAGTAAATAAAAATAAATAAGACGATGAAAAAGGCTTTAGTTTGACGCAGAAATTATACTTGATTTGCACAGCAGGCTCTTTGGGCAGGCAGACACAGATGTTCAAATGGCAGCTGAATTTCCAGGAATTAAAAATTTCTCATGTTTGCGTAGCAGTTCACCTGTCTTTCAGCTGGGAAAGCGTGGCATCCTAAATCCATGTGAACACCTTGCTACTTCTGGAAATGATACAGGTTATGTGGGGTGTTTTTCCCAGTTGTGTCACTTGTTACTTCATTGCAGACTGACCATGGCTGATCTTGTATTGACACAGCACTTTTCTTTGGTTCAGTACCCTGGCCTAGAGAGGGTTAGAAAGCTGTTTCTCTGTTGCCTGTGAATAGTGGGAGAAATAAGGAATCCCTGCAAAACTGGGATCCTTGTCTGCTGCTGTTTTTGACCAGAACAAGCAGCTCTCCCTTTTCTATAGATGTCAGCCATGGAAGACAAGTTTGAGTGGAAAGGGAGAAAAGAAAACACCATAGCTATAAATCTTTGCAATTAAGTGGACTCCTTCTGTGTTCATTCAGACTTCTGTGACCCTGGCAGCAATGGGAATATATTCCAGCAAACTCATTTCCCAACAGGCAATAGAGGATGACAAAGTAGCGAGATGAGACTGGTGATCAACAATGTAAGCATGCTGTAAATTCCAGCAAGCCACACAAATGGTTCTGAGCTGTTTCAAGGGACTAAAATGAACCAGAAAACCCTACTTGGGCACAGAGTATGAATTTAGTCGCTCTGTTGACAAGAAATCTCAGAAATGTAGATGTATTTCTGGCACTGCGTGTCTGCTTACACAGAATTGCAAAGACAGGTAGTAATTTTGATGTTCAGAATTGTGAATCCCTGGAATACACTCACAAGTCCACTTTTTAGCATGATCATGAAGTTTTAAGCAATTGAGGTGTTTTGCTTATGACAAGAATATGCAATTAAGCTCCATCAACCAGTGCATTTTAAGGGTTGTTTTCCAATAAGCTTTTAGTCATTCTTTCAACATAAATTCTCCAAATTTATGTCCAGTGTAAAGTAACCCTGACACAAAGTTATCCAACAAAGCAAGGAGGAGTAGTAGCTGGAGGCTTAATGAAAACCAGTTGAAGAGTATTGTGATACAATCATTATTTCAATTTTCACATTATAAAAATTCCCAGCTGTAATAAAAAAGAATTTAGTTATCTGAGATGGAAACTAATGAAATAAATGAAAAATGAGACTCTTAAGGCAAAAGTTTATTCTTTATGGAGGGAAAAGAGTAAGTTTTTATGGCAAGGAGGATTCCTAGTGTGCTCCAGGGACTGGGGGAGTGGATATGAAGGCTGACTGCTGTGTGCACATAATAAATATGCATGGGAAAATGTATTTGTGGTAACTTGTTTACAAAGGAAATGTCATGTAAGGCATGGATGTTTAATTTGAAGCAACACCTTAAAATTATTTTAGATCTGAAAAAAACCCGAGCAAACTACCAAATAGACCGGTGGGGGTTGCAAAGTGTTTTATGAACAAATGGCTTGTAGCTTTTCAGAAGTAAAGTGTCAATTTACAGTGACAGCAAACATTGCACTGTAGTGCCGTGATCCCCTCCCAGAAATACATCAGGTGGGTGTGCTGGAGGAAGGAACTGAGATGAAATGATCTCCTTCACTTGCCAGAGGTGACTGAACTGCAAATAGTAAACACGCATGGTGAGAAAGCAAGTGGCTTTTTCAGTATCTGTGTTTACTTATTTTTGTGTGTCTCACTTGTAAATGCCTCTACAGAAGCTGTTGGAACACGAAAATATACACATCAACATATTTAGTTGTGCCCAGGGCTGGGTTGTGCCTTACCTCTGTTGGTAAACAAGGCTGGAGTGGACAAAGGCAGAGCACACAGCCCGCGCTGCGGTCCAGACACAAAGTCCTTGGCTTGCCAAAGCCCTTCAGCAAGTTTGCTGGCTTTGTGCATAATGAGATGGATTAATTGCAGTGAGATTGCCTTGGAAAAGTGCGTGTGCAGTCACAGAATCTCGGTGTCCTTGTTGGTACCTGAAGTCTCTTCAGCGGCTCAGCCGGTCTAAAACCACCCACCCCAAGGTTCTTCGGGCGCTGTGCTGCCACCTTTTCTCTCCCGTTTTCCTGTGCCTCGGGAAAAGGGGGAGAAGGCTTGCAAAGTGCTTAGGATGTGTTTGGAGTTGGGATGAGTTCAGAATGGAGGGAGCAGTACCAAGCCTAAGGATGCCCTGTGTGCAGGCTCAGTTCTCCTGTCCCGAGGCTGGTTCTGATCCTGTGCTTGGAGCTCGTCAGCACGTTCAGGTGGTAGTTTCAGAGCTGGAAAAGGGCACTGGATGTTCTCTTGGGGGTTGAGCAGAAGAAGGAACACGTGCCCCTTTTTGCACTAAGCAGGCAAAAGAATGGTGTCTTCTGACATGAGGTGCCCTCCCTAAAATTGTTGGCCACCGTGTGAATTTTCGCAGCCCCCAGAGATGCCCTGTGCCCGGTGGTTTTGGGAGTGTATTGTACCACCGTGCTCCCACCCACAGGTTGTGGTTAAAAGCCACGCTGGAGTTCATGATAGGACGTTGTGGACAAAAAGGATTATTGATCCACAGAGAAATATTAATTTTATACCAGTGGGAGGCCAGACTGACATTAAAGTCAGAGCAAACCCTGGTGTCCCAGCATTTACTTTGTTTGGCTGTCCTCATTATAGGCTCACTGATTTCTTATGTTCAGTCTCAGTATCTTTTGGGAGGATGCTGTGCCCAGTACAACTTGCCTCATTTATTTTTGCACAAAACTTAATTTCCCTTTGCTGAGTCAGATTTTGGTACTAGTTTGCTTACAGTAATGATGGCAACAACAGGGAGAGAGGTTGGGAGGGAGAACAGATTGTAAAAGATATGGAGAACTTAAGAGTTGTTTATCTTTGTTCATCTTAATTGCAATACTAGGTGTGAACACTGTGAATTATACCCGAGACAGGGTTGTGTTTGTTTCCACTTGACTTAAAAAGAAAGCAGAATAAAACAGCTGTTACTGTATCATCTCCAGCTCCAGAGGGAGCATGTGTTTAATAAATGTGGAGATTAGGATCCTGCACTACAGCTGTGACTGAGTCAGGTGAGTGGGTTACGGCACATTTTCCCTTAATTTAATGATAAGCCAAAAGCCCTAATTCAGCAAAGCCTCAGGGCACGTCCTTAAAGTCCTAATGTTAGCAGGGTTGGTTAAAAATCTCAATTGGGCTTAAGAAGTAGCAGAATAGACAGAGTTTAGCTCTCTGTCTGTATGTCCACTGAAGGTCAGAGTGATCACATCCTTCTAGAGTTCTGTGGCTGGGAAGACCTCTGTCACTTCAGATCCCATCCCCTGAATGTCTGCCTCAAGCATAAATTGCATTATGTCTGCTCATCATTCACTGCCAGTGTTTTTATACAGCTGGTTCCAAACTGGACAGGCAGGTGCAATTCTGAGTGGTGAGAAGAGCTGAAGTACCAGGTTATAAGGCTGAAATTAAGGTGGACTCATCCAATGGTGGAAAAGCCCTTTACGCAGTTGTCACTGTCATTTTCAAGCCCATTAAAAACCCATTTGGCAAGGAAATGCTTCTTCACTTCCCCTTATCCCGTTAGCCTCATGTTCTTAGCAGAGTTAGGGAATTTGACATAAAGTCGAGTTTTACCACAGCTGAGCAAATTACTGTGCTGCAAAGAGAGTCTCAAAACCAGCTTGTCTCTTTTCTGCACTGAAAGTGTGTCAGTTTAATCCCAGAAGAGAGGGGAACATGCTAAGCCACATTGCCTTGCGTTTGTCTTGGGCTGAGGGGCATTATGAAATGGCTCGTGTTGGTACACGGAGACGTGTTAAACTTGATTTTGTGTTAAACCCTTGTTAACTTTGCAGTAGTAGCACAGGAGCCCTTTGGTCAGCTGACATCAAACTACAGAGTTTCTTCTGGTCCTGAGGATTATAAAGCCACCTTTGTTCAATTTTTTTCCTGCCTATTTTCCGTGATTTATTTTTACTCTTTAGCTGTTTTCTTGGTTCAGTGTGCTTTTGTGGTGGCAGAATAATGTGTTAGGACTCACTGGGAGGAATCAGTGCAGGAAGGGTTAGAGCTGGGATTCTGGGATTCTATATTCCCATCTCTGGTGCTGATCCCCTGTGAGACTCTGGGCAAGAAGGTTATTGTGACTCAGAACTTCTGCAGAGCACTTTAGAGGACAGAGGTGTATTTTCTACAGAAAGCACAATAATCTATTCACATTTCGATTCATGTGAAAGGGTGACTTTAAATAATTAAGTGTTGCCAGCACTGTTCCAGACTTTATGAAGTACAAGGCTTCTCATCTCAACTATGAAAGTTCTTTCATAATGATGTAACCAGTTGAATTACTCCATTACTTGAACATACATCACCAGAGGTACCCTGAGTACAGGCATCCCATTCACAGAACAATCCTATTTGTCTCTTCTAATTGGAGTCCTAATGTAGTTGCAAAGGAGAGGAATATATGTAAAGCAAATTTTAAGGAAATCAATCCATGTGCTTTTAGATAACGTAATAAGAGAACCTTTCAGGCTGCATAAGTTTTATCTGGACAAATATCCTGTGATCTTGGAAGCTTTTTCCTAAACCTGCACACAGTATGACCTAAGTGTAATAGAAACTTGTCTGTTTATACATTCCCATGGTACATTTAGAATAAAAAGTCCAATTTATTATCTTTCACAGAATATAGAATACATATATATATATATAGAGAGAGAGACTGCTTTAAGTCTCACTGTGCCCAGTTAGAAATGTATAACCTTTTAAAAATGTGTATATCCCATAAAAATTGCTGTACTTCAGTTTCTGGGATTCTTACTCGCTCCAGCAGCCTGTGTGAAGACACCTCAGTTATCTTCCTCCATTCCTCTGGAAAGGGAGGAGTTTTTAATTTGCCTGGAGGGAAGATAGACGAGATGAAAATACCTGGTTTAAGTAAAAAGTAATTTCTGTTAGACCTGATCTCCCTCCCCTTGTATGTGAGTGACTTACCATGATTAGGACTAGTGAAGTTACACTGGTGTAAAAGTAGTTTAACTATAATCTGACTTAGCTGTGAGGGGAAGTAGTAATGATCATAGAATCATAAAAACAATATTAGTTTAGGGCTAGATGTGAGATTAAATAGTCTGATAGAATCATAGAACAGCCCAGGTTGTGAAGGACTTCCAACCTTCTGTGGGAAAAGGAGCCTAGACGAGAATATCAGGTGCTCTGTCTGGTCACATCTTGAAAACCACCATCAGTGGGGACCCTACTATGACCCTGAGGAGGTTGTTCCACTGAATGGTTGTTCTCATTGTAAAAATGTCCAAGATAAAACCTCTGCCAGTGCAACTTGTACCCATTGCCCTTTATCTTTTCTCTACTTCCATCCTCTTTGTAGCTGCCCTCTAAGCACTAGTCAAGTAAAACTAAGTCTATCCAAATTAAATTGCAAAAGCGGAGCTTTAAGTATCAAAAGTGTCAGTAGGTTTTTTGGGGTTTTTGTTGTTGTTGTTTTTTACTCTCAGCTTTTAACTTTAAGGCCCTCAATAATGGTCAGCTTAAATGGTGACTGCTTAGGATGTCACAGAACTGGAGGCAAAGGCACGTCACTTTTGGCTTACAAAAACTGTAAATGCATCTGAGACCCTGAGGCTGCAATCTTCCTTTTGTGGGTGAGGAAACTGAGGTGTAAATGTGACAGTATTTTCTAAGACTCTGGACTGCAGGACAGATTCCCTGTAGCTGCAGTCCTGATGCTCAGAGCAGCCCAGGTGGAAACCAGGATGTGAGGAAATGGTCTGTAATATGAAATGAAGAGAGAGTTTTGGTATATCCCAAGTGGCAGAGTTAAATACAGCCAAGTAAAGTTGGTTGCTGGCCTCAGTTGAGTTCCTAGGGACCAATTCAGCTCCGTATCATACTTTAACTCAGCAAAATGTGATGAAGCCTCTACACACTCTACCTTAGTTTTGTAGCTCACTTGCCTTCTGAAAGAAAAAATCTTGTGTTTGAAAATTTTCTGGGACTTTGAATTGGTTTTAATTCAGAAGGAAAACCAAATTTTGTTGAGTAGCCAATACCTGTTGATGCTTTGCTTTTGAATTCTCCAGTAAACCAAACCAGTCAGCAGGGCACAAGTGGGCAGTGCAGTGAAACTCAAAGGAGACATTTCCCAGCGCTCAGGAACAGCAGCAGATTGCCACATTTTGTCAAGAAATCTGGGATTGAACTCCAGGAGGGTTGTGCAGAAGCTGTCCTGTAACAGACACCAGATTTGATATTTTGAAAAGAAAACAGAACATAAAATAATAGTAAAATAAATTAAAGCCTGGAGGTACCAGGAAACATCACCTGGTAGGTAATCTAGAATTTAGTGCTTGAACAGTAATAAAAGTAGATGCACAGTGGAACATGACCAAATGACAAACTAGGACATGCAGGCAATTTCTCAACAAGCAAGAATCTGAAATACTTTAATGGTAGTTGTTTCTGCATGGCTCCATTGCTAGTGCCTTTTGGTGTGGAAAGGATGAAGCTAAAGGGGGAAAACGAAGCTGGAGATGCAAGGAAGTATGTCTTGGAAAGAGCTGCAGCAGCCTGACAGCCGGGCAGCTTGTCAGGGGGAGCAGGGGGGTTGGTAAGTCAGACCAAAAATCTCTCCACACTGTGTGGCAGAAAGGGCAGCGACCAGTCTGGAGCTCAGCAGCTCCACTGGAAGTGCTGACAGGGTGGAGAAGCTATGCACACCAATGGGAAAACACACTGGAAAGCAGTACGTTTAAAATTTAAAAAAAATTAAAAAGAGAAAATATGCAAAGGGGGCTTTCACACTCAATCCCTCAACAGCACTGGAAGCGAACCAATGTTCTGTTCATACTGTCTGCTCTGGGTATAGCAAGATTATAGCAAATAAAAGAACTGACGTGTTTTTGAAAGGCCTCTCCAGCATCCAGTTGACTGAAACATCAAGTGAGAAAGATCTGGGAAGGATATTAAGCCAGAGTGTACTGGGGGAAATAAGCTTGCATTCACGGAGGCACACAACAAATGGACTCTGGTTTAAGTAATTCGTTTAAGTAAATTTGTTGTACTTGTCATGGTGTCTCTCTCTCTGAATTCAGGGCCTGCTCTGAATACTGGGTAAGGATGCTCAGCATCTTCTCTAGTCACTGTGGGTCTCTCCATGTATTTTTATTGTATTTTTTACTCTGCAGAGAAATCAGGCACAGACCATGTTGCAGGCCCTGTTCCTTTTTTCTGCTTTTCTTTTGCAGAAACTCTATAGCCTGATACCTTTATGTGTTTTTGGTTATAAACCAGCAAAAATTCAAGATAGGAGTACCAAATACCTGTTCGTTTATGCTGTTAGCCTGCTGTATATGGTGTGCATTCCACGGGTTCTGTTAATTATTCAGTTCCATGTAATCATGTTTGAGGTTGCTCTGAGCTACTCTGAAATAATTTAGGGGTTAATGGCAATAAGAAGGAAGATGCTTGTATTTAATAGCTATTGTATATTTTGAGCCTAAGAATACCTACATGCTTTGTTAAGCTTCATATCTTAGAAGTCACTGTGAATGCTTTCATGGCAGGAACTTCGTAGTAGCACCATGAGATATTTTTAAAAGGGGGCACAAAGGGAGAAGGGAATGAGATAAAGGTGTGTCGGGTAAACAGAAAAAAGGAGAAACAACCAGGCAAGTGGGAATGAGGTGAAATGCACAAGAACAGATTGAAAATGAAGAGAAGGGTGAGAAGCAGCATGAGGCAAAAATCCATCCTTCTCTCTTCTTAATTCCATGGCTCACTAATGACATTTCTTTTCAGTTTTTGCTTCCTTAGGGTTTCCTTTTCATTTGGGTGACTCCTCTCCTGTACAAACCACAGTATAGTCATAGTAGAAATTACTTTGGAATCTCATTTTGTTCTCTCAGTGGAATGGATCAGGTACTGAGATTGCAAAGCCACCCTGCAGTCGTGCACAGGCCATCAGGATGACACCCCTGCAAGGGTTCAACTCCTCAATTCTCCCAGGAGCCCAAAAATGCAGAAACGGAGGTGTTAAGTGTAACAGGGAGCATTGTGTGCTGTTGGAGTTACTCTCTGAACTATGTTTCACCATCGATAAGAGCACTGAGCTCTGCAGCAAATCAATTAACCTGCATTTTGTGCACGATGTGCAGTGGGGCTGATCATTTTCAAAAGGCTGTGCCTGACTTATCAGTGCTGAGAAGCTGCAGATAAGCATTCTTCTCTTGTTCCAACATAAAGCATTCACCTCTGAGTAAAAGCAACAGCACTTTTGGCCCCCTTTGATATGGAGCACCTCCTTTAAAAGTTCTTCTCCGTGTTTATGGCTCACTAAATCACTGCACATGCGATGTAAGCCCAGAGTATCCACTTTTGCTGCAAGCATTGTGTTACACTGGTGATTTACCAGAGCTGGCAGATTTTCTGCCTACAGTTAACATGGGCTGAGGATAATATAATAGCTGCTATCTTCAATCCATATCAAACTGCAAAGTACCAGACAGGCCAAAACTAAGAGCCTCCTTGCTAAAACATTAATTTTTGACAGAAATCCACGAGATCGGGGTTGGCATTTCAGTATTTAGTGTATTGAGAACTGGTTATTTAAACTGACATTTCTTTGCAAGGCTACAAATGCCAAGACGGGGAAGCAGGGATGGGAACTGTTCTTCTGCTGTGTGTTTCTCATTCTGCCTGCTTCAGAAGTGAACTCCAAGTTATTTGCTTTTCTAATCACTAATTCGCTAGAGGATGTCACGGGAGTTTCCAGAAACCTACCTCAGGAGTCTAAACCCCCTCTGAAACAGGAGCTGTTATTCCATGTGCTCTGACTTATAAGTATGGGAGGCAGAAAAGTTAAATAATTTGCCTAGAGTGACACAGGAAGGCTGCAGAAATCACAGGAACTTTCCAGAAAAGCTGTGAAGGGCTCGTTTGACAAGAGCATGCAGTTTTTAATGTGTTGATCTCACCAAATCTGTTTTGTTAAGCTGAGGATCTGTTTTTATGCGTGCTCCTACCAGGAACAGAATGCAGATACCCGGAGCCCCCATTCTTTTGGGCTGTTATTTAATTCCCTTCTTTCATCCCTGGTGCACTTTAACATCAGTGATTGATGTACACGTTTAGAGGTCAAAGTGTAGCACAGGGAGCCGGGTGGGTAACGGTGCATTTTGCAAATCCTGTTCCCTCCCGCCTTTCCTTCCCACACTTTTTTTGTTCTTTTTGTTCTCCGTTGGCTCAGTGTTGTAAACCGAACACTTTCTGGTGGTGCCAGGCAGCCTGACTTCTTACTGAGCTTCGGGGTGCCTGGTGGGACTCTGCACTGTGCCTTTGTGGTGGGAAGGGCGGCCAGACTGACACTGGAAACAGGGAGGTTCTGAAAAGCGAGGTGGAATCCAACCACCTGAACAAGTCGACAAAACGTTGCCAGCGTTATTTTTTGACAGAAGTTTATTCTTCCACTAAACCGGATTTAGTTCTCGGGAGTAGCTGATTTTCTTGGAAAAATAATAATTATACATTTTTTTTTTTAAAAAATCATAGGGAAAAAAAAAAACCCCTCTGAAACATTTAGGCCTGGAGGTATTGTCCTTGGCACTCAGTGGAAGCGGTGGTTAGGCAGCCCCTTGTGTTATATGGGTGGCTCTTGTGTTCTCTGCAGCACAAATATCCATGAACCCCAATAGCAGGAGGAGAGACGGGTACAAGAGACAGCTCAGACATGAACCCTGATTTGCTGGGTGAAATATTTCAGAGTTGGGGGAGCTTTGCAGGAAAAGGCCAAGCTAAACTGAAAAAAAAAAAAAAAAGGGTGCTGCCAGCTCTGCCAAAGGGCAGCATTCAAACTCTGTCTGCCTGCTCTTCTGCAGGACTGCGTTTCTGCTCCTCATCTCTCTAGGCAAAATGCTTTCAGAACTCCCCCTAAGCTTCCCGGGAAAAGCTATCATTTGGCCTAAGTGCTTACTTAATGGGTGTTTAGTTACTCTGCTCTAATAGGAGTCTGAAAAACAGATCATTTTTAAAAAAAAAAAAAAAGAGCCTGTAATGAGCTGTTTTAAAGCAGGATTTGTACTTTCCTAATCTGTGTCTTGCTCTTGAGTCCTGAGTAGTATGGTTACCTGGAGATTTGTTTTGAAAAGGCTTTCTGTGTAGATCTAAACATGGCTTTGGAGCATTTGGCATTAGTTGAAAATACCTTGTGCTGTTCAGTCTTCTGAGAATTCCCAGAAGGAGATAGGGAGCTGTCATTCCTGTGCCCTCTCTCAGAGACGCTGATCACTTACTGGCCAAATGAACTCTGAATTAATCGGGTGGATCACCTGGCAGGAGCTCACTGAAATGCTCTGTGAAACAGCCCCGTGATAGAGCAAAAAGCCAGGAAAAAATAATAAAATCCGAAGAACACAGGCTGCAATACTCAGTAGTTAGATCCTTTAAAAGGATCTAAAGGATCCTCCCTGGTGGGAGCAGGAGAGCTCTGTGGGTTTTGTGCTGTTCTTGTTAACTTCATGCAAGAGGGGCATTAGATGACTAAAGGAATTTTCCTGTTGTCCAGACTGTGGATATGTATTTTAAGGCAGCTCTGAGTGTGAATGGTACCACTTCTGAATGTCCATCAAAGTCCCTTCTCGTTCTCAGCCAGCAAGTGCCCAAACCCGGAATATAAATAGATGTATCTCCAGCACCCCCAAGTTTATTTTTATATGTTCTTTGGTTAAATATTTTATAGGATTGTTTTGTTTCTTTGTTTCCTCTAAAACCACCTGCAGAGCCCTCAATTTCCCTCTTAGTGTTTGTTATGACTCACCTCGCGGAGATACTTCTGTGCCGAGCTATACAAAGCTGACCTGTCTCAAAAGCAACATTGTGGTCAGGAGTGTGGCTGCGTTGAATGACATCCCATTTTCCCTGTTTCATATTTATTCTCTCCTTGGACTTCCACAAGTCCTATTTACAGGTAGGAACAGGATTTCCTTGCTTGAGATCCAAAAAACACTGCCATTTTTTTCCTGCTTGCCTCGACCACCAACAAATGCTGCCCCAATTAAAACCCATGTTCACTGTTTAGCTGATGCTTTTCATCACAGCGTAGAAATCAAATCCAGCCACTTATCAAGAAGAATTCTATTTTTCCACGTTCCCCTATGCACAGCAGTATTGACTGCATTCTATTTACAGTCTTCTCTGTTGACATCTTGCAAACAGCCCATGGATTCCAAAGGATTTTCTCCACCTTCCTTTTCTTAGATCATTGAAGCCAGAGATGGCTACAAACCAGATATGCCGCTGTGCTTATTTCCATGTGTAGATCTGCTGGTGTGTCACCGTCTGTGCTCATCCAGACCCCTCATCCCCTTGCTCCTTTTAGAAAATGGAATACACAGGTGTAGACATGGTGACTGGGATGAAATAATGCAGCATTGTTAGCCCGTGGAGGCCTCAAGACCGCTCCAGTCACTGCTGTAGTGTTCCCTCTGAAGTGGAGATGAGATTCCTGCCTGATCAAACCGGTTCAGACATCCACCAACTCCCAGCAGTCTCAGTAGAGTTTGAACTGGCATCTTGAGACTCTGAACATCTGCCAACAGCAGAGATGGAATCAGAAGGTGAAGCAAACGGTGATGATTTCTTTGGGGTTGCACCGCTGTGCAGGTAGAGAAAATGGTGAATAACCGTGCCAACAGCGGTAAACTTTTCACTTTCTGCGGAAGACATTGGCAAGTTATTTCGCTAAACTGTAGGAGAGAGATGTCTCCAGGCCCTACGCTGAATTTTGGGAGAGTTAAAAAAGAAACTGGCAGAAAGAAACCGATATATAGGTGGACTAAAGCCAATTCATTACTGAAGGATATGCTTGCAGCAGTTACAGAGCCTGCTACTCCCAAATCATTGTTGTGGTAATAAGAGGTAGGTAGCAGTGAAGCAGAGCTGTAAACAGGTGCTGAGACAGTCACTTAGGCGCAGAAGAGAGCCTGCCAGTTTTAGGGTGAAGAAACTACTCTGCAGTGCCAAATAAGCCTCAGCGTACAGAAAAAGAGCACTGATATGACAGCAGCAGTGTGGTTTTGTGTACACACGGGATATTTCTCACCCTGAATGTGCCAGCAGAGCGTTTAGACCTCTGAGAGAAGCAGGTTCTTCTACTTTCACACCACTATTGCCCTGTAAACATTTCATTCATTTCTGAAGTACAGCTTGCAGATTAGACTTCCACTCATTGTGTTGGTGATAGCATTTGGTCTTAAATGCCTCATAACGTGGGACTGCTATTCCAGGTGCCTCCGCGTGAAATCTGATGCTGAGTGCCCCAGAAAAAAGAATTTAACTGTTTGT
Source organism: Cephalopterus ornatus (assembly GCA_013396775.1). Taxonomy (NCBI): domain Eukaryota; kingdom Metazoa; phylum Chordata; class Aves; order Passeriformes; family Cotingidae; genus Cephalopterus; species Cephalopterus ornatus. Next base: position 85,405 of record VZRE01015185.1, on the reverse strand, counting down.
GACAGGAGCAGGATCAGATTTGCTGCTTTGTGGGAGATATGTTTGCCTGCATGTGCTCACTGTGTGTCTGTGCTAGGTGCTGGTTTTAGCATTTGAACAGAGAGGCCAGAGGCGGAATGCAAATACTGGTGACAGCAAAAGCAGAAATTACAACTGTGCTTTAAAATGGTCCTCTTGGTAAAATTCTTGCTCTGATAATGAAGGATTTTGTTGCCTGAGGTAACGGGAAGATGTTTTTTGAATGCCTTAATGGTGCTGTCTGAGCAAATCTTGGTAGCAGGTACCTTTCCTCAAATGGCAATATATTCATCATTTCCATTCTAATCCATCTTTTCCGAGCACCTCTCAATTTTCCCTGGCCTAGACCCTGCCGGGTCGCTTCCCAGACTGTGAATCACTCATCTCCCTCCCTTGTGCTCCCACCAAGTGTTATCATCACACTCTCCTGAACCCTGACATTTGATTTGGGTAAGCCAGGGTTGCTGCATGGCTCGGGCTGACATTTTATTCAGGTTCCTCCTCTGAAAAAAACTCAGGGAAAACAGAGCAACGTGTTTCCTCTCCACAGTGTGGCAAACTGTCTGACCGTAAAAGCAACCCCAGTAAAAAGTTTGGAAGTTTTTTCATGGCTAAATGGCCCTTTGGGTGTCAAACCTGTATGGGGTTTGTGTTTTGGGGGTTTTTTTTTGCTTAGAAATCAGTATGTTATCCCACTAATGTATGTATATTTAAAACTTGTGTCTACAAATACAAATGCATGTTTTAAATACATTTTCCTAAGCTGTCCTTGAATGTGGCTGCTGTGACCCCACTCCTTGCTTGCTATACCCAAGGGAGGCAGCATTGATTTTGTTCTCTGGGTTTTGCAGGTTTTAATGAAAGCAAGGGAGAGGCTTGTGCCTACATTGCGATTTACTTTAATGTATGGGCAGTCTTTCAGACCTTTGTTGTTGGGACTATTCATGTGCTTAAGTGTTTTGCTGGATTGGAGCCACAGAGCAGTTAGTGAATTAGTGCACATACCAGGGTATAGCATTCTATTTCTGCTTTCCAGACAAGTTTGCATTTCCAGTGTTTGTGTAGGATATAAGGTGACCAGCAGCCTGTTTTCTTTATTTATGAAATGGTATGTCAAAAAACGGTTTGTCTTCTCAATAGCATTTCTGCATCGCCTTCTGAAAGATGATCTTCCCTTTTTCTTCTATTTTCTTCTCTGTTCCCTGCAGAAAAAGTGTCTGTGGTGCCCATTGTTGCCATGCTTCCTTATCTCCTGTGAAAGTAGCATTGTATTGAATGGGTTTTCCTCGTGGTGTGTCCCAGACTGTGTTGGAAACAAAATTTAGCTGCCAAATAATTAGAGTGATAGTGGCAACAGGTATTCAGTGCAGGCTGACAGAAGCTTTCTCTGAAAACATTTGCCTAATTCTGTGTTTTTAACAGAACACCTTTCATCCTGAAGTATCTCAGGGTGCTTTAGGAATGTGGTCCTAGGACACTGTGTTACCCCATCACTTCTGGACAGAGATGCTGGAAGATAGGGACACTGTGGGATGCACTTACATGGGTTTTACTGGAAGCAAACTGTAATACTCACGGTAGTGATGAACACTGGTTTGTAGAGAAAGCAAAGTTGTGGTAGCCACTATGGAGGTAAAAAGAGAGGAAAACTGGAGTGGTAAGTTTTAGCAAGGGATATTGTGACAGAAAAAATCAGGCAGTGTAGTCACTGTTGGCCAGCAAGAATTACATGAATTTGAGAGTTGGACACAGGGGTCCCTTCCAAATAGAGATAAGTTATGATTCTGTGATTAAGGGAGTTATCAAAACCCAACACAAAGAGGAAGAACAGCTCAGGAAGATATAACTCAGTTGGAATCAGAGAATGACAGAAGAGAATAGGATGAGTGATGTTAAAGAAATGGAGGGATGAAAAGGAAGAATTCCTGATCCTTGCTTGAAAGTCCCCCTTACATTATCTTCCTTTTCCCAGCATAAGAGGAGGCCAGTGGTTCCGCTACTAACCAAGGGTGGGCACGTCCTTCATTCTGTACCCAAGGGCTCTGAACAGAAGCCCCACTGAGACGGGGCAATGAAAAGACAGGTTCTGGGCAGGGTATGTTGGAATTACTTGGGCAGCTGGACAACAGACCCTCCATTGCACTAGAAGGTACTTTAAAGGAAGTATATGCAATTTTTCTCTTTCCAGAGACCTGCAAGATGTATCAGATTACTGTGGTGAGCTCTCCTACCTTCACTGGGATATAGAAGGGACTTAGCATCAACCTCTTGGGGTCCCTTCTGCCCCTGTTATGTTCATCAGCTTTTGTATAGCAACCTGACTGATTTGTTGAGAGAGGAGGGTTTGTTTGAGAGTAGTTCAGACTTTTTCTTTGAAATTGCTGTAAACAGCCTCAGTAAAAAGTAATTAGTGGTAAATGTGTTGTATTGTGTACAGTACAGTGCTCTGGGTTTGGTTAGCTACTGAACAGTAAGTGGGAACTGTGAAAGAAAACAGCAGAATATATCTGTACTTATAGAAAGTGTATTGTCACATGCTGATTCATAAAAGTGTATATCCCTTCACATAGCAGTTTTAGTCTAGGAATCCTGGAGGTTTCTGAAGATGTGCTGATATTAAAGCATGTAAGGTTAAAGGATATTAAAGCAGCTGCTGATGTTTTGGGGTAGAGGGGAGTTACTCTGACACAGCGTAAGCACAGTAAAATATTTATATAATCATCAAACTCTCTGCATTGGATGGGTCATTTGATCTGATTCTTGCTCCTCATAATGTCAGCAGTGGGCATCAGGTGACAGTATCTGTACAACCAGAACAGATCTCAGGCTGACACAACTGGTGCCCTTTGGTTCTGAGTCTCTGATCGTAAGTAAATGGTTTCATTCCAAGATGCTCTGAGGGAAAAGGACTCACTCCTGCTTTCAAACTATGGAAAACGTAGTCATGCTGCCTTTAACTGTTCCTGCTAGAAGAATGCAGTGACTGTGTGTAGCACCCTCCTGTGGTGTCTTGTGGCTTTTACGGCTACTTTCATTTTCTTGTCTGCTCTCTCTTTACCAAATTTAGCGTCTTGGTACTGACTCACAGGTTGTAGCCAAGCCTGAGGGTGTACCACAGTGAGCAGTTCATGGGATACTGCCAGCTTTCCTCATGGCTCTTATCCTTATTTCTGGATGCTACCACATCCTTTTCCGATTCTGCCTGGTGTCTGAATGTATTTAGTGTCAGGTTAGGCACGTAATTGAAAGAAGGAGTAGTAGGAAAGATAGGTGTAGTATGAATAAGCACCTTTCATCACGTCTTTCAAAATTCCTCATTCTTATTTGCTGGTAGCATCCCTTTTACTCCCTTTGTGACCCCTTGCTGGAGCAAGAAATTGTTAGTCATGCTGAAATAAGTGTGAAGTCTCCACGTGGAAACATTCACCTGAATGGGTCAGTTCGAGAGCTGAACTTAAGGTTTCCAGGGTGTAGTTCAAGCAGCATTCATCTGCTGTGATTCTCCATTCCATACATTTTACTGTATCCTGATCACCTTCATCTCTAAGGACTGCAGTACTACTCTGCATCACCAATAGGAATTATTTCTATTGCATTTATCTTGTTTGTATTCTCATGTTTTCCACATGGTGATTATGAGGATCTCATGATTCATTTCCCCTTCTTCCACTCACCTCCAGGAAAGATGTATCTTTGCCATAAACTTAACTTTACCTCAGAATTACACCTTTATAAAGAAGTTTCTTTTTATTTTTAAGGTTTGGGGGTTTTTTTCCTTCTTTTTAATGACTAAAGGACTGCTACTTCCACAGTAAAAACAGACACTATTCCATGTGGGTTTGGAAAACAGCCATACCAAAATTAGGTTGAACTAATACGTTTTAGACTCTTATCTGTTGCTCCTTTTGTATGATATTAAATTGCTGTTACATGTCTCTGTAGAAACAAGAATGGTTAGGTGGGTGATGGAAGAAAGGCTGACAGAAAAGCACTAATTAAATACTGTTTTGCAAAGCCCTCATTGAAATTCATAGCTTGGTACCTTTGGGGACTTGAAAGCAGGGGAGATGGAAAGATTTCAATTAAAAAGGTATTTGTATGGTGCTTTGTGAAGCCAATCATTGCCTTTTTAATATAAAGCATGTAAGTGCCTAATACGCTTTACAAACATCAAATATTGTGCCTTGAAACAGGGAGTGTCTTAATAGGTCTCAGAGTGAGATACTTTGAAATAAAATAAAAATCCCCCAGTCCTAAAATTTAATTCAAATGAAGGCTCTGGGTTGTTTTTTTTTTTAGTACAAATGCAATCTCATGTAATTTCTGTATTGATTGACTGATTAGAAAATCTGAAAGGAAAAATGTACTTGCAAAAAGAAATACTGTGTTTTTAATGACTAACTCAGTTAGTTGTGTTTAGCTACAGTTGTAGTTGCCATTTAGAGATTTTTAATGCACATAATGATTCTTTTATTCTTGCAAAGCTTTTAGTTGGTTTTTTTTTAATTATTATTATTTTTTTTTATTCTAGGGACTTTTCTAGCATGAACCCCTCACTGAATGGGTGTCTGGGCAAGCTCAGTCACCAAATAAGAGAAATATAGCAATATATGGCTAGAAAAGCCCACCAGGGCCATCAGCTGAAGTCAGTTGCAAGAGGTACATAGTTCAAAAGGGTTCAGAGACCGTGTATTTCAGGTGCAACTAAATACCACAAAATGCTTGTCAGCAAAACAAACTCAAAACTTTCAGTAGAACCCCAAAAGCCACAACTTTAATTTACTATAGTAAGAATAAAGAAGAGCAAAGCCAGGCCATTGCCAGGTCCCTAAATCCTTGAAGTCATGAGGAACTGGAATGAAATTCCCAGATAGCCCTGGTGTTCTGTGTGCAGGTTCAGAAAGGCTGCTGTGGAACTGACTTAAAATAAGAATTCCTCTTGTTCCTAAATCTCATGGTCAGAATATGCAGAGAGTGTCGAAATACAGAAACAGGTGTTGTAAGAGCAATAAAACCTACTCTAAGTGTTCCTCATCTTCCATCTTCTTACCCAGCCATGAGCTCTGTCTCACTCCCACATATCCGGGCAAAGCCAGGAGTTTTACAGATCAAACCTTGGAGAATCCCTGGAAGCAAGTGCAGGCAGTGGGATTCAGGGCCAAGTGCCTGAGCAGAGAGGAGCTGAGGCAATTTTGCAGTCATTTGGATCTCATTAGATCTCATGGATCTCATGCGATCCTTGAAATTGTATCTTGGAGCCACAGGGTTTTCACTCTGGGAGTCTCCGGAGCATTGGCCTGAAATGAGCAAGATTTCTTGGCAGGAGCACAAATGGCAGCAGATTAAATCAGTGCCCTTTCAAGGCAAAATTGCTCAGGAATTTAATCTCATTGGCTGTGTCTGGGTTTCTGTGGGGCATCTGTGGTGGCATTTGAACCCCTTAACTGCTGCGTCATTGGAAGTGGCAGAGCACTTAACAGGCTTGGCAGTAAATAAAAATACCAAAAGCTGAGTCCTTCTGGTAAGGCAAATTATACCTCCAGTATCGAATGACAGGAGGATGCTGCAGAATGCTTTATTTGAAATAAATTATTTTACCTAATAGCCTCAAGTTCTGCTCATCAACTCTGGGGTTTTTTCTCTCTTTTTTTTTTTTTTCCCAGAAGTTGCCTTGACTTTTTGCTTGATCCAAAGGCCCGTCAAGTGAATCACTTTGATTTTATTCCTGCAGATTTTTTATGTAGAACTGCTGGGGTTATGACCATAAAGAAACTTCATTATGGATTTGTTATCTAGAAAAATGACTGAGGAGGCAGAAATTAACTGTGGTTTAGGACCTGTTGTCTCATGGTCAGCGCAAGGTTTTTGGGATTCCCAGTGGATTCAAAACTTACCTGGAAGGACTGAGAGGTGGATAGGCAGCACAGTTGCACAAGCATAATTTCCATATAAACGGCAATAATAACAAATAGCAATTGAATAATAACAACAAATCGTACCAACAGTAACAAGCAATAAAGATAAATATCCCTTGATTTTTTTTTGGTAATTATGACTGCATTTTATTTTAAAGTAGCAGCCACTTGGAAAGCTCAGATGCCCAGGCTTGCATTTTTCAGCAATGAGATTTTCTTAATTTCCTTTTAAACAAATTCTATACACAGCTCGAATAAAAACATGTAGTCTCTTAAAAATTACTGTCATTTTTTGCCATCCATTCTAGATAATTATGGCTGCTCTGCACAGTTTTAAACATAGTAGGAACATAGTCTTGCCAGTGGCAAAGCTTGTGCATTTTACACTTTGCAAAAGCACATAAGTATCACTTAGGTGATGAATATTTTAGCAGAGGAGCTGGCATTGAACAAGATGATGCTATTTTCTTTTTATACCACTGAGATCTAAAAAAAAAAAACCAAAAAAGTTACTTCACTTTGGAAATTGCAGTACGAGTGGTGAAAATCTCTGGTGCAATGCATTTGTTTTGTGGCCAAAAAGTGTATTTAGGCAGCATTACTGAAAGTGCTTGTGGAAAACTGGTATTAATTTGTATTACAGTAGCTTTTAGGTCTGGAGCTATTGTGTGAACTGCTTTAAAAGCTGTACAAAGAGAGAGACTGAGGGCTTGAGACTCTCCCTTGGCATTGAGGGAGACAAAAGATGTGTATCCCAGCTCTTACAGGCAGGGAGATGTGGTTTTCAGCTGAGGGAGGAGAACCCTGCCTCCTGATTTCTGGCCCACTGGATTTGTAGCCTTCACTACCTGTGTCCAGGCAAGATCTCACAACCTGTTCATTAGTGAAAAAAATCACATTTATATAATCTGGAATAAGTAAATTCACAGAAGAATCAGAAAACTCAAATAGTATTTTGAATTGCACATACGTTTCTTTTAGATTTTTGGGGGAAAGGGGTTAAAATAACTGAAAATAGTTAGATTGTCTCTAAATGACAATTGCTTCATTTTGGCAAAAAATATCCACTGAACCTAAATGAAATGAAAAAAAAAACCAAAAGTGTTTCAGCCTTCCCCCCATGTGGATATGACAGGAAGGGGTTCTCCAGAGCACCCTCATTCAACATCCGTGCTCATCTTTAATAGGAATGATACGAACTCTAATGAAGCTTTGATTCAGAGCACTTGAGTTCCAGCACATCTCCAGAAGGCCCCAGGAAAACTGGTGTTAGATGCTTAAGTTTAATAGTGGAGATACATCCTTTTGCCTTTGAATTTGATGTGAATTCTGAACTGCAATGTGATGTCAAGAGCTGTGAAGGTGAGTTTACTTCTACTTGAAAAAGAAGCCAGTTAAATCCTCTTATAGGTCTACAAAGGCAGCAAGGAGCAGGACACAATTGTCTCAGTGGCAATTAAACCCCCACTAAGTCAACTGAAAATTAATTTCCCTTTTAAGATTATGAAATGAAACTCCATTGCACCCCAAGTTTTATTTTAAATCAGTTCAAAGTTATTTAAAACCCTTGCGTATTAGCCTTTTATAAAGAAGTATTGGCTGATATTTTCAAACATAGGTACCTAACTTTGCATTCTGTGTTACCAGGCTGGTCCACACTTAATGATGGAGAGAAGTGGCTTGTTATCAATCAGAAAGCTTTTGGGGGGAAGTAAAGGGGATTCAAATATGCGAGTGTGAGAGTTGGTGCTTATTTGTACTTATAATAATAAATATGTTGATATATTTATTTTATTTATATTTATATAATTTATTTATGTGGAATTAGCAGCAGAAAAGCTAAAAAGAAAAGCACTTAAAAACTGTCTCATCTGCCGCGTGAGTAAAATAATTCCTTTGTTATCCAGGAAAAGTGCGGCATGGAATAATCCGTTACAATGGGGGGAAAAAGCAGAGTATGTAGGCCACGGGGAGCGTGCTGGAGGGACTCTTCTTAGATAATAAGGACAGTGGTACTTGCTCAGAGTTCCATGTGTGCCTTGCTGTAATAGCTGTCTCCAGTAATAGCCTGAAGTACCTGGGGAAGAGGCAAAGCAGGGCAGGCACATGTGATACTTCCTTGCACTGTTCCCAGCTCCAAGGGATTTCCTGATCCTGGTTACGGATCTCTCTTACGTCCCCTCTTCTTGCCTGCCCCCGAATGCATGTAGGCACTTTGAAAGGAGCCCTGCAGGCCTCCTGCCTCTGTCTGAAGAGCTGCCACCTCCTGTTTGGCTCATCCTGGCTCCTGCTCCCTTCCTTTGGTGGCCTCTTGTTCCCAATTAGTGATTTACTGCTTATTTACTTGCTGCTCGCTGCGGGTTTGGAGTAAGGGGTCCACGTAAATAAGGGAAGCTGAGGCCCATTGGGTGCTTCTTTTTTTTGTTGCAGCTGTTGAATTTATCTTCCTAGCTGTAGTTTAAACTTTGCAGCGTTTATCAGGCAGCCCAGATTTATTATAAGGAGTGGAAGTGGATGCCTCTTCACAGTTTTGTTGAATCCAAACCGATGCAGATTCGTGCTGATGTGCATCAGAGAGCCCTGAGGAGCCAGTGGGAGTTTGCTTACTTGAAGATTATGTGGTATTATATGTTTGAAGATGTAGTAAGGGAAACACACACAAAGTATGAAGCATAAGAGAGATTTCTGAATAATTAAAACAGGACTTGTTTAGTTAAATGCATCAAATATGTTTCAAAGTAAATGAGTGTAGCTGAAAAACAATTCTGTTACTATCTTGCCCTCTCTCCAAATAGACATAAAGTTCTACTTCATGTTGGTGGGTTACTATTAAGCCACTATTAAGAGGAATTACTTTTTGTTGCACAAAAAGTGATGTTATGGTCTTATTTTTAATATAACTGCCCCATTTTCTGCAGTGTACTCTACAGCTCTGTTGCTTTCCTGAGGCAGTAAGTGGATACTGGTGTGGAGTGAGGCAGGAGGAAGCAGTTAAGGCTCAGTATCAAAGCTTCAGCTCTGATATGAGGTGGAAAAAACCAAGTAGCAAACTTGTTAACTGTGTCAGGATATCTGAGTAGCAAGGCTGGAAATAGGTTGTTAAAAATGCCGCACTGGGAGGGGATTGATCCCTCCTTTTTTGAATTACAGAACTAGATTTCAGTTAGCCTTTTACAGTTTAGGTCTGGTCTTGCAAACTTTTAGAAGTTACTTTTACTCCCTAGAGATAATTTAACATGGTAGCAATAAGATTCTTTGGTCAAGGTTAGCAGGGATGTCTTTCTATGAGATCATGTAATAGAAAGGAAGATTAATGGAGCTGTGCTCTGCAGATAGTAGCAGCTTGTGTTACAGAGAGTATTAGGGCCTCTGTCATGGCCCTAATCAGTTCTGATGAAAGGAACTACAGAAGTGAACTGAAAAATGAAAATAAAATTTGACGTTTTCCTAATTTTTTTTAAGAATCTCATCTAACTGTGTATTTTTGAGCAAATAAAAACAGTTATGTGATTGATCCAACGCTGCTGCTATCAGTACATCTTGATGTTGAATTCAGCAGGATTAAGCACATAATCAGTGAGTTTTTTGTTCAGTTTCTAAGAGTTTTTCTATTCTATTTTTTTCAGTTTCTAAGAGTTGTTCATTTTACAGCTTCCTGTCATATGGTCTAGTAGGTGTAATAGGTTATGATGAACTGCTATAAGATTATATACCAGCAATAGGGGTCACAAATGATGCAGATAAACAATGTTTTGCAAATAACTCCTTTTTTTTTTTTTTTTGGTACTGCTTGAATTCCTCTTCCTTTTACTCATATTGTGAAAGGAGCCTGTGCTTCAGAAATTCAGTAGTGAAAATACCTTGTGACTCCAGGAGGAATGAGTCTCATAAAAGAGTTACATTCTCAGCTGATGTTTTGGACTGGCAGGTGTGTTCCTAAAGCATGGGAATAATGCAGGTCAACTCTTCATCCTTTCGAGCACAGGAAGGAAATCTGTTTCTGTGCATACCTTAGCAAGAATAAATTAAAACTGATTAATAAATAAGGACCGATGGGGCTTCATTGGAGTCATCTGAATTCCTGGTTTTCAGCAGTGACAGGTGTGGCTGTAAGTCTGGCTGGGTACAGTCTGACATTAAATGGGCTCACTAATTTCTGAAAACTGTACTCCTTAAGCAGAAACCAGAAGTCAGATCCTGAAATACTGACGCATCCATTCCTGAAAGCTGGCCTAAATAAAAAGGGAGCTGATAAGTCACTGTTCTCACTCAGTGGAAATACATCTCGTTACTAATGGATGCTGCTTCAGACTCAACATGCGAGCGAATTCCTTACATCCAGAAGAATTCACTCCATTTCACAGAAGGAACAGGGAATGTTTCTGTTTAGAAGAACAGGTGATGGAAGTATCTAAAGGAAGATATAAAGGTCCAAACCACTTCCTAGCGCTCTCTGAGTTTTTCCTCCTAATTTTTGTTATGTCATTTTCAAGGCTATTAGGTGTGACTCAGCTTGCTTTCCCTTCCTTTGCAACTGCCTTCCAATTACAAAAATAAGCTGAAGAGTGTAACAGCTCTGGCCTTTTGCTCCCAGCATTCTGTTCCTCCTTCAGTGTGTTGTTTTTAAATGGAATGACTTAGGTGGTCTCAGTTCAGATCCCAGTCAACTGCAGACCGTATTATAAAATCACTGTGTACAGATTCAGTGGAATTGGCAGCCTCTGCTTGAAATAAATCCAGGGCCAAACAAGCATAAAGAATTAATTATTTCTTGCTTCTAGAGAGGGTCTCTTTAGGTCAGGGTTGAAAGCGTTGGCAGGCCAGTGTAGGGAAGCTTCCACTCCAGCAGCCTGCATGGAAATCAGGCTGTCGATAAATAGAGGGACTACAGTTTTCAGAACTGCCAACTCCTTAACCTTCATTAGCACAAATATTTGCTCAGGGGTTTATGAATGTTGTATTTTCAGTGTCTGCTGTTACATTTCATCCCTGGAACGATCCCCTTCAGGACAAAATATTAGGGAGTTGTCCCTGACGTGCAGCAGCATTAGCGAGGTGTACAAGATCCTGCAGTTTTCACAGATAACTTTCCTAAATTCCCCAGAGCATTTCCTCTTGTCTGTGGATGTTGGATTATTTGGTAAAGAGGTAGCATGAATTTTTCCTTCATAAAATAGGCAGGAGGCCCACAGGGACTCGTAACCTGACTTCAAAAAACTGCTTTCTTAAGCCACTCCTTATGGCAAACCCAGAATCCCTGGAGAGCTGGGTTAGTTTGTGGTCTTGGCAGCGTTTGCTTCTGGCCCACCAGGTCTGGTGCCAGCACAGGTAGTCCTAGGCATAAATAACTCTGATTTTAATGAAAAAGATTTATGTGGTCATAAAGGGAAAAGGTTCCCAGTGAGCCATACATACCCAAATACCCAGACACATGCGTACAGAGAAATAGTGTCTTTTCTTAAAATATTATCCCACCACTTAAACAATAGAGATGATTTTGGGTAATCTGGTGGCATAAGAAGCGTGGGGATTGTCAGAAGGGACAGTATTTTTTCAGACTTTACTTGATAGACGTGGGAAAACCTGGCAAGCTTTGAGTGTGTAAAATCTTCGGGTCTGGAGTAGAAACAGAAATGCTGAGAAATAAATATGAACTGAGCACAATTGTTCCGTGTTTGACTGGAGGCACTGAGGGAAGCACTGGCTGCACTGAGCAGGGGAGTAAAGGATAATAAGGTCGTGGGAGAAAAGAGGGGTGGTGATAATTGTTCTTCAGGTGATGCTGTTTCAGAATCTCCTCCATGCAGATAATTTGGTGTATTTTGTACTTAATGTTTTTCCAAATACAAGCACGTTTCTGAGGGGGCAAAAGTACAAGTGACAAATGTCACCAGCATCAGTAACTGCATAACAAATGGCCGACAATTTTATTAGAAAAGTCCTCAGAACTAGTTTTCAAATGTTTAAAAAAGACATTTCACCTAATATCACGCGGTTCAGAATTGCTGTGCTGACAAATAGGTATTTTTAACAGAACAAAATCCAGCAATGCAAGATCCAGTGTAACTCTGAAGCTTTGAACAAATGATCTTTCAAGGAGGCTTACAATTTGTGTTATTCAATTATTTTAGGACAGCAAGACCTACTGTAATTGGTGTTCTGATGATAAGGATGCAGTTGAAGAGGTGTGGAAAGTGGTTGGGCTAGAAGAGTCTTTATAGTGATTTTTATTGCAATTTTAACCCTAGAATACCTCAAAATGAACGTATATAATGAAGTCACAATAATGTGCTGTGCTTCTCAGGCAGTATTTGTCTCTTTTTGTCCAGCACTGAGCTGGGGAGAGAAAAAAGGTGTCAAAACCTTCAGAAATTGTTTAGATTCACTAGGGTACTATTCCCTTTCAATAATTTTATTTTAATTACAATGCAAATTCTGAAATAGCATACAAATTATTTTAAAACTCTGCAGAACCGCCTTTTCTTTTTGGAGGCTGCACAGTCTATGCCTTAGATGCTTCATCCCAGGGAGCCATTCCTATCACCCTTAAATCCAGGGAGTCATAACCCTTTCCGGTCTCAGCTGAGAACTTGGAATGTTACAAGTATGTCATACAGTGACAACACCTTACTAGGAAAGAGGAAAATACACTGTACATCTTACCTAAGAATGTATATAGACATATAGATATATTCAGTCTGTAGTGCAGCTTTATGTACAGTGGGTTTTTTTTTTCACTTGATCATTACAAGAAATACGTTCATTCGAGGTCCACCTTCAGAAGTTTGTCTTTTTGAAGACCTGCAATCAAAATGTCTTATTTATTGTCTGAATTTGTGTTTCAGTAAAGCTTGCACGTGTCAGTAAAGCGTGAGATCCATGAGCAACTCGTGGCAGTAGAATCTCCTAATATTTTTCACAGAATTATGAAGTAGTTGAGGTTGAAAGGAAGCTCTGGAGATGGTCTCCTCCAGCCCCTTTGCTCAGTCAGCCAGAGTAGGCTGCACAGGGCTGTGTCCAACCAGGTTCTAAATATCTCCAAGGATGAAGGCTCCATATCCCGACTGGACAATCTGTGCCGATCATTCCCACAGGAAAAATGGGATTTGATGTATTTCAGTGGAATTTCTTGCCTTTTAGTTTGTGCCCATTGCCTCTTGTCCCATCATAATGACCACTGAGTCTGTCTCCATCTTCTTTACTTCCCCTTTACTACCAGGTGTTTATACCCACGGATTTTCTGTTCTTGGGGCTAAATAATTCCAGCTGTCTTAGCTTCTCCTCATAGGTTAGATGCTCCAACCCCTAAATAATGAATTATATTCATAGCTCTTCCCTGGACTCACTCTGCTGCGTCCATGTTGAGCACTGGGTGCATAAACTAACAACAAACAGCCTTCAAATTTCCAGGTTTTTTGCTTCAAAATACTGTCTCCAGGCTACAAGAAGCACTGCCATATTCTAAAAGGAATTTAATTCCTGGTAGGCAGATATTTTTAAATGGTTGCAAGAAAAATTTGTATTATTTTTAGACCAAAATATGTTGTTATTCTTTGAAAAAAAGGTTAGATGGTTGTTTTTAATCATTTTTCCTAACCTCACTGGCAGGGATTCTTTCCCTAGTTATAGATGATGGGTCGTGGAAGGGAATGTATCTGAAACAAAGAGCTGAGGCTTCCTGAGTTGTGTTCCTGTGGGCACAACTTTATCTGAGCAATTCTTCATCTGCAGGGGTTTTTTTGTTGGCAGCTATTCACAATTTCTTTGTATTTCAAGTGGATTTCTGATTAAAAGCGCAGATCATGCAAGAAATAACATTTCTATGAGTGGGCAAATGCATTTCTGAAAATTGGAACTTAGGTGTGAATTCTTGGTCACGTACACTCAAAATACTTCTTTTCATAAATAATGTGCAATTCCGGCTTAAAATTTGCTGTTTCAGCAGGTGCTTTTGCCAGCAAATTATCTGAGTGAAATTCACTGGAAAATTCCCTGAAGAGGGAGTGCAACATTTATTTTAAAATTCAGATGTACACTGGGCATTAAAGGCATTTTTGAGAGTATCTATTGCATTTCTGGCTCAGGTCTTCAGTCGTAGGGGATTTTATTGCTGAGAACCCAGCTCTGTGCAGACCATACTGGTGGTGATTTGTGGTGAGCACTGCACCATGTAATGGTAGGCTCTAGCCCTGAGAAATGCCATCAAATTACATGACTATCTCATCTTCTAAACCACAGAGCAGTTATATGGTAAATACTCCGGGATCCAGCAGGGTGTAATTATCAGGTGAGCTGCAAACACGTGTAATTATTGCGGAGAGCCCTACCTGTGATATTTGCTGGTGGAGTTACCACATAAGTCAAATAAACTTCAGAACTATACTCACAGGATGATGTGAAACCATAAAGGTGAGGCACAGCCGTGGCAGAAATCGTCGCCAGTGCTGCTGGTGGCAGGGAACACTGAGAACAGTAGGATGAAAGTACTTTAAAGTTTGGGAGAAAACGCTGGGATATTCACCAGATGTAGTTCTTGCGCTTTCTGAGTGAAGCAGATTTGTCAGCTCTTCTGCTGTATTTTGTGATTTGTAGGTCTGGGTGAGAAGTCTTTCGCTAATGAGCGTTTTTAATTCAGTGTTGCACATTGCTCAGGGCAAGAACATCACGGTTTACCTGAAGGGAAATACAGTCATCCAGATGCTATAGAGCTGTTTGGTTTAGAAAACTACAACTGTATTCCTTTGAAAGAAACAATGTTTTCATGTGCTGGACGGTTGTCTTGGTCAGACACATGCACACAGATCCAATGCACTCTTTTTCTAGTCTCAGTCAGAGTAATATGTTCAGTAATACTTTCTCAAAATGATGTCCAAGGCTTTTTTTTTTCCTATTTGTGATATTAGAAGAGTGTTGGGTGACAGGGACCTGCTGGAGCAGGTCCAGAGAAGGGCCACAAAAATGATCAGAGGGGTGGAACAACTCTGCTAATGAAGACAGGCTGGGGGAGTTGGGGTTGTTGAAGAAAAGGCTTTTGTGAGACCTCATTGCAGCCTTTCAATACCTAAAGGGGGGTTGTAAGAAAGATGAGGACAAACTTTTTATCAGGGCCTGTTGCCATGGGACAAGGGGTAATGGTTTAATATAAGGAAGATATTTTTTACAGTGAGGGTGGTGAAACACTGGCGCAGGTTGCCCAAAGAGGTGGTGGATGCCCCATCCCTGGGAACATGAATGTTTTTAACCATCTTTCAGAAAATGAATATCTGATGTCATGCTGGCAAAGCTGTAGTTCACCAACAGACTTCCTTTAAGAGGTTGAGGGAATTAAGGGATGCAGACATTGTTGTCTCTGCATTTAATGTCACACATCCCAGAGAGTTTCTGACTTCTAGGGGAGTTTATTTCTCTCCTTTAACCGTGCAGGGAGAATACAGAGACTGGGTTCCTACTTTAGACAGAAACTATATGAGATGGACTGTAAAAATACAGACTTCCACTTTCACATCCCTTAGTTTCTTTGGAGTTACTACTGTAATCCGGTCAGTCTCAAATGTGGGTTTACTGTTTGTTCATGTGAGAATGCAGTTGGTTTAGAGATTTCTGGGAAAGCAGTCTTTTTGCTGTGAGAAGTAGTATTTAAAATCACTGGCTTAACTGGCCTAAGCATGAGAACGATGCTGTTTAATTTTCTTCGAACAACTTTGTTATCTTTGGAATCACAGGATGGGTCAGGATGGAGGGACCACAGTGGCTCATCTGGTCCCACCTCCCTGCTCCAGCAGGGCCATCCCAGAGCACATGGCACAGGGTTGTGTCCAGACAGCTCTGGAATATCCACAGTGAGGGAAACTCCACACCCTCTCTAGGTGATCTGTTCAGTGCTCGGTCACTGCACATCAAAGAAGTTCTTCTTTATGTCCAGGTGGAACTTCCTGGGCATCAGTTCCTGCCAGTTAAACAACACTTTCCTTGGTTCTCCTTTTGTTGTTGCTGTATTTATAAAAACACTTTTTGTTGTCTTTCACAATCAGTCATCAATCAATAAGCAATCTCAGTAATGCTAGAAAACTCTGGCTAAATTAGGTATGTTTTCCATTTTGGATTTTCTCTTTGAAACTGTTCCTACAACACTGATTCCTCATGTCACTGCATAGCGTAGGAATGCACATCATTTCATCCTTACTTCTAGAAAATGAAGTTTATCACTCAAGGCTTTTGACCTTGTCAGGTCAAAGAAGGTGAGAAATTACTTCTTCAGTTTTAAGCTCTGAGAAGTTGTGATAGAACCAAATCAATATTGAACTAAATATAATGCTTTCCATTGATAACAGATCTTTTCACTCCTGTGGAAATAAAGTGGTGGTTCTGTGCTGAGTTCAAAGATTGCCAGTGATTATTGCATTGTACTGTCGCTTTTGGATCTGAAGGCTCTTGCAACATCATAAATTCCATGCAAAGAGCAATGACTTCTAAATTATCAATCTAAGCTTGCTCAACATTTCATTAAAACCCCCTGTTTTGTAGGAATGTATGTGCAAATGTCATCTTATAAAAACACATTAATGCAAAGCCTCTTATAAAGTGCTATTTATTTAAAAGATTATGTGGTTTTACCTAACATTAGTCTGATTCCTTATTATTTCTTAAGCCACTGACATTAATAAAACTTGCATGCAAGAGGGAAGACCTGGAAGAGAAGAGTCAGGGTCAGAAGTAACACAGCAACCCTCTCAGTACTTATGAAATCTGGCAATTCCCTTAATGGAGGGGAAAAGTAGGGTATCTGCCAGTAGGGTTTCATAACAGGAGATGGAAGGAGAACTCTCTCCTTTTGCTCACACCAGGAAGATGAAGATGGAAGCTCCGTGGCATCACTGTGGAGCAGAATGCTAGAAATAATATAAACTGGCTTCCTGTTGCTGGGAAGTGGTGTTAGATTGGGGTAGTGCATATCCTAGTTAGATGTGCCTATGAATTTGTGTGTCTGAGTTGTGAAGGAGAGGCCATAAAAGCAGTTTCACAGACGAATTGCAGCCGTGGGAGGAGAAGAAAGGCTTCCTGTAGTATCTCTGAGGGGCTTTAGGGGTGCAGTCCCAGTTTTGCTTGCTGGCACCCACAGCTTGGCCCATCTTCTTCGTTACTTTTGGCACAGAAAGGGAGCACTTCCCATCTGGTCAGCACGCACGTCCTAAAGCAGCCCTGTGTCCTCTCCCTTGGCTGGCCAAGTGAGGTGGCTGGAGTTTGTTGTGCATATGTTGTGTTTAACTCAGATTATGGTGCCCTGTAATTTTTAAGGATGTGGATTGCCATCAAATTAGACTTTTAAATTCAAAGTCAGGCTCCAGCGCGTGTTCTTTGCCTCTTTCAGTGTTTCAGTGAGCACAGAAAAAAAGCCCATCAGTGATACCCATATGAGCCACTCACTTGAGAGTTGGACTCTGTGATCCTTGTGGGTGCCTTCTAGAATATTCTGTGATTCTGATACCCAAAACCAACATACAACATCTATTAGAATGGCACACAACCTGTGGGGACTTTCCAGGTCTGCACTTCATTCTAAATTATGGCAATAACACAGCTAATTAGAAACACATTGTTAAACACACAAAGAACTCGACTTCATAAGCACTCAGGAATGCTAAAATCACCCACTGTAGCACCTGGAGACCTAAAATCTCGTGTTTATATCACAGATTGTTTGCTTCTAAACATGCAGAGTTTCCAGTGTTCTGCTTTGCTGGCTATTGATAATGATGGTCCTTTATGCCAGTGGCAGAGAAGGAATGCTCCCAGTGTTCCTTCGGGCTGATGTCACCCCACAGGCAGCCTGGGTACACAGAGCTGTGGTGAGAATGTAGTGGATGAAATCAAGCCTTCCCACAGAACTCCGTTAGAGATCCTGAAACACATGACGTCTTCTCCAGCCAAGAGCTTTAGTGACATGTAAGTAATTGTCATTGAGGAACGTGGACTAAAACGGAGCGGCACGCCTTCTCCTGGTAAGCCTGAAGGGTGTAAACAATGACTCCTTCTGTCTGCCAGCCTTTCAGTTTATTTCTCCTTTATCCCACTTTTTCAGTGTTTTCTTTGGGTTTTTTCCCCCGTCTTTCTAGCTCCAGAGAACGTAAGTTACTGGTGTATTCAGCACGCCGCCTTCCCTGTTCCATATCCACACTAGACCACTTCCAGCACTTCATCAAGGACAGCTTTGCTTTCCTTCACTTCGTGGGACTTGCCTTTCCTTCTCCAGCGTGGGACTGTGACCCACACCTTCTCTCCTGATGGCTTGTATGCTGTGTGCCAGCATTATTACCCATGTTCTCTCTGGACACAGACTGTCCCTTCCTGCCTGTCTGGCCTCCTTCATCTCCTTATTTTTCCTCTTCCCTGGACCCACCGCTCATGTCTTTCTCCATCTCAACCATGCCCACACACAGAGCTTTCATTTTTCTCTCAGCCGAGGATCTGGCAAGTTCCTTAGCAAAGATGCATCACAGAAAGTCCCCCCTGTTACCTCCCTGGTGATTAAAGAGCAGCCTTAAGACACACTTTTGTTGGGCAGGTCGTGGCCAGAAAACGCGTCACTAAAGCTTTTCAGTGCTATCTTTGAGAGCATTTTAAAAATGCTTTTGTACCTTAAGTGCAGGAGAAATACACCTACTCAGGTACAAATGGTGGTCATGTAGGGGTGGATGAATTGTTGGAGAGGCCATGAAAACAACTGGAGTTTTAATCAGGATATGGCATGATGTAGTTCGCTTTTTTTGTGGTAGTCCAGCCACAGCGAAAATTTTATTAATTCTAAATAGTCACAAAGGTGCACTTTAGGGTTCATCTCCAGGTTTCCATTCTGCATTCCATTCTTCTCTCCTGAGAAGCACCATTAGCACTGAGAATATGTTAGCGTAGGGGAGTTTAATTTTTTACATCATTCCTTCTGCTTTCCCATTAAAAGTGGTACAATTTTGCGTGATCCAATGGAGGAAATTCCAGCTGAGGATTCACGGGGCACAAAATGAGAATTATTTAGCTAATGCCTGATTAATGTAAGGAATTTAATTTTTTTTAAATTACTGATGAAGGAGAATAATACTGTAAGTGTTGGTGTATCTTCTTAAGATGTCTCATTTCACAAGCTTTTTTTTCTCTCTTCAGAATAAAAATTAAAGAAGTGTTTCTCAAAGATCTGTGTAAGAATGTGTTCACATTGTAGTGACCCTTACGCGTTCTGAGGTAACCTACAGGCAATTAAAATTACGGAGTGTCCTTTGAGCCACAGAGTTCAGCAGAGTCAAGAAACTGTTGCTTAATAGAACACATGTACACTTTTAATACTTACTCCATAAATTAAGCATATAAACTTCCACTGGCCTTGAAAGCATCTCAGAGGAGTTCAGGAGCCTCTCACCAGTTCATCAAAACAGTTGGTTTGGTTTGTTGACAGCCAGGCAGGAGTGCTGATCTGAGGGACCAGGAAATTGGGAATTGCCATCTGGCTTTCAGCCTGTTGAGTCCAGCTAGGAAATTACAAAAGTAGACCTTTTTTTCCCAAGTCTCAGGCACATCAGAAGGGATTCTAATATGTCTCTGATTCCTTCAGCTTCAGAGTTGAAGGGTAATGTTTGGGTACTGAGGAATAGATGTCACTGATTGTAGTTTTCTGGGGAATTTGGTGAAGAGCCCCTCAGATAAACCGAGTTAGGCCATCAGCTGCTCTATTAAAACCTTTCCATGGAGCTCTCTAAACAATTCCTAAATGTGGTGAAATCTAGAAAGAGTTTTGAAGCCTTTTTTTTTTTTTCCTTTAAAGAGAACCCAGTCAGTGTTACCATTCAAACTGATCTGAGCAGTGGAACACTTTGAAACACTGCACAAGCAGTGCAGAAACCTTTCTGGTTTCTAAACCAGAAAGGCAGAGAGTTGGCTCCTGCCATCTCCATATGTTGTTCATCTTCACTGGCTCACAATTCCTATAGGATTTGCACGGTAACAAGTGGAGAGCTGAAGGAGCTATCCAAAATGAGCAGGCATTCTCTCACTTTAGATGTAGACAAGCAGTGAGGAATCAAAGCACAGTGTAAGACAATAATGTGTGCAAGGAAAGATCCAAACCTCTTGAATTCCCATTCCTAACTAGCTCAGACTTTGCTGCCATATGATTAACTTTTTCTCATAGACCACTCTCATTCACCTGAAAAGTTTGGAACTCCCTCATCTTAATAGATTAATCTTACTGCTTTAAACCTGATTAGTTTTCTGCTGTCGTTAATCCTAAAGGCCCTTTGGTCTTACTCTGTGGGACCTACATGTGTGAGCTTACCAACTCCTCATCTTCAGCAAACATTGCTCCTTTCCTGCACACTTTTCTCTCACCTATGTTCCTTTTACTACCTGTAGGCAAGAAGGAAGCAGGAGATTTTTCCTTTCACCATCTTCAGCCTCTGGCCTTAGTAGAGGTACGTAGAGATGTACACAAGCCAGTGCACAGAACATTGAGCTTTAGTGTCTGCAGGAAACGCTGAGCAGCACGTTCAGGGCTCCCATTTGCCATCGGAGTCAGGACAAAAGTGTAATGTTTCAGAAGGGCTTCCTAATGATATGACTCTTAAAAGTCCCCGCAGTCACATCTTGCTCTGGTGAAGGTTCCATTATTTATGAACTGACTTTGTGCAGTAAGTGCATCTACCATTTTGCTCGGGCCATTGAGGTTTTAAATTGAACAGTGTTTTCCAACATCCAGTGTTGAAATCCTGTTTTCCCCCTTTGTACAGAATCAGAACAGCTTCCTGTTACTATACAACTTAAAAAGCCCACGTTTCCCACTACAGACAACTTGAAATTTATATTGATTCTGTCACTAATCTAGTTGCTTTTGTTATGATTCTGTAAGGTGAATGTGCAGGGTTCTGTAAATTTAATTGCAGCAGATGTTTCTCTGGGGTTTCTCTCTCTCATTTCACTCTGGATTTTAGTTGTTTTTCCTTGGAAAGGTACATGAAAGGGAAATCCTTGTATAGTCAAATGTTTGTTTTACCATCTAAAGCTTGCAAAGGGTCCTTAGCCTGGGCTGATTTCTTCTTGAAGAGCTGTAATTATTCATGGAAAGAGAAAAAAAAGCCTTTGTCACTAATAGGCTTCTTGGTGCTTCTTGTAACAGTCTTTATTATTCCTTTCTACATAATTTTCTATTGATGAGGTGAAAAAAAGGCTTCCTCTGCTGTTGAGAGAGAAAAGGTAATTGTTCTTTTTTCGCATTTACCAATGCTTGTTGCGTTCCTTATGTGTTTAAAGGACAAGGATGCAGAAAATGATGTTATTGATGGCATTGCCATGGCAACAGTTCTTTGGAATAATTCATTCTGGCATTGTTACTCTGCACACACAAAAAAAGGGGGACTTTCTTTTAAGCACAAACAGATTGTGCCCCTCTTAAATGCACCCATGAACTTTGCTTTTCTGAAGATTTACAGACTGGTTTGGGGCAGAAAGGATTCTGACATCATTTACCTCTCTGTGTACATCACATTATGGTGTTAAAAAAAAAAAAAAAAAAAACACTTTGAAAAAGCCAGCGGTTTAAAGAGACACAGTATGGGAAGGATACATAAACACTTCTTTGATCAGAAAGACCAAAAAAAACTTGAAAGAATTTTGAAATTTATGAGCTCTGGCACCAAACTCACTAAATAATCAGTCAAGAGACAGAGGAGAATGGAGGAGCCAAACACTCGGAGCTTATTAAAGTAGTTATTTAGTTATGACGATACTCCAGATAACATTACTTTTACCCCAGACACTGCACACATCTGAGCACATTTTGATGGGAAAGCCAACTGCTGCTTCACAAGGCAGTTTGCAAACATGTTTTGGCTTTCATATTCGGTTTTCCATTCTCCTCAGGTATGTAAAGTCTTGCTAATATTAACATTTTAGAAGCTGTAGCGTTTTCTAAAGCACAGGATAATTTTATTCTTTCTTGCCTCCACTGCAGTTCTGAATTCTATTCCTTTATTTCTCTGATACTCGTCAATGAAATATGTATTTGTTTTTATTTAAAAAAAAAAAAAAAAAGGGAATTTATTGAAATTTGGACCAAGTTTGAAATCCATTCTCCACTCTGGCACCCTGGTGTGCACCTTCTTGTCTGACTTCCCCACAGGACAAACTGTGTCCTGCACACCAGTGGTGCGTGGAAGTTGATTTTTCTGGAAGCCACCGCAGCTGGTTGTTTGGACAACAACTTTGACCACTGGATTTTTCTCCTGTCAGAATGTTGCTGGAAATGTGGAGCTCTGGGGGCCACGGCACACCTACACAGATGGATGTTCCTTCACATGCAGCTTTCTAGAGCTGAGGTGACCCCAAAAAACTGACCAGGAGGCTGGAAACTGTTTCTTGATCCCGCTTGACCACCTTTGTGGTACAAGGTCCTTTCTGCATGGAGGCAAGTCTAGGAATTCCTTAACAGCGTGGTCAGTGTTTTATCTTGTAAGGAACAAAGTAACAGAATGAGCTTTAGGTCTTGGCCGTGTTTAGCCCTACAAAAATGATAATGCTGGTGTAAGACGATCATTTGATCTGATTTGATCCTTGTTTTCCTGTAGAACAGAGAGCAGCCTTCACTTCTTGCCACAGCATATTCTTGGGTTTAAATAGGCTGTAGATGTGTTAGTAAATATGGTTTTAATATATACTTATGAATATTCATTATATAAATTGTTAATTTACATTAAATATTATATAAAAATATATCTATAAATCACAACACATATTAATAATAGTACATAGTGTCTGAAGATACGTACACCATAGTGTCCTGTATCATTCTGCTAATTAAACCTACAGTGTATTTTCTGCCTTTGTAAAAAAGAAAATAGGAAAAATTCTAGTGCTTGTATGAAACTTTTTCCAGCCATCAGCACCTAGAAATGCCTTTACATGTTGTGTCCATGGTAATAAAATAATCTTGCTGGAATAGCAAAATTAGTATCAGATTTCTTCAGGCAACATCTGATTTGGAGTGTGTTATGCCTTGCTGTAAGTCAAGGCCACAGGAGACTCTCACTTTCCTGAAAAAGAATTGGAGGGTTGTGGGAATACTCCCAGTGCAGAACAGGCATTGCTGAGGTCATCCTTCCACTTGGAGCTCGAAAGGAAACCCTCACACACACCCAGGGCCCTTCATCATCAGCTGGTTCCACGAGGAATGAAGTGTTGCAGTTAAAGCTCAGTAGGAACCCAAAAGAAGAATCTGTTTCATCCTCCTGTTTTGCAAGATTTTATTTGCTACACAGCTTTCTGAAATAGCAGAGTTAGAAAGTCAACCTACTAAATATCCCTTCTGGCTTCCAAGGGGGCTGATCAAGCACATGTGCATTTTATGTTTAATTACATGATTTTGCAAGAAGTTATGAAATTTCAATGTGAAGGAGTTCCTGCAGAGAAAAGTGGTGTTGAAATATTTACTGTTGTTCCATCTATTTGAAAAAGTGCCCTAGAAATACTTATCTTTAAACTATTTTATTAGAAATACTTCTGGAAGGCAAGCCTGTCTCATGTTAGTTGTGCAGATTTCAGAAGAAGGAAAAAAATTAAGAGTTTAGTATTCGTTTTTTTAATCCTGTCATCCCATCTCTTGCCTTATCTTCACACAGATGATACCGTAATGATTTAATTTTTCCTTAGACCTGGTTCAAAACCTTCTCACTAATGAAAAACCACCTTTTCAATTAAGTTATTTATTTTTATCTATGCAAAGTGTCTGCTTTCTGAGATTATTTTAAGTCTTTTTATTGGAGACCTAAAAACTTTGCTCCATCTTTGTGAGAAGTTTCACGTGGTAGAGGTGGTGAATGTTTGACTAAATACTGAATTTTCCTGTGATCAGGGAGGGAAAAGACATTTCCTTGCCATTGTCTGGTCTAATGTTCTACAATTTTCCCATGTTGTAAACAGGTGCTTTTTGTCTCTAGAGAGAGACTTTCAGAAAAGAGGTGAGACAGGTTTTCATAGCTCTAGCATGCTGAGAGGCCCAAAGTATTTTAAAAAAATAATGTGGGAGTTTCTTATTCTTGTGACAGCTCAGGGTTGCTTTGTATTTACTGAACTCCTACTGTTGTGAACGAGGGTTTGGAGATCCCAGTGTGGCAGTGGCTCCCTGAAAACCAACCTGTTCCTTTGCTTTGCTTTACTGTTTTAAGGAATTGCTATTTAAAGATGAAGATTATAGTATTGACTGTGTTTTATTTCACTTTCTTGTCCTTATCTATCTTCCCCCTTGCCATTTATTTCCCTTTGTGTGAAATCAGTGGTAATATCTGGTGCCACTGACAGAGACTGACACTCTTAATTCTGCCAGAGGAACAGCAATGCACATTCTGTGGGCTGTCTTGCTGAATTTTTATTTGAGATAATCCATATCTATGTGAGAGAAGGTAACAGAGACTATTGGAAAGGGTGAGCATCAGCTTCTCTTGGTAGCTCTGCAATGTGGGAAGCAGACTGAGGTTGCAGAATTTCTTCCATGTGTTCCACTAAAAATCCATCACAGGTTGGTCACAACCAGCCTGACGTGGATTTCAGACAGTCTTTTTTATCCTCTTCTTGATCCCAGGGGAACTGCTGACGTTTTCTGGAAATTTTTGATCCTGTCTCCTTTTCCTACTTCCCTGGTTTCTCTGCTAAATGAAACTTGGTCCATTCATTCTCATCACTCACTTAATCTTTCTCTTCTCTCTTCTGAAATCACAGCACCTTTGCAGAATTGCGAATCTTTGCCCTTACTGAGAGGATGGAGTTACATTTCTGACACTATTTCTAAACGTTGAGACAAAATCCCTCTCCGTGGCTGGATGACATGTGTGCTTTTCTGGCTGCCACTCAGAGCAGGCACATCTCGTCAGGGATCAGACTGCTGAAGATGCTGTCCCTGAGCACGTTTTAGGTCCAAACTGAAAACACATGTCATTGCTAAACAAACTTGAATTTGTTTATTTTGTAATGTACCAGCAGCTGTTTCCTTGTACGATGTCCAGGATTTCTCCAGACAACCTACTTAGTAGTGTAGGGTTGTGTTTCCTTGGGAGTCAGTTTGCCTGCCTTATTTGTTTGCTTTTTAACCTCTGTTGGGGTGAGTTGTAGTCACTGAAACAACTGTATTTTCCTAAAGCTTTAGGGAGAGCCTAGGAATGAAGATAGAAAGTTTTTTGTTCTTTCAGTGAATACAAAAAACATTAGCCCATGAGTTAGATTGTTACATTCCCAGTTTACCCAGTGCCAGGTTTCTCACTTAGCTCCAAAGGTCTGTTCTTAGGTGGATGCTTTGTACCCATCATGTTGTGATCAGCTCAGTCAATTAGTTTCATCCTGCATTTTCTTGCTGAAGAGAGCAGATCTTGAGAGGGTTTTTATCCTCAAGTAAGGACATTCTGTTTGGAGATGGAACCAACTTCAGCTCTCACTGGAGGGGCTGAGCTCACCCAGACATTCTTCACATCCCAGAATCAGGCTCTCATTAGCGAGCCAGAAATGTCCAGAAGATCTGATGCAACTGTGCAGCATTCCAGGCTGTTGGAAAAGAGTCCTTCTGCTTTAACGGGCCTAAGATCTGACCATATGTATTTGTTGGCTGTAATTGGGTTGTTCAGCCAAATGCTGATTTTCATCGCTCTTGAGATGCACACAAGATGTTGGGAGTTAGAAGGCCGAAGCAGGGACACTCACAGGTGGGGATGGGGAGCTGCTTTCCACAAAGCCACACAAAAAGTTAACAGTGTGCTTTTTATAATAACAAGAATTTGCATGAGTAATGTAACATTTGGCTTAAAACAGCCATCTGATATAATCACTACCGTCGTGTCCCTGTCTCCATCAGAAGCTTACTGTCTTTTGGTTGGATTCCATTCCTCACAGAGTAAGAACTCTGGGAGAAGAGTTGTCTTTTATCAGTTTTCTAAGTTGCTTGGTCATTGACCACTGTGGGTTTTTTGTAAGTGCTGTAGTTTCTCACACCATTTTTAAAAAGTAAACAAAACACAAAAAAATCCCATTATGTTAACAGTTCAGTAATCAACTATAATGAGAATGCTTGTTTTCCTCTTGCATTCTTTCCTCTCTCTGCTGCTGTAAATATATTCCCCTCTTCCCAGCACCAGGCATGGAGAGAAGGACTATAAGTGACAATCAGATCATCTAAAGACATTATATTTCACACCACATTCTGTTTCTTTGTTATTACAATTATAATATACGTGGTATTGTTATATTTTGCTATGAGATTTTGCTATGAACTGTATCAACTGATCCTGATATAGCTGAACTCTACCGTTCTTTAAATTAGCAGCTCTCCAAAAGAGAAAAGGCCAGAAAGTCCTGAATATCCCCAGTAGCAGTTTCATGGCAGCACATGGATCCTGTAGCCAAGCAGGAGTAATTACCCGCTATAACTAATGTTGATGGGGAGACACTGACCACAACAGTTGCGTGTTGTTTGTAATAATGTAAAGGTTTCTGCTTTACTTTACACCTGGGTTATGTTCAAAAAAGTGTGTAAACTAGTTCAGAAATAGTTAAGCACTGTGGCTTCTCCAAATCCAGTGACTGAATATAACTTATATTTAGTGTCTTTTTAGCTCTTCTGGGAATTACTGGAACAGCATCATTCAAATTATGTGTGATGTGTTAATTTCATAAATCTACAACTGTTTTTATGACTTTTTAATAAGATACATATTTTGTATCTTGTATATGGGGCAACTCTAATAAGAGGTTTCACTGTGCACCTGGTGCTAAAATTAACTTATCAACAGAAAAGAGAATCTGATTTTGTAGCTTTGAGGGTTGAGTGTAAATGATGCTACTGTGCATGTCAGTGTGTATATATAGGTTAAGTTCAAGATCTCTTCTGGTTTCTTACCACGTTCAAGTCCATGTAGTCTGACAATACTCTAAAAGCTATCACTGTGTTACATCTTGGGTGCAATTTAAATAGTCTTTTTCATATCGTGTTTGGAATCAATTGTTTATTTGGAAGTTATAAAACCAGCAACGACGTAAACACAGAGTAAGTGAAATGATGACAACATGGAGGACAATCTGAGCACATATGATGAGCCACGGGGTAAAACAATTGCTAGAGGTCTTAATTAAGATGAGAATAGGCAGTGTTAATGAAAAATAAAGGCTGATCAGTACATTAGTTGTCACAGTCAGGCTGATTTAAGCACTTTCAGAGCCATTGAGCTGAAAACATTTTTAGAGCATAATACAATGGAGGGGTCATTGTCTCAGACTGAACATTTTGCAGAACAGCACTGTTAGGAGATCTGTGATAACCAGGTGGCAGACTGGATTAATGTAGTAGACTCACACCCAAAGCTCCCCTAGGCCGGGAACAAAGCGGAGTGTGGGCTGTGGGGGCACATGACAATGTCTGCCACTCTCCCATGAACAACCTTTTGTAACTCCAAGTCAGAAAAAAATCCAGGAATGCAACAGGAGAGAGTTTCTCAAGTCGTATCTAGAATGCTGAGAGAGGATTTGGATTTAATTAGATTAGTGTTTTCCTTTCTTAAGTGGCGTTTGTCTTCCTGTTTATATTTTCCAGTGGATTCTGTTTTGCTGTCTGTAAGGTGAATTTGCTGAGAGTGTGTCTGTGTTCCAAAAGTTTATTTTACCGTCTGCCAGCACTGCCCAAGGGAACATGCACCCAACTCTTCTGCTGGCTTTAGAGATTACCCTGGGTAACAGCACATGGAATTAAGATGCTGCTTTTATTAACAGTTAATATGTAAAACTTTTCAACACTGGGCATTTTAGTGTCATAATGATAAAGTAATGATTTTTTTTTTTTTTTTTTTGGTGTGCAGACTTCTCTTTTACCAGCATTTCGACTTTCCCTACATTTGGGAACTGTGGTTTTCCACTTGACCCAAAGTCCCATCAGTTCTAGAAGCTGGGACACGCAGATCCCTGCAAAAAATCCCAGCTGGGAACAGCTCCTGGTTTCCAAACCCAAGTGATGCAGATGCTGAAAAGAATACTGAACAAAGTCATTTTAGGAGTATTTTTCTCTCCCATTGACATGTATTTCTATAGCAACAAAAATTATTACTAGGAAGGTATTTAGCATGGTTTTGTATTTTTTAGTGTGATTTATATGCTGTATCATTAAAGATTCAGTATTGTCTGAAAAATCAGCTTGCAGAAAAGGTAAACCTTATTATCAACAATGATTCATAGATGATTTGTTTGTATGGATTGATACATAAAAAATATCTGGCCAAATACAGTATTTGCTGAAAAAAAATTTGAAATTATTAGAACTATTTGCAAATTAAGACAAATTTGGTTTTGATTACCTTTTTTTTGGCAAGGTAAAATTTGCTGCATTCTTCTTTCAGTATTTTTATTCAGCCTAGAAGGGTTTTGCTTACGAGTTTTTTGTAATTTAATTTTTAGGGGATTTTGAAAAATACTTAAATAAAAATGAGAATTTTCATTGTGCATGAGTTCCTGCTCTTGACTGAAAAATAACAGTCTTCCATTTCTCTAGGAAAAAACTTAGCATTATTTAAAATAATGAATTTCAGGTTTAGGAGATTCTGTGGTGATCTCCAGCTGAACACAGAACTGAAATAGTTTTTCTACAGCTCTGACTACCTGATTCATACAGTAGCTGAAATAATTAATATGGTAACTGAAATATTGTGGTCCTATAAATAGCAGGATAAAATTCTACTCTTTTCTGACTTTTGTTTCAAAATGTAAAGATGTTAAGCTTCGATTTCCCCCTGTATTTTATGTTGTCTTCCCAAGTGATTTTAGCAATGGCGGATACCCAGCATCTGTAAGTAAACAGTGAAAAATCACTTGCTCCTGGGCCCTTAAATATCTTCTTTCATCTATGTAATTCCCCTCTTCTCACTGCCTCAGCAGTGTGACTCAATCAGCCATGTGTTATCTTCCCCAGATCCTTTTCTGGGCAGAGCTGGAGTGCACAGGAATGCAGTTTGACAAACACATTGTGTCTGAAATCCTTTGTTGGGAGAAGTGGAGAGAAAGAGATTATAAAATGCCTCAGAACCTTCACTTGAGGCCATTCCCAGGTTTCTTGTATCTGTTCAGCCAAACAAAACTGTTCATACCTCACTTTGATGTATAGGATGGTACTATTATGGGATGCATTGCATCTCACAATAGCATCTGTTGTCCCAGGCTGCAAAGTTTACGAAGAATAACTTACTTTGTGTTTTGGCAAGTTTTTAGACTCGTCAAGGACAACACGGAGGGGAATTCAGGATTAATAAATATATCTGTTGTCTATAACGTTGGTTGTTACAGGTGGTGGGGTTTAAGATCCTGGTATCTTTTGTAGGACTGGTGGTGATGTGTGTTTTTCATTCCTCTGCTAATACAAACCTTTCAGAGGTAAAATTGGGGAGAGAAAAGAACTTCTTGAAGCTGTTAACTTCCGTCAACCTGAGGGAATCTCTGGCTTTCTGTAGCATTTCCTCCTCAAAATTTTGTACAAAAAACCCCACGTTTGCTTACAGTAGATTTATGCTGGACATTTTACACTGGCGTTATTTTGAGAAATTAGCCTAGAATAGGTAGGAGTAGGTGTTGCAAAGTGGCAAGTGCCTTCCTGAGTCCACACCGACGTTGCTCACACCAGTGTTTCGGGCAATAAATGCTGTTTTCAGGCAGCAAGCTGAGTTACACTGTGAATTCTGTGTCAGTGTACTCTGAGAGAATTTGTCTCCCCTTTCCAGGTCAGATATCCAAGGGGAAGTCTGGGAAGGCTTTGTAATGCAAATCTGGCTAGCCTTCCTTCACACAAGGAATGTTAGATGCTGACCCATAAGAGCGGAGTTCAAGATTTCTGTGAATATGTGGGCTTTGAATTAACACAGCAATGAAAGGCTCCGAGAGTGTAAGGTGCTTTCAGTATCTGAATCACTTACGTGGTTTAGAAAGCTAAAATTGGCACTGTGATGGTTAAAAGAAAGCTGGTTTACCCCGTTCCCTGGCATAAACATTAACAGGAATCCACCCATGGCACTTGGATATTCGTGTGTTTTGTTTCAAAGAATCAAAGGGAAAAGTGGTGGTAGGTTTGTTGGAGGTGCCAGATAATTGAGGTGCATAACAAATAGCAAAGAAACAGATCCACTTAGTTATAGTGTTTGATGGATTTTGTGTGTTAGAAAAGATAAAGCACATTAACAGGCAAACAAAAATGCATCAGACAATAACAGCCATTAAATTTACACAAGGAAAAAAATAAGAGCGAGCTCAGTTGTTGAACTCTGATAATCATCAGTGGGACATTGCTGGAGTATCCTTTAAAGCCATGACATTTTCCTGGAAGATTAAAATATAGATACAGAATAGGGAAGTCACAAGTTCTGAATTTCCACATGCAACAGAGACACCCTATAGTCCACAGCAGTATTTGCCCAGGAGCATGTTTGACTTGTATTACACTGTTTTGTTGATTATAAATCTCTTTTCAGCTGTGTCCTCTTGTCTCGTGGAACGAGCAAAATGAAAGTTGAAATTGCTGGAGGACTGGAGATGTATAACTATTTTGCAACTTTACTTCAATACTAATCATTTCCATTTTTCTTTCCTTTTTTTTTTTCTTTTTTCTTTTTTTTTTTTTTCCCCAGAGGGTATGAACTGTATGAACAAAGATCATGGGTGTGCCCACATCTGCCGGGAGACGCCCAAAGGTGGGGTTGCCTGTGAATGTAGGCCTGGCTTTGAGCTTGCCAAAAACCAGAAGGACTGCAAATGTAGGTAGATGAAGATTAAATTTCAAATGCCCCGAAATGTCTTGTTTTCTTTGTTGTTGTTGTTGTTGTTGTTGTTGTTGTGTTCCAGAAGAAATTAACTTTGTTTTAGCCAAAGATGATTTGTGATGTCAGCGATGTGGGGTTTTTGCTGTGGAAGGTGTATTTGGGGATGGATAAGAGGGATTGAATGATGGAATGTTGAAATCCTGACAGTGGCTCCCTTGGCAAAACAGCAACAACTTTTCTACCTTCCTGTCAATGCAGAAAGGTGAAGGATCAGTTTAATCCAGAATTTTCTTGTAAAGCAGCACAATTAAAGCATAGTGGATTTTGGCTTGCAGTATTTGGGAAGACCTTAGTGACAGATGCATTGAGAAGTCTACTAATAGATTTAATGATAAACCCACCAGAGCTATCAAATTAAGAGTGTGAATTCCTCTTTTTTAAAGGATGGAAATGATTGCTCTAGTCCTGATTCCACTGCACACAGTCTAGCTTTCCTTTTATTATTTGGAAAACACGCAGCTGTATCATATATACTTCAGACAGAAGCCCTGAGTGGCATATTCTTGAAGCTGGGATGCAAAAGATACAGATACTCATTAGCACACAAAATTAGAAATTGCTCTGTTCAGGTTAAAATAATTTACTTCAACATCATTATCTGAAAGCTTCAGGATTGAGTCTTTCTGGTGGCTTCAGTGAGTGTTAGATCTGATTCCAGTAGCTTCCATTCCTACTTGGTAGCTTTGTGAGAGACCAAAAAACAAGGAAGTTTAATAAAACAACGTGAAAAATGTTTGGTGCTTGGCATAGGGCCAGTATTTATGAGACGATCTTTCTTATACTTCTGGTTTTGTCTTGCTGAGATCTCCACTGTGTAAACATGCTGAGATGATATTAGTTCCCAATTACAAAGTCAAAAGAATCACCTTTGATTATCACCAAGAAATGCCACAGGATATCATACAGCCTGATTTCTTCTCAGTATTAAGAGGTTACACAGGGCCAAAGGCAAAAGCACAGAGAAAAATTGCCTTTATGGTAATTTCCATTCTCAGTGTTTATCAGAAGTGGACGTTGCGTGCTGGTCATTGCAGTGCAGCATCAGCTACATTGGTGAAGTGGGAGAGGATGTTTATTTTTGCTGTTTGTTATTTGTTTCCTCAAATTGTGTATTCTTTAGGAATTTCAGTATCCCTTTTCATAGTGAGATGGTGGCAGGAGTATGAAAGCGTTTTCCAGAACATTATTTCTAAGTGCCTCAAGGTTTAATAGAGTGAAAAACCTCAATTCATTCTGTGCCCTGTGGTGTTCACATTGTAGCTGGAAGTGTAGTGAACTTCTGGTGATAGATCTCTAAGGGAGAATGTTGAGTTTTTCAAGGCTGCAGACCTTACTTTGGAGTGCACCAACCCCTAAACCCACAGCACATTCTGCAAGTATTTTGCAGAGTTTTATTTAAAGCAACTACTTCTGGCCCTCCCAAACGCAAAATAGCCAGATAGCCTGGGACAATAATTGTGAGATTACAGCAGGCTTTTTTTAAAGATCTGGTTCTGAAACCAAATACTGACTTTTAAAAAAACCTTTTCAGTGGGATTGGCTTAAACCTTGAGCTGGAGTTTTGCAAGTGACAAGACTGTCATTAAATTCTAATTACATAATCACATACTATCATCTGATCGTTTATCACCTCATGCTGATAAGGAGGGCACTCTCGGTGTCCTGCCTCATTCACTGTACATGATGGCCGGGGCTCATTGAACAGGCGTGTGTTCAACATCTTCCTCTCCATAATTCAAACCCTCTTGTGAACCTAAAATTTTTTATTTCCTTGTGGGTTTTCCCGTGATACTCATTACTGTAATATCAAAGTGCTTTGTAGGCACTGGCAGTGTGTTTTCAAAACAGTCTTGTCAAGTTACAAAGTGCTGCTTTGCCTGGCGTACGGATGGGAAATGGATATAAGGATGGTGATGTCAAAGCCATTTAGTAGTGACAGGTGATGGACAAGGAACACACAGAGCCCAGCTCAGCATTTACAGCACTTTGGTGTGATCCCAGCAGAGCTCCTGGTGGCTCCAGCTGGAGTTGCAAATGCCACGGAGGAAGGAATATAGTATCAGTAACCTGTAGCAGAAGGGATCCAAGTGACATGCCAAGCCCTAAGTGGGAATTCCACGGCGAAGGCAGAAGTAGATTAGAGTTTTTAGGGCTCTGTCTGAACAAGACCATGCTTTCCTGACAGTCCATCTCTGATGTGCTAGTCACTCTGCAGCAAATGAGAAAAGATGCCCAGCTGTTTCCACAGCCCTGACTTTCCCCAGCTTCCCTGGGCACTAAATGACACAGGAGTGTTCCCTGCATTTGCCAGTAAGGAGAGAGATCATGATACAATGTGTCTCTGGACAAGAAGTCTGGGATTTTGCAGTTTTTGAGTGCTTAAGATTGCAGCCTTAATGCTTTCTTAGTGTAAATTCTAAGGAGGCAATTTCTCAGTCGCCCAGCTTGCGACTGAGAAAACAGTGGGACTGAAAGGGACCTCAGGAGGTCGTCTGGAAAAACACCAAAATCCATACATAATTCCTCAGATGAGCTGCATCCTTTAGATCCAAAACTTCAGTAAACTTCAGCTTCTGGTAGTTTACTGATATTTCTGTAAAAACTGCTTTAATGGCTTTATTAGAAGAATATTATGCTTTGTCAGTGGTCCTCATAGACACTTGCTGGCAGCAGAAAGAAGAGACTTCAGAGTAGTGAATTTGGTTCCAGATTATATTGAGAAAATATGAGAATTTACCTCCTCTTTCTACGTCTGTGTCCATGACAGATTGTAGGATCCTGCTCCTGAGCATGATTGCATAAGAAATTTTTGATAAACTGAAGATTTTTTCCCCCAAATATCAGCAAACCAGGACATTTTGTGTTCACCTCTTTATTAGCTAGAAGTTGAAAAAGTAAGAGGAAACCTATAGCATCTGCTGTGTGGGAATAAATATATCTGAGTTCTAACAGATAGGTTTATATTCTCCTTTGGTTAAAAAAAAAGATACTATTTTCCATCTCTTTTATTGTAACATGATTTATAATATTTTAAGGTGATGTGTGTCTGTCGGAATTTATCATTTTGCCTCTTTTTGTTTGCCTCTTTGATTTCATGGACTCTGAATGAGCACACAGTCTTTTGCATGGCTGCAGAGTCCAGATTAATCAGAAATAATTTTTAAAAGAACACTTGGGGAATTCTCAGTAATACTGCTTTAATTCTTTCTGACAAAAATGGAGTAGATCTGGATGTCCCTTCGCTTTTTTTTTTACGATTTTCTTCCTCTAAGCAAGAGAAACTTCTCACCGTGTCACTGCCACGGAATTAGGGCTGGAAGAAAATTGAAATGACGTATTTTACAACTGGGTTTTGTACCAATTTCACCTGTAGGGCTGTCAAACTCCAGAATTTTGGCTCAAGTTGCTTAAAATAAATAAATAAATGAATTGCAGTCTAGACAGAAACTCAAATCCTTCAAAAACGTGATTTACTAATGCTTGGAGGAGACAGGAAAAGGAACTGACCTACATCCGTGTTCACTGACTGGGTAGAACAGGAACCAGTAACTTTAATATACAGGGAAACTCTAAAAGAAGTGTGTGATTCTGCAGGGTTTACTATAAATGCCATCAGTCTGGATTTTTTCACAGACAAATATAGTAAGGAAAAGTTCCTCATATTTACATCAGATATTTTCATCCCTGCCAGCAGAGGCTTTCAGCAAGGAATGCCAAAAATAACCACTGCAGTCAAGTTTTTAAAAATATGGGCTTTGTTGCTGATTGCACTTTAAATTCTCAATAAAAATACAGAAATGTATTCAAACATCTGGCATAAACAAGACCTTTAAGTTAATTTGTGATGGCATAGAAACATGGAATGAACCTCCATATAGCCCTGGAGGCACATGGGGTCAGGAAGGAGGGGAGGAAAGGTAGAGGAAAATCACTTTACCTTGAATTAGAACAAATCAAAGATGGGAGGTTTAAGGATAGAGAATTGACATAAAATTTTGTTTGGTTTGCATCAAAAATAGAAGTTAAAATGCTGCTGTGTAGTGAAGGGAAAGAAATGTTGCAGAATTATTTGTTTCAGGTGTTTTGTGGGGTTTTTTTCACAAAAAGAAATGATTAGTTAAACTGTAAAAGCAGAGGAGGAGAAAGAATCCCTGAGAGTGGCTGTTGCTTAGGGAGACTTTTTAATGTAATTCCTTGGAAGCTTAGGGTTCTTATGACTTGGGGTATGTGCGTTCAATTCCCTCCTCTGTCTGAACCCACAATTCCCATTTCCCAGTCTAGTCAAGCTCCAGTAAGGGAACATGGATCAGGCTGCTCTCCATCTCCAGCTGGATAGATACTCCTGGAAAGTGAGGTGGGAATCCAGGCAGGCTCCCTCAGAGATTGTTCTTAGCACTGGGCACCGAGGCTGTTCCCTCTCTGTCCCTGAACAGCACGAGGATTTTATTCCAGGTGTACAATGGGAAGGACCAGGGATGCACCTGTAGTGGCCTCAGGTCTGTGCTCACCTGGGAGAAGGACAGTTCCTTTTGGGATCTTTGCCAGAGTTCAAGGACTGAGGCTGCAAACTCGCAGTTCCCACACCGGCAGGGCGTTTTAACGGGAATTCTGTTGGGTGTGCTGTGGTGGGTCTCCCCCTCAGTAGCTTTTCTTAGAACTGTTCCGTTTTAAGCTCAGTATTTCAGTGGTTACTGAGAGGGACACGTCAGCTCACACCAGAGGGGGGAAATTTCAGTTCTAGGCACTGTGACTGAAAATTCCGGTCTACTCCATTTTCAGAAGGTGGGATTAAAGCAGGGTCACTGAGCTCGGTGGGAAAACAGATGAGCTGCATTAGAGGGAACCTCAGTTTAGAGTCAGATACATGATTTTCAAACCCTGTTAACCATTATCTTGGTTTTAGTGTATATTTTTCAATTTGCTCCCCTGGCTCTTCTATAAATTTTCTTATCTAGAAGGAAAATTCTGATAAGACCAACGTGAGGAAGCTCCCTCTGCTAGCAGGAGTCAGCATTTATATTACTATGACATTTCAAAGCAAGGAGATGAAGGGGAAGCAAACAAGAGATGCTGTCTATAGACTTGAAAATATTCGTGTATTGGCAGACTGTTAATTTCTTCATGCCATATCCATCATGGACATGAAGCTTTTAGGAAGAGGTGGAATTGGGTATCCACTCCTACTAAAATTATTAATACAAATAGACTGGGGAAAATGTAGCACATGCCTTGGTTTTTCTCTCTCCGCTGCATGGATCGAGGTTAGGGCAGGAGACAGACCTGAGGGAGGGGGCAAAAAACGAGAAGAACCCCAAAATAACTGCAAACACAAAATGTTAATGTTGCCTCATGTCTTGGTATGTTACTGCTCTTCCTTGTTCCGCAAGGCCCTCAAGACTAATTGGTTTCATTGTCGTTTTATTTATATATACATATATACACATTCATTTGGGGCTTAACTAGTAACCTGTAACTATGGGAATGGAGGCTGCCAGCACACCTGTGATGACACAGATACGGGGCCTGTGTGCGGCTGTCACCAGAAGTACGCCCTGCACTCGGACGGCCGAACCTGCATCGGTAAGTCCTGCGCTGCAGCGCCTTTTTATTTCCTTCTCCTCGCGGAGCGCGCGTGTCTGCACGTACGTGTGCGTGCACATGAGTGGGGGCGCGTGCGTGTGTTTGTTCCTCGCGGGGCTTCGGCCCCGCCGCCGAGAGAAGCGTGGGGCAGCAGCTCCTGCCGCGGCTCAGGTCACACCGGGCGGAGAGAGGAGCGTTCGTGCATGTTCTGTCAAAACCGGTGTTAATGAAGCACCCCCTTTGTCACTCACGTGCAGCTTCCGTTTCTGTTCGTAACTCTTGTTAATTTGGGAAGTCAGAGGGCTGTAGAAGGTAATTTTTTGAAGTGAAAAGGTGTAGGACGTAATGTCCAGTGAAAGTCCAGCTCTTCCCTTCGCTTCCATGAGTCAAGACTTCCTTGCGCAAGCAAGGTTAGGAAAATGATCTTCTTTTCTAAGCTGTTATCAGGGAAAATTAGTCATCAGGATGTGCCTTGTTCCCTGTTGTATGATTTATCATTCTAAAAATCGTAATACCTGTAGTGAATAAGTCTTCATTCAGAATATCAGTAGGAAAAAGCTGTTGAAGAGGTGGAGCATCTTGGGAGATGCTGTGCAAGCATTTATGATTAGAAAATGTATTATTTGCTTAACACCATTTCTTTCCACTCTGCTTTAAAAGAAAAAAAAAAAAAAAAAGAAAAAGGCAAAAAGGGTATTTTTGCATAGTGCAAGTTAACGTTTGAGAATTCTTGGTGACAGATCAGAATCTAAAATCCATAATGGTTTTTTCATTGGTCAGGGCTTTGAGAGCAGGTTTTATTGAATGGATAATTGATCTTCTGTTTATTATCGTTCACTAATACCCTTGGATTGATGTATTATTTTGTCCAGCATGTAAAAAATGATTTGAAAAGCTGTGTACACTGCACCTGTTTTTTACTTTTTTGTCCCATTTTTGTAATGTAATACATACAACTCCATGTTACATTCCTTGGTCTTGTGATGTAAGTCACATATTACTGCCTGTGCTGATTTTCGTCCCTCTAAATAGTTCTTTCTCTTAGAATACTTTTAATTTTTTTATTTCTTTTTCTTTTTTTACATTTTTATTCCTGCTTTCTGGTGATGGTTCCTGATTGCCTGTCTTGTCTGATAACTGACGTTTATTAATTATTTACAGAGAAAAAAAAAAAGGCAAAACAAAAACAAAAACTCAAACAAAAGCCTCTATTGCAGCCTGATCCCATCTAGAACTTGTTAAAAACAAAACAAAACAACTTCTTGTTACCACTCAACCATGTAGTGTTGCCACAAACAAAACCTGCCAGCCTCCTCCTCCTCCTCACTTCAGTGATTCCAGTGTTTGCTGTCTTCAGTGGTGTGTCTTTTCCAGGCATCACTGCAAGAATGCAAACTTCTGCAATGCCAGATAAATACTTGTTGACCCTTTGTCTAACATATTTTGTCTCCGTTTGCTTGACTTAACCTTTTATTTTTTTTTTTTATTTTTTTTAATGTTTGCTGCATGTGAAAGTCCCCACTTGCACTTCTTCGTTTTGGTTTTTTCCTAATCAGCATTTCCCTTTTCCTAGAAATCATTTCATTTACCCAGCTGCTGCTTCTCCATCGCCCTCCTGTATCAGAAACCTTTAATTTTATTTCACCTACTGATCATCTCTTCCCACACTTGTGACTGTTTCTGTGTCTTTCTAATGAAGCATAACCAAAGTCCTCACTACGCTGTATGAAACTCTTACATGTAGGATATCAGAGACTACCTTGTCAAATGATCTTTTTGATTCCATCATCTTGCTCACTGCATGCTTCTAAAATTACTAAACCCTCTTCTTGCAACATCTTTCCTAGCATTGAATGTTTAGCTAGTAGTGTTTCATAGACAAGCAGGCAACCAGCACTGCCCAAATTGATCTTTTTTTGTGTTTGTTTGGTTTGTTGTTTGTTTATATTTTTTTTTGGTGTTGTTTTTTGTTTAATTTGCATGCTGGTGTTTGGTCTTCTCCTTCTCTGATGTGTCAGTGTGTACAAGACTATGGTGCATCCATCACCGGACTCTTCCTCCTCTCTCTGTCTGTCTTAGTCCTAGTCTTAGTCTTCTGCCTCCCACCTTCAGATCCTGGTGCCACCATCAGCCTGAACCACAGTTTGGTAGTTTGTTTAACTAGCCTTCCTGAATTTTAATTGTCATCACTAACACCTCTCTGGGGCACTCACGGTTAGCTGTCTTCTCCTCCGGTAGGAATCCAGCTTCCTGTGTGTTGTTAATTACTTCACAGTCGACCATTCTCCCTTCTCACCCTCTTCCTTCCTCCTCTCCCTGAACACCCTTTAATTTTTTCCTGGGGTCTCAAAGGGAATTAACTCTCTAACGGGGATTTAGTGCTTTCATGCCTTGCTTCTTGGCTTCGGCTGTGCCATGCCAAGAAACTGTCTTAGGCAGCGGAAAATTGGGCTTGTGATTAACCAACTGCTCCATGTTTGTCCCTTACTTGTGTTTTAGAGAAGGATGAGGCTGCAATTGAGAGTTCTGAGTACAATGCCACGTCAGTAGCTGATGTGGACAAGCGGGTGAAACGGCGGCTACTTATGGGTAACACTTTTCTTCCACTTCCTTTGTTGTGCTCTCACTTTTGTCTGTATGTGTGTTGGGGGGGAGGTTCTCTTTTGGTCTCGTTTGGTTTTGGTCTCCTTTGGTTTTGGTTTGGCTTGTTGGTTTTTTTTGTTTTTTTTTTAACCCGACTTCGTCTGTGTGGAAAGGTCACCGATTTTGTTAAGTTCTCATCTGTTGTACAACTTCATTTCTTGTTTTTAAACTTCTTTTTTTTCCCCCCTAATGCTGCAGCTTTAATGTGCAATTTCCTCTGCGTAGAAAGAAGCTTTTGCCATTAACCTTACTTACCTTTTGCAAGCTGCTTTTTACATGTGGTTTGTGTGTTTGTGTGTATGTGTTGCTGTAGGATTCACGAAAAACCTCCTGTTTCAGGCCTGCCTGTTGACTTAAAAGTGAATGATGATGATGATGATGATGATATAAACCAATGTTCTATTACATATGTGGTGTTAAATGAACAACTGTATTTGCCTAATTAAAATTTCCTGTGCTTTTGATTGAAGCGTAAATATTATGACTGGAAATTCATTTATTTCCTTTGTGCAGCTATTTCAGTAACCACTGAAAGATCTTTCCCTAGTGACTAGCAAGCTTCCAGTATGTTCTTCTTTCAAGACTGAAGCATGGCTTGTTCCTCTGTGTTGTTGGAGCCTGAGAGTGGAAGGGAATACGAAGTGCACTGAACAATGAGGATAATTCTTTAGCTTCTGCTCTCACTTAACCCACTGCACACCCTTGTGCTTGTCGTCTTCACGTTCCATTTATGGCTGTTAGTGAGAATGGCCTTTTGGGAATGGAGAGGGGAGAGTGGCTGGACCTCTGCCCGACCCTTTCTGTGTGACAGAGGGGGGCAGAGAGCCAGCAGTTTGGGCCTTCCCAGGTGGTTTATTTCTCTGTATTTTCCATTCTGATGCCCTGCTCACCACATACAATTATTTCCACTAGGTTTTAAACATAGTGAGCATTGGGGAAGATGTACCCATTTACAAGACAGGGATTCCCCACCCGCAGAAGAGCTTCAGGCCACGACAAGGTTCTGCTCTTCTCCCTCAGGGTTACTATTTCATTTCTTAAAACCTCCTGAGTCCTTTTGCAGAGGGTCCTTCTGCCCTTTGGCACGCTCAGCTCTGGCTGTGAGCGCCCGCACCTACCTGGAGTGACCAACTCTAGGAGAGCAGAATAATCACTCTGAATAGTTAGTCGATTGCTGGGCTAGTGGTTGCCGTAGGTGATGGTATTTATGAAGTTTCCACATCATTTGTATCATGTCACCCATGACAGACCAGCCCCTCACCAGCAACCTGTGTTGGGAATGGCACAGTGCTATAACTCTGTTATGGTATTAGATGACAATATCGAGGTAGAATATTTTCCCTCATGTGAAAACCCGGGGGCACATGTCCTTTTATTTTTAGCTTATCCAAGATTGCTGATTTGCAGTTAGCTTGCAGGCCCAGCAAGTGAGCCAGATCAGTGTACTGTTTAATGACAACGCTGTTTCAAGTAATTCAAGCTAACAAGAGCTGTGAGGCAGCTCATCCTGCTTTGGAAAGGTGCTATTAGCACTTTTAGCCATAATTTCTATAAGACCTATCGTCTCACAAAAAGTCAGGGGGAAAAAAAACTGCCTCAAGACTGCTGAAAAATGCAGCCCTGTAGGCCTAAATGGCGAGTTTGCCCAATCAAAAATAGCATGTACAATACAGTTTAGAGGTACTGAGCAACATAATGCACTGTATTGATGCCTCACCCTGTCATAAAAGTAATTATCCAACCTGAAAATAAGCTCACACTGCTTACAAGAGTCCAGGAAAATGGCATTAAAAAGTTTAGCATTAAAAAGGTTAGCAACAGCCTTCTTAATTACACCTGCTCTACAAGTTCCAAGCTGAACACAGACTGTGGAAATAGATTTAGGGAGATAGTTTAAAATCCAGTTTGCAAAATACATTGTTTAGCTCTTCAGTACCTCCTGTATTAGCAGGTATCAACCAAGAGCTGAGAGTCATTCCTTAGTAAAATATTGACTAGAGGAGAAAAGAAATTCAGTTAGTGAGTGAAATCCGGGTGGGGGGCTTATCACTTTGGGACTTCTCTATTTCTTTATTTCTACTGATTTCTGATGCTCAGAATTATTTTTTTTTTAATGGATCTTACTAATTTCCGAAGTGTAGTGGCATTTCCATGAAATTCCACGTGTCTTCAGATGTTTTCTAAACAGCTGGTTTGGAAAGTACTGGAAGGCTCCTCAGGAAACATTTTTTCCCAGCTTTTCTAAATGGACTGTGATTTTTGGCCCTCCTGTCTTGGGAGAGCAGGAAAAGTGGATGACTTTATATAATTTTAGTAGTCTATTGAAAGGTGCTTTCAGTTGCAAGTCCTGAGCTGATAATTTCTAGTCCCCTGTCATTTGCTGCACACTACTAAAATGACTATGATCTCTGTAACCCTTAATATCAGCCAAGATACTATTATTAATAATAAGATTATTAAATATTCTTATTTATTACAAATAGTTATTAAGAATAAGCTTGCACAAGATGATTTTAGGAGAACATTTTGCTGTCATTTTGCTACAGCAAGACTGGCCACCTCTGTGTCTTGGACTGATTATTACAGGGGCTGTGTCCTAGTCATGGTGTGGTCCCTTGACTTGAGGCAGACAAGAAACTGTTCTTCTCTCATGACCTACACGAAACTCTCCTTTAGAACCGTCCAATGATTGCTAGGAATTTTCATCCAGCTTTTTTCATAATGTTTGGAAAGAGTCTGTGGATTAGGAAGGACATTCACCCTGCAGAAGTTCACACACCCCCAGGCATTTAAAATCAGAGCTTTGCCATTGTCTGTAAGGTCCATTTACACCCCCCTGGTTGCAGAACACCTTGCACTTAACTATAAACCAGTAGGGCACAACCAGTGTCTTCAGGTCTTCTTAAACACCTGCAGTTAGTTGAGCACTGCCTTCAGCTCTTAAAATTATGTTCAATCTCTGTTTTGTGTGGTACAGCACTTTTTTTTTTTTCTGAAAATGTTCTCAGTGTGTTTCTTAGGAGAATCGCGGAGACCTTCTCCCTCTACCTTCTTTTTCCTTGGGAACCTCTTTGCCACCACTGTTGTTCCTGTCACAGAATCATAGCATGAGACTGCCCTAGCTGGTTAAAGGGGTCTAAATCTAGCATGAATTTGAAATACAGTGCATCATGCCCTGCCTACCTTTCTGAAAGCTGTTCTAGTGTGGGCACACAACTTTCGAAGCGCTACATTCCTGCTCAGCCCTACTAATACATGTGTCCTCAAAATATCTGGTCCTGTGTCACACCTTCAGCAATGGAGGTTGATTTTGTTCACGTTTCCATCTCCCTTTTCGCTGTTGCAGCCCTGGATAGAATTCCTAAGTCCAACAGCCCCACAACTGTACAACTGTAAAGATGAGTCATCCAGTAGTCCAGCTCCTTATCATTAAATAAATCGTAAATTTATCAAGTCTCGTGGGTTTAACATCCTTCTTGGCCACTGTCTTTCACTCAGAAAGGCTTCAGGGTTTTTATAGAGCAATTGTCTGAAGCTTTCTTGTACACAGAACGTGATATTGTGGACACAAAGGTAGAGTTTGTAGCACCAGTTATGTCATTGGGCTGCCTCATTACAAATAAATCCAATGCTTGCAAAGATGTGACAGGCAGCTCAAAACTTCCCCTTTGAAGAACCAGAGCTGTAAAACTGTCTGGTGTTAAGGAGATAATGCTTTGCTCTTTGGCTACTCTTTACATCAACTCTTAGAACCAAATGATTTCGTGACTTATTTTTAAATATTGTCTTTAAAAATGCAGTCACTTGTTAAGTGCCATCATCAGAGGCCTTACCAGACTGCATGAGGTGTTTTAGCAACACAACCACGATGTTCTATCCACGATCTTAGCCTCTGATCACCTCTTTTTGAAGACCATTTCTCACTGTGTTTCATTTTCCTTCCTGTACCCTTTAGCAGTCAGATTCATTGGGGTTTGACCTCAGTGACTTCAGAACAGCTGCCAAGGCTTTGTTCATCTTCCTCACCTTCAGTCCACCTTTTTCATTCTTTCCAGAGATCACTGTTACAAGAACTCACTTTGGCAGTAAAATGTTCTTGTAAGGTTGGTTCCTTCTTGTCACAAGAAGAGAGTTTTACAAAGTTCTTTTGGGTGTAGCAAATAGCAACAGGACATTGAGCCCATCTCGAAGTTAAGGGAGCACAGTACTTTCCCTGGCGTGTTTAAGGGAAGTATCGTGGTGCAAGTAACAGTAATGCCATTGCTACACATGGCTTCAGAAACCCAAACTCTACTCAGAAACTCATTCTTTCATGGGACAAGTTCAGCTCATTTTGTGCCAGGGCAGCTTAAGTGGACACTTCCAGTGGACACTGACTTCTTGGGTCATTAATGAGGTTGTTTGCAACCTGCATCAGAAAGAGTGATGCAGTTCTCTTCCCTTGAAGCTGGCTTCCAAGATCCCTACAAATCGTTTAATGTCAATTGGTCAGCTCTTTCATCCAGTCTCGTGCCTCCTGAAGGTACCTGGAACCATCAGCCAAGGTAACTAACTGTGTTTATCCTGTCCTGGCCAAAGCTGCTTTGATTTCAGATTTTTAGCCCAGTACCTGCAAAGGATTTTAGTGAGCTGCTCGTATCATATTAAGAAAAAACCCACAATTTGAGCTTGTCATCGTGCCCTACAGCATTTGCAGCAAAGGTAAGCATTTCAGCATCTGTTACATCAAACAGACAGAGAGATTTACAACTTTAGAGCTTAGGTTCACCCATTTGAACCAAAAGTGGCACTCAACTTCATGTATCTCGAGTCATCTGAGCTTCATAATCAGACATGTTGGTATCTTTTCCTACACCACAGTTATCTAAGGATTAGGCTACCCTGTTCATCCTGGACATCAAGCATGCTTTTGTCTGGAGCACCTGATTGCCTCAGTGGCAGAAAGGTACCTGGTTATAGCTCTTTTCCGCACCAAATTACCTCTGCAGGTGACAGGTTGTGTCAACTGGTTGTTAGTGAGCAGAGGTAGAACCATCTGATGTGAGCTGAGCACGCTCCCCAGGAGTTCAGGACAGAGAGGCCATCTGAAGCACCATCCTTGGTTCTGCACTTGCCCCTCACAGGTTTCATGCAGCTCTAACCAGAGCATTCCTCCACGTTCCCTGTTTTCCAGTGAGTTAAGATCCTCCCTCAGGTGTCTTGCATAAAGTAGGGGTTGCAGCGGGCACACACCCAGTGTGTGAACTTCATACTGATCACGGCGGGAGCAGAAAGCAAGGGCATTTATTGGAGAGGTCTTGTCCCTGTGCACATCCACAGGTCAGCCACCCTTCTCCCCTTCTTTCCCTTAGTCCATCTGGAAATTCCTGGGATTCCAGAGCTCGGAAGAATGGATGGTGTGGGACTGTGTGGTCTTAAGGCTAAAAGAAACCCTCAGGTCTTAACTTGCAAGGATCTATGCCCTGCATGAACATGCACATGAACAGCAGATAAAAAACTTCTGATTTCTCTGGTGTTCTTTTTCTTCCCACCTCTCCCTGTGACACACTGAAGAGGTTAATCTTTTCTACTGAAGACCATGAGCTTGGTAGAGCAGCAAGGGGGTGTCATGGCTTCTGGATTTTGGAATCACAGAGTAACTTGGGAATTTTCTAGTCCATTGGGTCCATCTGACCTAAGCTGTTGCTTCCAGTCTGGTGTTTTGTCTGTTGGGAATTTCAGGACTTAATTTCATTGAATCACTGTTTTCTCTTCAGCAGAGACATACAGCTCTTTCTCCACTGCAGGAAAACACAATCCACAAAGTTAACTA
The DNA here is from genome assembly GCA_013396775.1 of Cephalopterus ornatus. NCBI lineage: Eukaryota > Metazoa > Chordata > Aves > Passeriformes > Cotingidae > Cephalopterus > Cephalopterus ornatus. The sequence goes on along the minus strand of VZRE01015185.1, from coordinate 40,574 downwards.
GAATTACCAGAGTCTCATAATTAAATTTATTTTCTCCTGCCACGTTTAAAATGATGGCATATCAATCCCTGCATATCCTTTCAGTCATCAAGGATCTCTCCTCTGGTGATTCAGTGTAAATAACTTCTCCAAAATCAAACCTCTCTCTTGAAATTCTGTATAAACCACACACTGATTGTATAGTTCATATGGAAGTCCACTATTTTCTGCATTTCAGGCCTTAATGGTAGAGCCATATTTAGCTTCTTTTCAGCTCAGGAAAAGGAGCTGTAGAACAGTAGAACTTACTAAAGCCATGCATTCTTAACCTAAAAAAAATCCTTTCACCTGATGAGAATTTTCTGTCAAAAGCCTTTTTTTCATGAAAGTAAGTTTTGTGGGAAGACTCAGGTTTTCAGAGTGCTTTTGCTTGGAATGATCTTCAGAAATAAGGAGGCAGGATGTACACAGGAGTCTTGTTAGAAGTTCCTCATTTGAAACGTGAGGAGATAATACTGAAGGCCCTTTCTCCCTTTCTTAGTGCATTGCCACCCGTGTTCAAGGGAAATGTTGGTCTGTAAAGTCACACTAACTCATCGTTGCCTCATGAAGGTGTTCCACCCTTGGGGCCAGTATTGATAACCAATAGCCTGATAAGGGCTTGGGATTCTTCAGGTTCAATAAACATAAAAGCGTAGAAAATGTGATTTTCTAACATGGCATTTAATGCCCTAACTGCCAGGCATTGCATGTATTATGAGCTCTGGTTTGCCATTAGAGAATTTCCCCAAGTCTTAGGTTGTTTGATTCCAGTGTGAGTTGAAAACAGATTCTGCAAGCTTCGTTTTTGGTTTCTTTCAAAATGGAATTTTGAGGAGTTTCCAGGTGATACTACTCCCAGTTTTCTGTCTCAAAGAGCAGGGAGGTGGGCAAGCGGGTGTTTGTTTTCAAGTGTTCTTTCAGAGCAATTAGCTTCTATCATAGTTACAGCCTGCCAAGGGTCACTTTAAGCCAGGAGCACCTTTTCAGTCTGTACTTTAGTACCCAGCTCTGTTGTGCTGCCTCCTAGGACTCTTTCCAGTTACTTAAAATACGTCTTTATTTTTCTGAATGGCTTCTCCCTGACTTAGAACTGCTCACTGACAGCAAACCAAGCGTGTGGCCTCTTTGTGGTTTGGTCAATAAAGAATTTAAAACATATAACTAACAGGCATATTGCTGGGAGGCTCCCTGAGTCGGTTACTGGCTGTGAAACCAAGACCTTGCTTTAACTCCTTCTGTCAGTTCTACTTTGCTGTATGAAATCATAGCAAACGGGGGAAGGAATCCCTGAGGTCATTCATGCATTCTCTCTCTCCCAAGGGCAGGTCCTTTCATCTCGAGTTATCGTCACTTTTATTCACTGAGTTTGTGAATGGTGTGCTATTTCCTGTAAAAATCCCTTTTCTTCATTTCTTTGCTGATGATAAAGACTCTGACCTTATCCAGAATTCCTGGCAATACCTTCCATTGTTTTGCTTTTCCATTTTAAATGAAAGGATTTGTCCAAGGTCAGGAGATAATGCTCCTTGGCAATGTTCAGAGAATTTCAGTTTCTCTTAAATGCAGCTTCTCTGTGTAGAAAACGCAGCACAGCTCCTAGTGCTAATTTTAAGGGTCCAGACTGGACTCACAGGGTGCTTATAAAACACCTGATCCAAATCTATCAAGTGATGTTCCCTAAATAATGTCGCGTTCCCTGAAGAGGAATCGATCTATCACACATTCCCTATGTGGCAGTGCAGAATTCTCATCCTATTTTCATGCAAATAAAATTCTACCAATCATGAAATTGCAAGGAAATGAGGAGACAAGCATAACGAAGGGAAGAATTCCACATCCTGCACGTTACCCTTTCTGTCTCACCTTTTTCATTCCCTGAATATGGAGCTCTTTCAGTTTCTCCTTCATCTGTTCACAGCTATTTGTTTCTTTCATTATACTCCTGTGAATGCTCTTTCTCTCTCCTTTCAGCATCACAGAGCAGAATTTGCATGAGAATAGCATAGTTCTCCCTTAACCGAAAATTGAAATATTTCAGTTGTATGTTTAGTTTCGTCCTGTGCTTGTTTGTCCTTTGGGTCCCTCCTGGTTCCCTGATGCCGTGGCACATAGAGCATGTACTGCCACTTGCAATAAAATTCTCTTTATGGATGGCAGCAGCAGCCTTACCATGTGTTCTCTGTCTCATGGCTTTCTTACTCATACTGAATATTCCCTCTTATTTCAAGGCAAGCTCAGTTTATAATCCGCAGACTATTTTTTTTTTTTTTAAATTGCCTGAGTTGAATTTTAATCTCTTCCAAGTCTCAGGCTTTCAAAAACTGTGTATTTTTGGTCAGAGTTTGAGGGGGTTCCAGGGTGTGGGGTTTTATTCAGTTAGGACTTTTATCCAGTCCTGCAGTTCACCTGCACACAGCTGTGATGCCACTGGTGGTTAAAATCGTTTCTGTATGATTCTCTGTATAACATAAAAGTTAAGAGGAGAAGGGTACTGTGAAAAACCAGTGAAATCCTGGTGTTGGTCCTCATGAGAGCCCTAAAATGCTGCAGTGATGCAAAGAATCATTACAGACAATGGCAATTCATGGTTTCAGATTAGACCTTCTCAAAATTCCCAAAGCCATGTATTTGGCTTTCTTTAACAGATATCCTTAATCTTTCCTCACTTGTTCAAAGTTTGTGTTTTGCTGTGAATTAGATACACAGAAGTAAATACATTTTTATGTGCTTAGGATAGGTAAAGAGGTTACCCCTTGGTTCAGGCACAGTAGCAGTTCACAGCAGCTTTAGTTACAGCACAGCTGCTGAGAAACCCTTCTTGCCACTCCAGTTTCCAGGCAGCATTACCTCAGAGGCACCTCTTTAGGAAAAAGTGGTCTAAGGTAATCCATACACCTCATACTTTCACTGGCTAAAACAGTGAGTGCACTAAAGCTGATATTTGCAACATTTAGCCTTCAGTTCCATCAAGACTGACTCGTTCATGTGTCTGACCCCTGAATTTAAGACAGTTATCTGAGCATAATATACTGTGTTCATATACTGTGCCAAATTCAGACCAGGTGCAGAAGGAGATATGGTTACATTCTGAGGACTATTACTGATAACTTTGCTTGGACTGTGACCTACTTTGATAGGGCCTGATATCATCTCTGAATTCAGGCTCCTCCATCAGGAATTCTCTTTGGCTAGCATTAAAATTGACTCAGAATAAGCTTCTCTAGGATGGCACAGATTTTGAGAGCAAAGCCTGACCGCCTGACCCCAGGGAGCTTTAGGCTACTGCAAATGAATGCCAAATAAAGGCAGTTTGAATTGCTGGTTTGCTTTAACCTGCCCCATGGTCAGTGTTATCACTTGGGCAATCATGGGAACTAAGCAGGGGGAAAAATCATTTTTCCACTTCCAGGTCTCCCTTTCAGCTGTACTTACTGCTCACCGTGTCAGCCTTTTACAGAAATCTGGCAAACTTAGAGAATATTCTTTGTTTTGGGGGGGCTGCCATCTCTTTTATTTGCAGCCTACCTGCTGCTGCAGAAAAATCCTTTTCCTCTGCCTTAGGGCAGGAGCTCAGTCCAACCTTCCTCTCTGATTCAGAGATGGCAGTTGTTGTTATCTGCTCTTAGCACTCATTGTGTCATGATCAAGAATTAGAAAGCAAAATAGGGTTTTCTGGGTCCTGTTGACTTCGATTTGCCATGCTGGGTAACAGAAAAGATCAGGTGTTTACCTTGTCCAGTCTCACAGACCTGTGTAACTTTGTTCTGCTTTGCACCATATCTCAGTTCCTGTAAAACTGATTTGGATCTTAGTTCAGACTGAACCAGGCTGCCAAAAATGAATAGGACAGATTTGCCTGATTTTGACCAATACCCTTAAAATCACATCAGGTTCTTTTGTTCATGAGATAAACTGAAGTCACAAAAATTGGCTTTATTGAATAATCGGCTAACTTCAAACAAAAAACCCCCAGATTGAATTAGAACCTTGTATTTTAAATGGTCACGTTTACTTGTTTCATAAAAAAAGCAGAAAATCAGGTTTTCAGAAATGTTCTCAAACCATATCCCATATTGTAATATCCTATATTTACTGGTTTTTTTCTTTTATATATATATCATGGTTAGAGTAGTAAATATCCTAATGAAGTAAACCATAGTGGAAATGATTTTAGTTACTTCTTGTCTATGGATCCATTGAGCAGATTGTTCCAGAATTAAGAGCTTACACTGGAAAAACACAATACAATTTCTCCCAGACTGCCTTATGTAAATAGATGTCCCGTTCTTTAGATCCCTGTTTCTGCCTGAATTTTCTGGTAGGAATTCAATAAGGATGTAGATGGGGCTACAAACATCGCGTTTAATTAACAGCAAAGTCTAACTGTTTCAAATAATGAGCTTTATGATAATTCAGAGGGAATTTAAATGTCAGTTCCATGACACTGCTTTACTTGTGTCTTCCAGTTCTTCTTCTGCTCCCTCATCAGAACAAAAGAAAACAACCCAGAAATGTGTGAAAAAGTTTGAAACAAACAAACAAACAATGCTAAAATGCTGAGATTGTCTTTCCCAGAGGGGAAAAAAACCAGTTGAAAACTGTCTGTAGGATCAATATCACCCTGAAGACCTGATGCCATTTTTAACGTCCAGTTTTTTTCCCTTCCCCAGTGTGATAAAATGAAAGCAAGTAATTTGCTTCTGCTCTTTGTTTGAGGCCTAGAAATTGTATTTGCTTTTCAAATATAAAGTTTGGTGGTGCTGAGGTGCAGAATGAGTCGAGGTCCTTGTCACCAGAAGCACAGGTGGCCGCGCACTTGGGTTTATGTTGTGCAGAGGCCTCAGCTCTTCTCTTTGATGTGGCTCCCAGGACCTCTTTCCCACATTCTGCTATTCATGTTTGCTTTCTTTTCCCCATGTTTTCTCACGACCTTGAGTTTAAGGAATTTCATCAATACATCCCTCCAATAATCCAAAATGTTAGAGGTACTGTCACATGTCCTCCCGCTCACTTGGGTCTTCGCTCTGCTAAAGAGTTTGTCATGTAGGAAAGTCAGAGTCACTAGGAAAGTTGAAGGGTATTTATCCCTTTTGGTTTGTTTTACTAAATCTGTGTGAAAATACGAAAAGCTGGCTTGATTCCTTCTATTTATATGTAGAAATAACTCTTGTTCACTGAGTGACCCTTACCCTATAGATCCAGTCATCCATGCCATGGGAAAAAAAAAAAATAAAAAATTGTTGTGTCTATTAATTTTCACTGGATGTCATCCAGAAAGCAGAAATATTACTGCTTATGTTCATCTTGTGCTGATGAACTACAATAAAGGAGTCTTCATGTGCCAGAGTTAATCTGCTAACGTAAGATTTACTGCTCTTTGCAGTGCCATGCCAAACCTAATCTCCAGTGCCTTCTCCTGGCTTTTAACCTTAAACTCTTTACTCCTGGCAAATCATCCTACCCTTAAACTGTAAAAATTCTTAAATTACCTGAACGGTTTTCCCTTCTCTGAAAGATAAAATTATTTGATACGTTGGCCTACGCGTGCACACACACACAAACAAGTGGAAGTGCCAGCAGAAGAATTCCTTCAAGCAGTAGTTTTAACCTCTAAGTCTATAAAATAGTCCTTCCCGGAGGAGTAATTGAAAATCAGAACTATATTACTTAAACAGTTTGGTTCAGGTCCTGCAAGTTGTACCTAAGGTGAGCGAGAACTCTTCCTGAAAATAAGGAATTGCAGCCTCAGCTCCATTCCCAGAAAAACACGTCAATCCATTTGTTAGCTGTGCCTCCTGGCAGTTATATGCAAATCTGTTTGTACTAATTGCCCTTTCTAATTAATGTTCTTACATAGCAAACAAGGCATAAAAATCTGAAAATCTATCCAGAGGAGCATGTGTGAATGTGTCTGGGCTCAGAGCTCTGTCCCATGCTGGTGATGCAATCCCTTGCTTTCAGTTGTTTCCTAAGTGCCAGGAGCTGATTCCACAACTGATGTAGAGGCCTGTGCCAGTGCAAAAAAAAAAAAGCCAAAAAAAAACCCAAAAAGAAACCAGTTACACTTCTTTCCCCA
>VZRE01015185.1:0-26130 GCA_013396775.1 Cephalopterus ornatus | reverse complement strand
GAAGCATGCATGCAAAAGGTGTGAAAGGATAAACTCAAGTGAAATAAGTTGCTGGCAGTTATCACCCCCACTGCAGTCAGAGTGCTGTGGTACCAGCAAGTGTCAGCCTAAACGCCAAAACTGCAAAAACTCAAGAATGCCAAAATCACATAAATTTCAACATTACAAGCAGCAGTGGGTTTGGGAAGAGGATGTCTGCCAAAGCCAGAAAGGGCAGAGACCTGCCTGGCTTATTCCCTTTTTCTTCTGGTCACATTTCCCTTGATAACTGCACCACGGCCATCTACTCCTGGGTCATATCTTTGAGATAATTTAGGTAGCTGAGAGATTGACTATTGAGAGGTTCTACTTCTAATACTAATAATGCCAGAGAAATTTGGTGTACAGCACATTAGATTAACATTCTGATGATGTGGTGCCTTATATCCAGAGTTTGATTTGGAAAGCAGCACATGGAAAATGGTCCCTCAGCCTTACCTAAGTCAAAAGTACGGCGATGACCAGTGAGAGCAGCTGTTTATTTAAGCTAATAAGTAGCTTCTCTTTGCTTGCTGTGCATAAATAAAGCTATCTGGGCTGGATTGCTCTGGGATATCCCGGAGCAGTAGGATGCATGTTGCTCAGAGTCTCTCAGAAGTAACTAAGGAAGTACAGGATTACTCCCAGCAGACTTTTAACTCATTATTCTGGTATCTCTGCTGGAAAAAAACCTGCCAAACTTTGCAAATGGAAACAGATTGGCATACACCCTCTCTGAAGAAGCTGACCCGAGCAGATAGACCACATTAATCATGATTCTTAGGAGTGGCAAGTAATACAGGGTTTTTAGGTGATAGGCCAGATACACTGCAGACTCTTTAGGCGGAGATTTCTCAGACATTGAATGAATTTTCAGTTCTCAGAAAACCGAATGCTCATTCAGGGATTTCAAGTCAAGAGGCTCAGTAAAAAAGGCATTTAAAATCACCGCTTCATTTTTTAAAATAGAGGTTGTGATCCTCAGGCCTTTGTCTAGATCACACCTTCTGTGGCTCTTCATTTGATCCCCATATTGTCCCTGCTGTGGATACCTAACAAGAATGTCTGTCCTCTCTCCCCTGCATCGGCTCTCAGTGGGCATTAAATTTGATTTTGGGCCTTTTACTTCTCTCAGGAATCCCTCAGTGAACTGTGTTTTAGAATATAGTCAGAAGAATAGGTGAGCCCAAGTTAAAAATAAGCACAGCATCCTTTGTTAATTCCTGATGGGATTAGAGGTCTTACATCATAGGGCTGAGCTATTTGTACAAGCTTAAAGATATGTGCACTGGGAAATAACATGGAGCAGCTGGGCCCTTTGAACTCATATCTTATCACAATAACCTGCTCATAAGGACATGGAAATAGTCTAATCCCAACCTACAGGGTATCCACTTTACCTGCCTGAAAAATGTCCCTGAACGGGGTTATCCTTCCCACTTCCCTTCAGAGTCCAACCAGTGAGGAATAAAGTGACTCTTCTTGAGCTCAGTAAGAGAAACAAAATATAAGGAAAATACAGTGGTGCAGAGAGGCCTCTGTTCTCTCTGGTTTTCTTCTTCCTTCTGTGTCACTCCCTCTGAAAAACACTCCACTCCAGAGGAATCAGACTTCCCTGATTTTTTATCAGCAGCAGGCCACAGCCTGTTTGTCAAAACCAGTCCACAAGTGTCCAGAGTCAGGGGATAGAATTGTACAGGTTAGTTATTAAAGTATGTTTTGTCTTTTAACAACCCTTAAGTGTTTGCTGAAGTGGTTTATTCTAAGCCATTCTTTGTCCCTGATGGTTTTCGCCCTGCTTCTCATCAACTTAAGCCAAGAGTAAACTTCCCAACAGTCAAATCAAGATCTAGTTTTCATAATTCATTATAAGCAACTCTGCTTCCATCAGACTCCTTACATGATTCTGCTTTCAAGCTACAACTTACTCTCCCAGTGTTTGTAACTAGAAGTAAGTGCATCTTCAAATATAAACACCATTTGAGTTTGCTTCTCTGTACATGTAAGCAAAGAGCTATCAGAAAATAGAAGAGATCAGATGAAATCACAAGCCACTACAGCCGTGTATCAAAACAAAAAATACCTTTGCCCTCTCCATGCTGAGCGAAAGGCAAATACAAATCTTGTGGCTGAGGTCTTTCATCCTAAAAACAGGGGAAAAAAATAAATATAAGGGACAAAACCAGTGATTTGCTGTATATGTATGATGCACAGATTAAATGTGCAATTAAATGGCCAAGCTTTCTTTAAATTGCCTTCTGACAAACAAGTTCTGACCATTTTCCAGTGCTTCTGCATAGTTGAAGAGTTTTGGGATCACATTCTTTTTTCAGGAAGCCTTCTTGGTAAAGGCTGATTTGCGTGAATCTCCTCAACTGCTTTATGGCAACCAGCAGATTTTCTGGGAAGATTCTGCAGCAGCAGAAATACTCCTCTGTTTGTGACAAAACACATATGATTAGGAAAATAGAGTTATTTATGCCCAACAGGCGACCAAAGGCAGTGATTTAACACTATGAAACAACAGATATGGCTGCCTAACCAAGGGAAAAGATAACAAAAGCAGTATTTAATGAGAGGAAAATTAGGAGTTTTGTCATGAAAACAGTGGTTCAAAGCCTAAGTACTGGCAAGATTTTCTGAGAACGCACACTTTGTGACCATTTTGGGAAAGCCCTCAGAAGACTTCTTATAGTGAGGCCCACTAAATGCTTCCACAGGGAATTTTTTGGCATGTGAATCAACCCTGTGCACGTTGCAGAAATAACAGGTAGACTTGTAGTTGGTGAAAGAAGACACAAAGGGAATTGATTCCATAGGAATGACAAAGGAAAGACTAAAGCCAAGAGGGAATATTGAATTACAGAGGCAGTTTTGGGGTTATTTTTGGTTTGATAGGACTCTAAGCGAGGTGTGAGACCATCTCTGTCCAAAAAAAAAAAAGCCCTCATAAAGATCAGGATTGAGAGAGGGAAAACTGAGTGACTGACGGAAGGGCAGAAGCTCAGTTTATCAGAAGAGCTGCTTGTTTTAGAAGAGATGGACAGGACCAGAAAACGGGACCAGAGCACGAGCTCCCAGGTAGCTACAAAAACATCTTCAGTGGTTTTAATCTTTGCTTCTTTAATCAAATGTGGATTAAAGAAGCAAACATTGAGGCCTGTCTGCAGCAGCCCTACTGCTGAGGCTGCAGTCATTTTATGCTGTTACATTGATTTTATCCAGGTCTCAAGACAAAGAACATACAAGATCCATCCAGTGTGAGGAAAAGAGGAGCAGCATCCAACAGGCAGCTGCAGCAGCTCAGTAGAAAGCTCTTTGTCATGTCCAGTGAGGGAGCCACAATCATCTGGGCCAGCACTGCTGCCCTGGAAACAGCTGGTTCAAGGCTTCCTAAGACTGGGAATTTAGGTTTCTAATTTTTTCCCCACCTTTTTTTTTAAAGGAAACAAGGAGTTGAGTGTTGTTGGTGCTCCCTAAAGCATGTTGTTTGAGGGGCAGAGGCGGGTACAGAGAGAGGAGAAGGCTCAGCCAAGTTGGGAGTGAAACCATAAGCAGCGGAGAAGATGTTGGAGAGATAGAAAGATGCTGGTGACCAGCAGAAAATGAGTGAATGAATGGGGCTTGGGGGAGGAAAAGGTAGAAAACTCCTGGCAGTCAGAAGCCTGGTGAGGGGATCAGAAAAATGAGCAACTGGACACTCGTTGATGGGATGTTGACTGAATTTTTGGTTTATAGGCATAATTTGATCCGGACTTTCTAAGAGACACTTAAAGTTTCAGGCCACAGGGACAAAAAAATCAATTTATAAAAAAGAGAAAATAAATGCAAATTTTAGATACCAACACGGTTGAAACTCGTCCGAAAGAAGAAAATGGAATGGGAGACAAAAAAAAAAAAGGGAATGGAAAGCAGAATCTTTCTTGACTGTTGCTGCAAATTTATTTAATCCAGAATATGTGTGAAACTTTCACTGCCCCTTCCTTGTTTTTGAGGGAATTGCGTTTTAGATTGGGGGGTTTTTTGGTGGGGTTTGTTTTTTTTTTTTTGGCTTAAAGACATACAATTCATTTGTCTGCTGTAGACTTGTTCGTGACAGACAAATATAATATAACAAATTATCTTCCATTAAAAAATTGCAGACTTGGGTCAGCTGCCATGTAACTCACTGAGTTTCAGTCCCTCCCAAGGGTTCCATCTATCCCCACAAAATAAATTCATGTGTACTAAGTTAGGGTTTTTTCCATGACTAGGCAATATCCCTGTTCCCTGGAAACTTGCAGTTGTTATTTGTCTTTGTGAACCTCCCCTTTGAAAATGCCAAATCCTTTAAATTAATGCTTCAGAGGGTCATATTTTGCATTTCAGTTGTTGAAAAGACCTTGCATTTATTCAACAATATAAAGCCCCCTGAGGATCAACAACCACAGTGTATTTTGGAAAAGTGTGCTGTGCTTTCTGTTACTTGGGACTCCCATAATGTGACTTGACTACTCACACAATCATAGCTACCAGCATTTAAAACTTACAGCATGTTGTCATTCTTTTATCTCTGCCTTCTTCACCGTAAAGTACAGATTTTGTATGATCTTTGTATGATTAGATCCTGCTCTCAGTGATATATATCTGCCTTCCCTGGTACAGAACAGATCCCTGGTTGGTTGAAGCAGTGCCTTCAAGAAGTTTGGGAGGGTTAATTTTTTGGTCAGCAGCCAAATTTCTTTGATTCATTAAGAGCCATGAGGCATCTGAATTATCATGGGCTAACTGTATTCAGCTGCCCATTTCAGCAGGAGCAGCTTTATCACAGGAAAGCTGGCACAGGTTCACAGGCACTTCAGAGAGAGCATCATACCTACAACTGCCTTTAATACCAATTTTATTTTTAAATTTCATTAAATTAAAACAAACACATTTCTAGAAGCCAACTGAGGTCCTTGAAAATAAAGCACACAGCTTTCCTGAGCAGGTAAGAATTCCAAGAAGGGAAATGAAGACAATTATGAGTAAATGTAAATTGAGCTGATGCGCTTAATCTGGGGATTCTTGTACCTCGGTCCAGCAGTGCTCAGCTCATTTGCCCCAGTGCTCTTCAGTGAGATTACACAGAAAAATTTAAAAAGGAGCAAGGCCTTGGGTTTTTTTAGTGAGACCTAGTACAGAGAAAATGCCCACGGATATCAGTTCCTCGAGTTTTGACTGGTGTATAGCTTAAGAAGCACTGAATTAACCCCTTTACTGTTGCTATTGTGTGTAACCTTCAGCAACCCATGGAGTTCTTGTGCCTCAGCTCTTCCTGCATAAAACACACGTACAAATATTATGGTCATAGCGTGAGTACTTAAGGTAGATAAGTAGTCAGCCCAAGGTATTTGCACAATTCTTTACCACTGTTTCAACCACAGCCCCCAGATCTGCACACTTACTTCTCCCTCTCCTGCGTTTTATAGAAAGCATTTTGATTGCTAAAACGTTACAGCAGGAGGAAAACGAGTTGTATTTTCTGGGATTCTTAGGGCTTTTTAATTTTTTTTTTCTTTTCTTGGGGGTGTGGAGGTAGAGGGATAGTTTTAGCATTTAGCTCAGTAAAAGACTATCAGTCTGTTCCTTTATGTCTCCAGTCCACTTCACATTCTGGTGTCACAGCCTAAGACAGCTCCCACTGTTTGGGTTCATAGCGTTGCACTAACACGTTTTTAGGTTCAGAAAAGAATTCAGTGTTCAGCAAAAAAAATTTTAAACGAAAATCCTTTCTTTTCACATTAGATTTAGTAAATCCCCTTCCCTTTTACAGCTGAGAAATCTGGGCCTAACCTATTCTGACAGCTTTTCTAAGTTTTTCCACTTTCGAAGGTTTTTGTGTTTTATAAATCTAATTAACTGTAATAAGAAAATAATAGGACATAATGTTTGTTTTACAAGGTGATTGATCTCTTGGCAGCCTGGCAGACTCTTTTATTGATTGGTTGGTGGATAATGTCAGAGTGGATATGTCCTGGAGGAGAATAGCTGACACCTAAATCCATATGTGACAGATTACCATCTGTGTTGGAAGACAGGTTTCTTCGTGAAATTGCAGAGATAACAGGTGAAAATTGAGAAAGTGACAGGAGGGAAATGTGTTGAAACCTGCCTCAACCTTTCCATGCTCTAAGAGCGTTTACACAAAGCTCTCTGTTTTGTGGGCAGCCTGTTTTCAGGATGAGGGAGATTAAATTTTAATTACACTCATTCCTGTCTGCCCAGTCTAGATTTAATCCTGTTAATTAGGAAAATGCCTTGCCCCACAACCTAGCCATAAAGCTAATTAAACAGAGAATCTTCGTTTGCTACTTAGTGGAACTGCAGTTCAGTAATGATTATCATACATTACAGTTAATTAGCACTGTGGGAGGGAAAATGAGGATGTTGTTGAAGCTCAGAACTCAAATTAGAGGTGCTGCAACATAGGCCTTGTTTCATTTTGCAGCTGTCTGATGCAGGGAAGTCGCACACTGCCCTACCTGCCTCGGGTTCAGGTTTGTGAAAGAAGAGTTAATTAAATGTATCTCTCCTGCAGAAGTGTTGTGTAGGTTTAATGCCACGAAGCTAATAAGCTGCTGGCCTTTGAAATCCTCAAGCAGAAGACCCTGCGTAAATGGAACTATTCCTGCCTGGAACATGCAGAGCCTGCTGGAGGCAGTGAGCTGTGGAGTCCCAGGGAGGGTGGTGGGACAGCAGTTGTGCTTCCTGAAGTAAAAGCATCCATAACAGTTCTGCAGACACTGACGGAATCTTCCAGGGCAAAACACTACCAGCTACTGGATCAAACCATCCAGAAGCCCAAATCAGGAGCTAAAAACACCTGTAATTTGTCTAAAATTACAAATTACTTCGACCCACAATGCTTTGTTGAGTTATAATAGTCCATTTTAAAGTAATGGTCCATAAAATATCAGGTGATAATTACCAATACCTCATTCTACAGATGAAGGAAAGCAGAGAAGTGTTACACCCTGCCCAAACTGCTGGATAAACCCATTGTAAAACTGGAACTAGTACTAACTCCATGTAAACAAACCACACAACAGCTGGCTGGATGTTTTCTGGAGGGAACAGCAGAACCTGTGTTCTGCTTTGATTTAGATTTTCTCACAGTGGCACTGAATCCAGTGAGTCTGAGGAGATGAAATTATCTCTCTACCTTAATAAGATATCCCTGGCCTGCATTATTTAAGATGCCAAGTAATATTTTGAGTACTGCAGGTGTAGCCTGATAGCTCATGCTCACATGAATCCCAGGTTAACGCCTCTCAGGTTTTATTGCAAAGTGACAGGCAGATATCAAAATAATTGCAGTCTGAGCACTGGGGGCTCTGTAATATTTGAAAGGTGGAACAACGTGTGTTTGGTGGAAGCCAGTGCTGATTGGCAACACCAAGGGAGCCTGCTGAGTTGTGCACTGGGCTTGGATTCAAGTGTGGATGAGTTAGTCTGTTTTTCTGTTCCTCTATTTCCCCACCCCTGACAGGGGGTTAAAAAGTTTCGCGGCTGCTTTATGAAGTGCTCTGCGGTCTGTGTGCAACAGGGAACTAATATCTGTGTCAACAGGGCAACACTAGTTAGGAGGTTTAGGGGACAGTGGTGATTTGTAAAAGCATGAGAAAAGAGAAGGAAATAAAAGCAAAGGAAAATGGTGAAATCGGGAAATAAGAACAACTAGCAGAAAAATATATTTATATTAATGTCCACTGAGTACTGGTAATAGCATTATTAGTCCGAACATGTCATTATTAAAAAAAAAAAGGTTACGAACTTTCTGTAGTTATTTCAGGCTGATCTGGGAGTATATGATTTTCCTGGAGCTAGGAATCATTTTAAATCAGCAAAGGATTAGACAGACACAATCAGTTCAAATATTTGTCCAGCCATTGAAAGGAGAATCCTCACTTCCGCCTGTGATGAGGCTTTGGAAATCTCCATATCCATCATTGTTCAAGAGCTAAGTGAAGATTGCATGTTGATTACCCTTTCAGTTGCCTTTAAGCAGCTTATGGGAAAGTTCTAAGTCACCCAAAATCCCTAGTTTTTAATTTGTTCCCTGACTTGTATGCAGCAAGGCAAATCTGTGGGAGTTCATGTGCACACACAAGTGCATAAATGCCCCCTGATCAGAACCAGGTCCTTCCAAATATGAGTTACACTGAGCAGAGCTTCAAAAGGTGTAAGTGGAAAAGGAGCAGCCATTCCCATTAATCTCCACAAGGTCATGAAAAGAAAAATAATGGTCTGCCTGTTAACCTGAGTCAAATTGTGACTGTGCAGCTTATCACAAAGCATCTGAGTTTCTGTGCCTTTATTTAAAGCTGAAAAGTTCTATTTAAAGCTGATTCCACCGGCTGCCTCGTATTTTGAGACCCTGAGAAAACTTTAGGATCATCATTGGAAGTATTTTGTTTATTCCTCCTCCATCCTTCTAAAATGATTGCCCCCTCCATTCTGCTGAAATTAGCTGTCCAAAAGAACAAAGACATTTGTGCTCCCTGCATCGGTTGTTGTTTGTAGCAGATCAACAGCTTGTCGTGAGCAAGGTATCATTTAACAACTTTGTCCTACTTTCAGAGAAATCCTGTGGGATTTCATTGCCAAATGAAAGCCCATCGAACTCCTGGTCTGACATGGCCCACACAGTGATCACGGACCGTCGGGGCATTTTTTGTACAGCCCCCATGGAGAAATGCAGGTTCTTTATGTCCTTTTGCATTCCCGAGGATTAAGGGGAGCAGAGCACTGTGGGAAGCTGGAGCCATTCTTCTGCAGCCTGGATCATCAGCTGAAAAGGAGCCACTTGAGAGCTGTGTTGGGAGACTCCAGGTTTATGACTCCTCTACAATCCTAATAATAGCTTGGAGATAGTTGTCTAAATAATGTCAGAGTTGGTAGGGATACCACAGTGGGTTTCCGCTGTGTTTTCTCTCCCTACAGGACAGGCAGACATGCTTCGCTCTCTGTGAAGTTCAAAGAGGCACTTGACAAAGTTGGGTACCAGTGAGTTTAAAGATAAATGGGGCCTCACCTTCTCACGCAGTGGAATCATTTATTTTCACATGGCTCATAACACGAATTATTTATAGCTATGGAAAGAAAAATAGTGGGGATATAGACGTGGTGCAGTTCCTGTGAACCAGTTAGACATGATACTGCTCTCTTCCAAGTGAAATGCAGCCATGCACTGCTCTCCACAGAGTGAAATAATTTTTACATGCCTTGTCAGTCTCGCTATGGTCGTGGAAAGAAATACAGTGAAAGCAGAGACATTGGCACTGTTTATGTTACTTAGAATGTTTTTGCAGCTAACAGTTTTGACCTCTATTCTGTTTTGATGGTCCTGGTTTCAAAAGGTCACGTCATGTTTTCCAGTAAGAAGAAATGTATAAATACTTTCTTTTCCTGTGGACTCTCCCAGGTTTCACCCAGGTCCTGGTTCTGAATTACTCCGAGGAATTGCTGGTGTGGAACTGATATGCTGCATTGTCAGTGGAATTACAATTATTGGCAGCCTAAAATCTACCCTCTCGTGCCAGCAGGGTTGCATTTTTGTCCCTTCTGGTCTTCAGAGACCCTGAAAAGAAAGCCAGAAAGAGACTGGAATTTGGAATTTAACATGTGAAATGCAGGGGCCATCATTTAAAACATCAATCGTTACTCCAGAATGATGTTTGACAGTCTGCAAGTAATTTCTGCTTCAAGCAGTTTCAGGCAGCAGAGTAGCCCAAAGGTCATGTTGTTCTTATCACAGGGTAAAAGATACCTTCTTCATGATGGATGACTGCTCTGTGTGTATATGATGCATAACATATTAGTAATTTGAATTCACGATTCCATTTGTCCAACAGTTTTGTCAGGGCAAGCTAAACTGTGGTTAGGTCACACCTGTGCTGTGCAAAAGGATGGGACCTTTTGTGATAATGCATCATGAGACCCTCAACACAGTCCCAAGTTGCACATGCTGGAGCTGGGAGGAATCACTCCTGCAAACGGAAATGCCAACCTGCAGGAATTGGGCCAAAAAAACCCTGGAGGACCAAAGACAACAGTGACTCCTGATGTTTGATCACTTTAAGAACTTTGTTGCCTGAGACAGGAAGATTTGGGCAGGCTTGTGCAAAGCTCTTGGGGTGTGATATCCCCTAGGCTGCTGCCTACAGTTTGCACTCATTCTTTTAACAGGATTGAATGCAAAAGCCTCTCCTCTGCACAACCAGACACAAAAGTAATAAGCAGCGGTATTAGTTCAGAGGGTCTCAGAGCAAATTTCCTCTTTGCCACAAATGCAGCTCGTAAGGAAAAACCTTTTTAACAACATGCGTCGTTCTTGCTTGTCTGAGTCCTGAGCATATTTGTGTCAACGTGTGTGCAGCAAAGTGCTCTTCAGAAACGTTGGCTGAATTTGCCTCTCTGAATTTGCTGTTAGAATTTTTGGGTTTACCACCTCGCTCCTCTTGCTGCTGTTCATATTTTACACGCAGAGATGTGGTAAGAGCCATGCCACTCTCCCGTCTTGGTGATCATGTGTTTCCAAAAATTAATGAATGACTTCCACTAAGAGTCCTCCTTCATTCACCATCGTCATGCTGGTTTTGATACATTTCCACCTCCACATATTGGATCTTTTGGCATCTAGGTTTGCATTTTGCAAGATTGGCTTTTTTTTAGATGGCCAGCTGTTAGCTGAAAATGTCAAAGCTCTTATAACAAGAGGCTTTTAGAGAGGAAACATCGCTCTTCACATCTTGTTTTCTCTTCCAGAAGCGGGCAGCCAAGGCTTGATGTCTTGTTACTTCTTCGCTGTATGCATTTATAAAAAGAGCTATTTTTTGGCACTGTTCTTCTCTTGGGGAAAAAAAAAAAAAAAAGTACTTTTTTTCTTTTTTCAAATAAACACGAATCCGTCATGGCTTTATGATTGGGGGAGGATGGAATGATGCTCTGTATTTCAAATAAGGTTTTGTGTCCTCTTACATACTTACTGCACAACCTTTTATGGGTTGGAAAAGGGACTGGTCATTCCAGTTCTTCAGCACCTTTGGGAGAAGTTAAAAGGTGCAAGGAGTAGAATGACCAGTATGAAATTCAGAATAGAGGTATTTTCAAGGTCATCAGTGCACTTCATAATCATTATTTAAAGTCAGAGCCATTGATCCTGTCCTTCATACATACAAATATATATATATTTTATATATATTTATATGTGGCTTTCAAAAAAAGGCAATAGGTGCTCTGCCTTCAGAACAACTGGAGAAGCAACATTTGACATGTTAGTTGCTCTTCTGTTATACCAAGTGAGAAAAGTTACACACGTGAAAATGAGTGTTCGGTGGCACTGTGTGTCACTGAATAATGGACAAACTAGCATATAATGCTAATTCTGAAAGAATGTATCCTTACATTTGTTTATGCGGGCATTTTTTCAGAGTTCAAGTATGTTTTACTTTGTGTTTGTTACCATTTCAGTTTTTTCCCTGTGTTCTTGCGTTTTGATAGTTCCTACACAAGGCAGAGGACTCACGTCTTGCACAGGTTGAAGTCTTCTGTCAGGCAGACCCACTACATCTGCAGAGGAGCTTCGCTGAATGCTCCTGAACATCAAAATACCTCAGCTTTGTAGAGTTTCAGCTCTGGGGGGAATAAATACCTGTGTCTCCTGAACAACTCAGCTCATGGCTCTCTTGTGAGATCGGTTTGGGAAGGGACACATCTGACCAGCCTGGTTCCTACCAGGGACAGCAGCCTCCTTGGGGATCCGAGTAAATTCCTGTTCTCCTGCCCTGAATTGCTGTTGAGAGCTGAACTTTTGCTGTTCCTTCTTTGCAGATATCGATGAGTGCTTGGTGAACAACGGGGGCTGTGACCATTTCTGCCGAAACACAGTTGGCAGCTTCGAGTGCAGCTGCCAGAAGGGCTATAAACTGCTCACAGATGAAAGGACCTGCCAAGGTAACGCTTCACTTACTGTACTCTTTGTATAATGAGGATGCTGTTTTCAGTAGATTTTTTTTTTTTTTTTGGTAATTAATTCATTTGTACTACAGGTTTTAGTCATGCTGTCATAGGAAGTAGGGTTAGGAAAGACCTACGAGATTCCCATGTTCTGAGGCGGGGTTAGAAGATTACTGGAAATGTCTTGTTTCAGTGTTTTTTAGTAGCAGGAATGCCAGTGTCCTGTTGAAGTGTAAAAATCCAAGTGGCATAGTGGAATAGCCTCAGGCAAGGAGCCTTATGTTCAAATCCTCTAATTTGCTATGATCTTAATGGGACAGAGGCTTATCTTGTTTAGACCAGAGAGGTTTAGAGTAACTAACTGGAATAGAGCATTTGCAGGGTTTAAACTGAAAAAAGAGAGTCTGGTTTGTGAGCTCACCTTTGCCTGACAGAAACTGTTTGTGGAGGGATAATGGTGGTGTTCTGTGGGAATTCAAATGAAGTGTGGTTTATATCCTTTGCTGTGCGTGTCATGATTTGTTATCTAAGTCATAGGATGTTATTTATTCTATGATTAATCAAGTGCACAACTATTTCCAAGTACTAACCATGTACCTTTGGAGAAGTGATGCTTCAAGCATTTGAGCTCTTTAAAAAAACCCTGGAAAACACTATAAAGATGAACATCAATAGAGAGAGAAGGGGAAGCACGATATAGTCAATTAAAATTTTATTAATACATGGTTATTTGCAGGGGGTTTTGAACATGCAGAAGTCCAAAGCAGCGTTAGTATTTTAGAGTTTCTTTGTTCATCCACAAAAGAGAAGCCAGGGTCTGGAGATACATATACCATTCAAAAATTTTCCCATTTGCTTTTCATTGGTGCTTCCATCCACCATCTGGGAATGCTTCTCCACCCTGACTGTGGGATTAGACACAAAGGAGTCAGGGAAAGGTTGGTTTCAAGCTGGACAGGATGGACAGAGCTCAGAGTAGCACAGATTGAGCAAAAATAACATTGTAGGATCACGTCAGACAAGGATAAGTTGTCAGGTTTTGATTTACCTGCTAAAAACGGGAACAAAATGCTAAAAAGAAACATTCCCTTCATGATGTATTTAGAGATAGTCAGGAATACTTTCTGGTCCATGAATTTCACGTGTCATGACATGTTCTCTCTGGGGTGTCAGTCAGAGGTTTCACCACTGAACTAATTGTAATTACACCAGTGAAAAACTCAAGAGAAAACTTAGTAGTAATGGGCTTTGAAAGCTCCCTGTAAATAATCAGGTGTCTGTTGTGATAATAGAAATCTGGAAGCAGCTCTAAATGTTGGTCCAGTGAGTTTTGTTTCCTCCTGTGCCTGGGCTATGGAATGAGTTGCTGGTAACAGCAAATACCCTGCAAGGACTAAAGCAGTGGCTGATCTTCTTCACTCCCTCGTGTGATCAGACATGGAAGTATAAGCGTGGTCTGGCCCTCCTGCTTTTCCCATTGTCCAGGAGGAAGGGCAAGCACTCTGTCTGGCCTCTCTACATGCTACTTTGATTGGTAAACTCCGACTTGTCTGTTGCTGTAATAGATTAATGCAAGCCCAGAGAATTTTGGGGCTGGGCAAGTTCTTCCAGTCCCAGAAACGCTGGTTCTTCGCAGGGGAGGACAAAGTCATTTCCTGTTCGAAGTCTGAGGTATTTGGGCCCCAGAGACTGATTACAGCGGCCGTGGTGTGATGCCTGCTTTGTGGGGGTAGCGCTGTGATAATTTAGTCCCTGCCTGGTGCTTAAGGTGATAATTGGTGACTCATGAAGTCAGTGCTAATAAAGAGAGAAGGAAAGTGAATATAGAGCAAGAAATCACTGATGTGTGAATCACCTGTACTTTTGCTGCTTCTGCTGCAAAAAGAGTATAGTTAGGGCAAGTGGTTGTGGTTATTAATGACAGCTCTGACGGAAAAATGTGTTTTGGGGTTAGTGACTCTTTTGGGATATAAATCATGCACAGGTTTGGTTTTTTTAACAGCCAGTCAACACTGACCATAGAACATTAATGAGAGATTCAGGGAAATTTATTTTAGGCATATTAGCCTTTTCAGTGCTTGAAATAGAAAAGTCTAATTTGTGTTTATGAAAGATGCTGTTGTTCATGTTACATCTGTTGTTTTGACTCATAATAGAGTTTCTATGATTTATAGTCTTTTTGTCTGCATTGCCTTTCTCCTCTTGGTTTTCCTTTTTTCTTTCTTTTTTTTAAATAAAGATTTCTTTCCGTTACTAATCAACATGTTTACAAAATGCTCATTTAGGACTGTAGAAGTGTGCATTGTTTGGGACTGAGTCCTCTTTAGTTCAGGTGGTCTCCCTTGTGTATAGGACATTCATCTCCAAATGTGCTCATCATTAACAGCAAGGAACAGATTCCACTAACCTCAGGCAAAATGCCCATGGAAACAGCTGGTAAGCTTGCCGTTTTACAACCTGCAGAACCCCTGGATAAGGCTTTGTACATTATTCACAGGAAGGAATCAGTGAAGAGCAAAGCCACAGAGATATAGTTCAAGTTAGCAACATTTTTCAAACAAATATGTTGAAAAATACAAGTAAGCTGCATAACTTTATTTGTATGATCATTAAGTTCAGCACAAGGCAATTTTACATGCTTCAGTAAAAAAGCTCCTTCATATTCCCCATGAAATTCTGAAGTTCGTCCCACCTCACCTAATTTCCTTGATGTCCTTTCATTGTAGACCTCAGAGAGCTGACTTGGAGATTATGGGGAAATTGTATCAGTCTCAGACTTCGTTCTGGTTGTTTGCAGAGCCCCCACCCCATCGTACCAAATGCCTTACACACATTCATCCCCTCTGTGAAGAGGAAAGTATTTCTCTTTCAGTTTTTAGGCAGGAAGGGTGAAGCCAAATATAGCAGCTTGCCTAAGATCACACGTGTGAATGCCTGGGCTGCCCGGGGAATAAACCCCCAGGTTTTGTGAATTTGCCCATTACAAGGGTTTGGGTTTTTTTTTTTTTTCTTTTCTGTTGTTGCTCATATCCTCATATGAAAATCCACTGATTTTTCAGGAATTCTGCTTGCTTGGTGCCACCCTGTATGGAGAGTGCTTGTGTAAGCAGCCCTTGCTTTTGCAAAGGGCCTGAAAATGTCCTGCGTTTGTCTGTTTACAGCCAAACCATTTTTAGCCCTGGCTGCAAAGAAAACCATTGTCAATCACAGATTACTCTCGCTAGGGAGTGGTTCTCACGCTGTGGCTCCTTTTTAGACAAGGAGAATGTGGGGGGTTCCCTTCCTTTCCCCTCCCCTGCATTCCAGCCATTTAAAAGGAAACTTATTTCTAACCCAGAAGGTGAAGAATCCGTATTGCCCTGCCAGTAATATTGTGGAGACTGATGCTGCTTTCCCAGAGTCTCTTTTTTCACCCAGACTTCAAAATAGATTTTTTTTTTTCCTCCTTTGACAGTGAAATCACCGTATGAAAATACAGTTTTATTTTAATCGATCCCTTAAGTCTAAGGTATTGTCAATTCTTGGGCGCAGGAAGAAATAGTTGGATCTGTTTATATAAACTTAGCAAAAGAGGTCTGCCTCTCCTTTGAACATGTAATAAAAATAACATAGCTGTATTTATAGCAAGGAGAACTTGTGTTTGTAACCTTTTTGGTAATTAATAGAAGGACAACAACTCAGATCACTTTTAGAATGACATCAGCAACAAGCAAACAGGCGAGACTTGCTGCAGTGAAATGAAGCTGCAATGAATGTGTGTAAGCTCAGACATAATTACCTTAATCCTCAGCCAATATGAGTTTTAAAGCCAGTTAACTTAATTGCTTGTTCAGTTTCTGTTTGTTGTGCAGTGATCTCGAAAAAAGATCAACAATAACCAGCCTCTCTGCTCCACTCAAGTTCAAGCTTCATTAAGCACCCAGAAAAATGTGCGAAATTCTATCATAAATAATTTTCTCTTCCTGCTCTACGAATTGCTTTTTGCAAAGCAAGACAGTGAGAGACAGCACACACACATTTGTCATAAATTTCTCCAGGGAGTGGTAGAGATGGAAAGATGTATTG
The DNA here is from genome assembly GCA_013396775.1 of Cephalopterus ornatus. Lineage (NCBI taxonomy): Eukaryota > Metazoa > Chordata > Aves > Passeriformes > Cotingidae > Cephalopterus > Cephalopterus ornatus. The sequence goes on along the minus strand of VZRE01015185.1, from coordinate 10,068 downwards.
CCTTGAGGGGAAAAAAAAAGTGTGCTTTTGGTGGGAACATCCAGTGATCAACATGTAGTACTTGAGTCTGCTCAACCCACACTCACCCTCTGCCTCTCGCCACCTCTGTCCAAAACGGAGACAAATCCTTTGACACTGAGGAATTTAAACTTTTGCAGGGGGCAGTTCAAGGCATTTGCATCACTGCTGTCCACTCACAGCTTCCACAGAAGGCTTGTAAGTGGGGCTTGGTGATTGGAAGAGCTCACAGACGTGATGTTCAGCCATGAAGCAGCCTTTTCACCAACCATTTGAATTGATACAGGCACAGTAATAAAAGTGTCCCCTGGGGCATGTGGAATACCTGCATGGCATTTTTGGGGCTTCTCTAAGGCCACAGGAGACAGCATTTTTTTAACATGCTTTGAGGTATTGCCTGTTTGCCTGTTGGTTATTCTTTGTTCCCTTCCTACCAGATTTTAAACAAATGCATTGACTGTTGTCTAGGTAGGCACTGGAACACAGGGGCTCACAGTCTGCTCTGGGTAGTGCTGGTGTCTGCCCAAAGGAAATTCAGAGATGCACGTCTCTAGAGCAGGAAATCCCAAACAGCGTTTGCCCCCTTGCTTCCTGGGTATTGAATTTTCGCTCCAGTGATTTTCTGTGGGCATATTTTGCTTTTTAGTGCTGCAGAGGTATCCAGTAGAAGTCCAGGGAGCAGCTGATTTGAGGTGGTTTTTTTCTCTAATTACAAGAGCTAGGTTACAGGATATACTTATTATCTCTTGCCATCCACAGCTGGTTTTTACTTATGATCTGGAATATTATTCAAACGCAGCCTCAGGCCTTCCGTGTTAACCTGCTGCACCACAGAACTGTAATCCATTCAGTCCTAAAATAACACTGTTAAATGAGAGACTGGCCATTTTTTACTGCCAAACAGCCCTTAGTTCCAGAGAATTTGAGGTGATTAGACCTAGCTGACTCTGTGATTGATCTGTAAGTAGAGGGATGCTTTACATAGGGCTCCCAATGCATAATTGTCAGGAGAAGCCTTATTTCATTCCAGAATGAGAGAAAGAAACACAGCACCTTGAAAAACAGAGTAACTCTCTGTGATCCAAGGATCCTGCAGGCCTGGTCTTGAAACAGTGCCATAACATCCACCTTTTCACTTATTTGTGTGAAATATGCCCTGTTAGCCTTCCAAGGGTAAGGTTTGAATCTCCCAGCATGGTATCTCCATTTTGAAAATGGACATGAAATGAGGGATTAATCACACAGAGAAGGACAGATAGAAAGTGTTTGTGGGAATTATTTTTGGCCTCAAGGAGCCCATATAAAGATTAGCCACAAAGATCTCACTATACTCTTCTGTATGGAACCATTGATGGTAAATATGGATGTATAGGACCAGTTTAACCCCGTATAAATCAGTGCATCCACACTGGCAGCACTGAATCACTAGACATCTTTGACACAGAGTAACCAAATTAAAAAGTAAAAATGGCAAAGGGGTTTGCACCCCTGGGCTACATGACGGTGACCTGCCACTCACATTTGATCACGTAACCCAGTAAAGCAGTTGGCCTTGTCCCTCTCGCAGAACGTGATGGAGGTCTCAGGATAAGGATACACCCCTTGCCTTGATTTATGTAGGACAGAGTCACCCATCTAAGATTACTTAACAAAACACATGCACAGAGGTCGGGGCTGGAGCATCTGCACTGTGGAAACGAAGGACGGGAGTATATTCAGCTTTAAAATCCCGAGGAACTTCCTTGGAATGGCAGGACAGAGGAATTTTTTGTCATGATTCTGCCAGCCAAGCCACACTGTCTTTTTACCTCACTTCTGCCGCCCCAGCTCTTCTTGCCCTGAGTTACAGCTGAGTGTACCCTGGTGCAGTCCCAGAGGCTCTGAGGAACACTGAATGGGTGCAGCAGGAAAGAGCTGATTCAAGACTCCAGCTAATCCATGTCCGTGCTAGAAGTGAGTCAGTTTAAAAGACAACAGGCTCCCCAAATTCAATGCATCAGCATCAGGGTTTGGCCAGCTTTCCAGGGAAGAGCGTTGGAAAGTTTCATTGTTGGTCTACCCCCTCTCTTGCCTTTTCTCCTTCCATTAAATATATGGAAAAGAAAGCAAATGTTCAATAAAAATAACATTATTTAGCCTTCCTCTCCTTTGTGGCAATAACGTACAGCCACACAGCCAGATGACATGAGTACCAGCAGAACTTTTACTGCCTGGTGTGGGTTGTCGTCTTAATATTTAAAATACATTTTTAGCTGAACCCACACAAATCTCTTGCTGAGGTTGTCACCTTCATGGTCAGGAGTGAACTGTAGAGGGTGGAGATCATGAGAAAGCCATGAGGCTGCTGCTGCCTGTTGTCCTTGTGAGGGAAGTAGATGCCAGAGAGCATGTTTGCTGTCTGGGCTGAGGAGCAAGCAGACTTAAAAGTCCCCTCATGAACTTTTCCCTGAATCTTCGTGTGCATTTGCTGTAAGTTTGAGGTCTTCAGCAGTCAGAGAAAATATTCAGAACTCATTTTGCTCTCATTTATGTCAAGGAGAAGGCTACTGTACCCAGCGGAGTTGCAGTGCTGTCACGCTAAAGGAACGTGCTGGACCTTATTGCCTTGCTCCACTTGCATGGGGTGAGTCAGTGCCACTGTGGGGGTGATCAAGGAGAGAGAGGGATGAGGAGACTCAAGCCATTCCCCTGTCAGCACTCCTTGGTGTGATACATGTGAAGGAGAGTGATTATGCCTTGATGCACTCATCCACTCATCCACAGGACCCAAGGGAATGGCCTGGAGCTGTATCAGGGCAGGGTCAGGTTGGATATTAGAATGAAGGTTCTTCCCCCAGAGGGTGGCTGGGCACTGACCAGGCTCCCCAGGGCAGTGGGCACAGCACCGAGGCTGCCAGAGCTCCAGGAGGGTTTGGATGATCCTCTGGGGCACATGGTGTGAGTCCTGGGGATGGTCCTGTGCAGGGCCAGGAGCTGGACTGGATGATCTTTCTGAGTCCCTGCCAACTCAGGATATTCTGTGATCAGATGGGTGTGCTCTAACTTACAAAACACATTGACTTGACAGAGGCTGATTTTCAACCAGTCCAGCTGAGTCTGGCCCAGGGTGTTTAATTGTGTGGACTCTTGGCATATAAACGGCAGTGCTGGTTCAGTTGCTAATGTAGCTCAGAAACCAGTGAGAATCAGTGGTGTGCTGGAGGAGATACTGGGAGCTGCTTCTGGAGACCAGACTGGCTCACAGAAAGAAAACTCAGGATGATTTCCCTGTCACTGATGATGTTCTCTCCCTATGCAGATTTTCTCTAAGGCATTCCGTGCCACTGAGCCTTGCAAAAATATCTTGCTTCTGACAAGCACCATATTGCTCCTTGCATCAGATTAAAAAAATACTCTGCTGGGAAGCAACATGTTACACTGTCAATGAAAGGAATACTTTTCAAAATCCTTTCCGTTACACTTGATGTCAGTGAGACTGTGAATAGTGGTACATTTTCTGCCTCTGTGAGAAAAAAAAGGGTTGCAGGATCATACCCAGAAACCATAAATGCCCCAGGCATGAAGTAAAAACAGCTCTAGCCAGTACAAGTTTGTTTGCCAAGTGATAGTATCTGCCGTGTTGGTTGTAGCAATTAAGTCTGCTGAAACATGAAAACAAATACATCCCCCCCCCCTCCAGCTCCCTTCTGCAGCACAGTGTTATTATAAGTTAAAGGGGAATGTTCTTTGGAAGGAATATTAAACCTCACAATCTAGGCTTTAAATCAGTTTCTGATGCGATGAGACCTAATGTTGGGAGGGCAGATGGGACAGATTATTCCACTTCTATTTTCCCGTGAAGCTTCTGACACAGGCTACTGTTGGAAGTAAGATAGTAGATTAGTTTGACCTCGGGTCTCGTTCAGTATGGTAGCTCTTGCACTGTTAAACTCTATAAAAGTATACTGCTATCAAATTGCTTTTTACAGCTCTGCCTGGCCCCCTCTCCTTGATGATGTGTGTGGGAAGCCAAGCAAAACGTTCCATTAGTGTTTAGAAAGAGAATTTGAGATACAATTTTCAGTTGATGCTGTAGGATTTATGATGTGTATAGTGCAGAAATTACTTCACTGGACTAGAATCATATTATGTATTAATGAATTACCAGGATATGAGTCAGCCTTGGAAATCGTTCGAGCAGGAAGGTAGTATTCTTCCACAAACAATAATCTGTTGATAAATAATGCTAAAGGCTGTAATTCAATAGGAATTGTTTTTAAAGGGAATCAGAGAAAGGCTGTAGGTATAGATATAATCACATTGATTAAGGTCAGATAGCCTTTACCCTCATTGCTATACAGAATTGCATTAAAATGACAACTCTGTCCCAAATACTCATTCTCCTGTGCTTGCAGCTCTACTCCTGAGCCCTTTAAAAGTGCCCTGGTTTGTTTATTTTGTTCTAATGAGAAGAAAAGCTTAACCCATAGAAAGGAAGGGATGTGATTTTCTTCCAGTAGCCATGTTACAAACTGCTACACTCTTTGTTTTGGTCACTTGGAGATGAGGCTTGAGTCAGGACAGGTGAGATAAAACCAAAAATCTAAGCTCAAGTATTAACAGTCAGTGGAATGGGGGAGTGTCTCCTGGGATTTTGCTGGGTGGGGGTGTTTTGGTGGATTTTGCAAAAGCACAGTGTTAATGTTTTTGGAGGGATACCTGCCCTTTCTGGGCAGAGTTTTTCAGCAAGCTTTTGAAAGCAGAGAACGGCAATTCCTGTGTATATTCCGTGGTCACTGAACTTCGGCAAGAGCAAGGGAGCTGGGAATTCACAGTGAGGTCCACGGGAGGTGAAGGAAAGTGCTGCATTTGAATTCTCAGCTGAAAACTGAAACTGTGTTGTTGTACTTGCTCTTTCAGCACCGTCAAATAACACCAGGCACGTTTTCACCCAGACTAGTCCCCTGCTCCTTCAAGGAGTCTCACTAGCAGCTCCTGCTGAAGGGTGATGGAGACAAACACCTTAGCAAAGAGAACAGTTTCCTCTTTTCAGAAATATGTCTAGAAATCCCATGTACTGTAGGATAGAGGGAATATTCCTTCCTTGGCACAGAGAGGGTAAAGCCTTTATTATGTTGTCTCATCGGGCTGTTAGGCTGCTCTTACAGAGCTGCTGTGTAAATAGTGGCTTGAGCAGAGTGCAGACTAGTAAACATGTTTATGTTTGTAGGAAAACAAATAAAGTTTCTTTTAATGTGCCTGAAGTTCTTTTTAATGCACTTCTCTTGATATATGGCTTCTCCTACCCCAAGCCCTTGAAGTAGTAGCACAGTTTATTGCTATAATAGCAGTAGATAACTCAGCTTGCCTTTGCCTTGGGAAATGATTGATATTGGAAAATGATACATGTTTGCTTATAAAATCTTGGCAATGTTTTGATGAAAGTACTTCGTTTTCTTTTTTAAAAAAACGTTGGAAATAGTATTTAATTGCATTTTAGATTGTCCTAGCAAAACAATGGTGAGAGCACAAACCTAATAGGAGCCAAAGCCAGCTGCCTCCTGCTGGGTTCCTCAGGTTAGCGGGGGAAACCTGAGCACAGCAACACCCTCATGTCACGGAGAAAGGTGGGGAAGATCTAGGACAGGTAAGCATAGGCTCAAGAGCAAGGGAAGTCTAAGCATAAATGCGACTTTGTCTCCAATTGCAAGATGTTCCTCGCACAGAAACTTAGCCTCTTGCCTTTCTTGTCGCCTTCTCCCTTTGTCCTTCCCCTCATGTCACAGCAGATTGAGCCCTCGGAGCCTGGAGGCCCCTGTGTACCTGGGAAGTGCCTGTGTGCAGTTGTCCCGTACAAGCAGACTGGCTCAAGAGGATCCGTATTTTCATACCATAAATAATTTTGTTTCCGAATTTCATGCCAAAGATGACCTGGGGGTGATGTGGGGCCGCTGTGAAGCAAATAAATTCAATGCCAGAGGTGCACCGAGGGTGTTGGTCCCATCTCAAAATACCACTGGCTGTAGCTGCAATTTCATCCTCCAGGCTAAACATTCGGAGGTACAGTTTTAAGTCAGGCTCATTTGTCACAGCTCTGCTGACCTCTCTCTGATTTGCCAGCACTGAAAAGTTGCAAATGTAACTTGGACTTCCTTTGGCCTTTCACCGAGCAGTTCCATCCCTTCCTGATCCCAGAGTGGGTGGATTTTGCAGCTCTCATGCTTAGCTCAACTCGTTTTGTATTGATTTGAAAAGTAATGGGTTATAAAAATGAACAGTACTGTTAAATGTACTTAGGCATATTTTATACTGTTATTGATACCATTAGCTTGGGTTGTATTTAGAAGATAATGGCGCTTTACTCAGGTTTAGATCCCTGTAGTGCATTTTTATATATTTTATGTTTATCTATATATTTTTTATTTTTTATATATACTTTTTAAATCCTTTAGAAATCCCTTTAAAAACTGTTATTCACACAGATAACAGTAAAGATGAGAGAACTGCCATGAGCTTGTGGTGAGGTTAAATGTGATAGCTTGACAGAGAAAACCAATAACAATTTGAAATCTTCCTTTCCAAATGCCTTAATAGAACACCTCCCCTGGCTCACTTTGTGCCTGTGACCTTGGGCAGACTTACTAATTTGATACCATTGTGTCTAGTTATTAGTAGGTTTTTTCCATGTTCCATAAGAGACCAGGCAAACTTTCTTACCTAAAAAAAAAAAAAAAACCCTCTTTCTTTTTTTAACTCGTCTATTGGAAAATCTCTGCAGAGCTGTCTCTGGTGATTGGGGTGTCTCTCTGCAGACCCTCTGGGGAGACTGCCTTAGCTGAGGGTTCTTCTGCCCTCTCTCCCCCTTCAGCAGGTGGGGGAGCCCTAAAGTTTCTCATCCTGGAGGATGTGAATGGTCGGTCTGAGGGTTTCTGGGGTGTGTCTGTGCAGAGGTGACGTACAGAGAGTGACACATGGCCAGATGTACGAGCACCTTGGGGTGCAGTCTCACAGGAGGTGACCTGTCCTCAGCTGCAGCACAAGGCTGTGGCCTCTCCCTGCCTCCAGAAGCTCCAAAATCCCGAGCTGCTGGTCATTGAATTGAACACCAGGTTGACTAGGCTTAACTCCCCTGAGTGCTGAGATTTAGCAAGCAGTTTTGCACAACCGTGTTTAAAATACTAGAAGAGATTATTGTCTGCCAAATTGGCATTTATCAGGTAATCCTCTACCGTTATTATTCTGTTTTATTTAGTTGGGTGCTGCATGCAAAAAAAAAAGTGGGTGGTGGGGTCTTTCATGCTGCTGCAGGGAAAAATATCAGAAATCCACCCAACAGCAGAGAAATAATAATGCAGTAATAATGGTGGTGATAATGATGATGTATTTCATTATAGAAATGTAAAAAAGCCTTGGACCAAACCCCACTATCCACAGTCAAAAGAAACTCCCCAAAGACCCCAAAGTTGGCTGCCAATTTTTGCCTGGCTGAAATTGCCAAATCCTGCAGTTTCCATCCCAAACCATAAATCCTCCCAGCCCCCTCGGGCAACAGCCTTTGGTGATCCAAAAGCAAGCCAGTAATTCCACGGGTGGTGCCTGAGGCAGAACAAACGCCCAGTGACTGGGAGCAGAGCTGGCCCTGCAGTGCTGACAGGAGGAGGAACGTGTGGTGGTCACTTCACCTGGCACGTGCGCTAAGGGGAACGCCCAGGGAATAGGCCTTTACTGCATTAAGATGTTGTTCCCCAGCCCCATTTCTGCAGACTCAGAGGAAGCCCTGGGGGAGGCTTGTGGAAGAGAATGAGCTTGTGGACTTCATGTGGAAGAAAAACTAAATATGGAGGGTTTTTTGGGGGGAAAAAAAAATGAAAAGAGAAGGGAAAATTAATTTGTTGATACGTGAGATCACATAAAGCTCCCTTGGAAGAGTTCCTAAAGAAAAGATTGTATTTACTCTGGAGAGGGAGCAAACAATTTAGGCGTACCATTTCATTGCCAAGTCTCATTTTTTCACCTGACTTCCCTTCTGTTTTCAAGCCCCAGAGATAGCACAGTGGTTCACGGAAAGTGCGACTTGTCTCTTTTGATAAGGTCTGATAGTAGAGATAAAGAAAACAAGCTGCCATTTGCCTTTAAAGACTCTCCCGAATGTACTGCCTTCTTCTTCCCTTTGCTGTAACTTCTGGGTAAACAGTGGGAAACCAGTTGCTCTGATGTTAATGGGGGTGATGAGTTTGCTGGGTGAGGAGTTGTCTCCATGGTGCTCAGCACCTACTGCTGCAGTTCCTTCAACCGCTGAAGGGGCCAGTGAAAGATCAGGGTTTTCTGAATTGAGGTGAATGGATGGGAATTAATAGAGGCAGCCAGGGAAATACTTACTTGGAACCCTGCTTTCCTGTGTGCAACCTCAGACCCAAGAAAATACCATCTAATCAAGAGGTACCTGCTGATTCCTGAAGGGATGAGGTGTGCACTACGCTCTTTTAAGAGAAAATATTCAGCCTCTACCGAATGTAGCAATTAAAAAGGAGCATGCCAGTTTGAACTCTTAAAAATTAGACTGATGGAAGAGACTAAGGAGCCAGTCCAGGAAAACATCCAGACAGTCCTTTCTGGAGCAGAGATGCTTTGGGAGGTTACCAAGCAAAATGCCAGAGGCTGCTGAAGTGCCAGGGGTCAAACTAAAATGAGTAGGGTCATTAATCCTGTTGGCATTAAAATACATTCATTCTATGAAAATAAATATCCAGTTTGTGGATTATGTCTTGGAGGACGTTACTCAATTTCAGACATGTGAGAACACACAGTAAAAGGAGAAATCAGGGATGCCCAGATATTCTGTAGAGCAAATTGGGAGTATCTGAAGTGATCAGACCAAAATGGCTATATAGAGTGTTAATACTGCATTTAATACTGTGTGAAGACAGAAAGACATGGCCTTGGACTTGTCCCTCTCTGCTGCTGTGTGCCTGTCCCTGAAGCTGAGCAATAGTCATTTCGTTGTGCACTGCTAAATCCTTGAAATATCTCCTCAGTGGGATGCTTGCATGATAAGTCACAGGTTTCTAATTATTTATTGCCTCTGTCTCAAGTATATTTTGCAGGTTTCTTTTTGCTGTTTATATATACATTTATTTGTTTTACTACCTCTTTGCATTCTAACAAATCATCTCTAATAAAAAGCACATTTCCTTGCAAGCAGAATCAATTTCCTTCAGAAGTCTTTCAGTCCCTGATTAGTGGGTTACATTTGGTCTTCACTAATCACATAGTTAACTGTGAGCAGTAAAGTTCTTAAATAAATAAATGCTCTGGTCCAAGTCAACCTTGGTCATAATAGACAGTTTCCCACTTAAATTTTTGAAATACAAGATGGAACTGTGCTACTTAGGCACTTCCATTCACATTAAAAGAATAGCCATTAATGCCAGATCTGGGTTTTTCCTGCAGGTCATTAGTATGTTATTAACAATTAAGTCTCAGCAACAAGTTGCCTTGATTGCAAGTCAGTAATGCAGTGGGAAGTCTAAATGGGTGTGGGGTTTCAATTACTTTTAAAGGCTTGGGGTTATGGCTTTTTTTTTTTTTCCCCTTTGCCTTTGTGTTAGCCTGCTCCAGAAGCACTCAGTGGGAAGGTAATGAAGTAGAGGATTTGTGCGTTACTACATCTTTCCATGCTTCCTTTTCATTGTTTTTATGACTGTAGACTTTTGAAACATAAGGAGAAGTCAGCTCTAAGCCATTCCTTCTGGTCAGGGTTGGATGTGTATTAGAGAGCTCTCAGGTGGAGGATGCATTTTTACTAACTGTGAACAGGGGCAGGTCACTGTGGATCAAAAAACGTGAGATGTGGTGGAAACCCCATCACGGGGCAGAATAATGCCTTTCCCAACACTGAGTTGAAACGACCATTTGTCGGAGAACAGAGCTGGAATCACGACTCCCTGCGGCCCGGCAACCACTCAGATTAAGATACGTGGTTTCCCTCATGTCTGTCAAATATTGCTGGAAACCAGGCTGGCGGGGCTCTGAGGTGAACAACATTACATGGGTGGTATCAGTTCCCTGCAG
>VZRE01015184.1:0-52978 GCA_013396775.1 Cephalopterus ornatus | reverse complement strand
CAGTTATTCTGTGCTGTTTTTTGGCATCGGATTCTTGACACAAAGTATTTTGCTTTCCTGGTATGTTTCTAAAGATCTGCTCAATACATTAATGCAGGCATTGCTTCAACTTATTCAGCTCCTCAGACAGACTGTATCTTTTAGGGGTGGTGACGTTTGAGCCCACACCTATTTGGTGGTGCTGCTTGTACCAACTCCAGTAGCTGCTTTTGTAACCATTATCTGTAATCATTCCTTGATTATTGCCTTGTATACATTCATGCCTATGGCGTGAGAAGGTGACTTTGCAACAAACACTAAAAAATAAATTGGCGAATGAATGACACCTCTTCTGATCTACAACTGAAGAACACATTACTTTTCAGCTGGATCAGCTTTGTTGATCTAGATCATTGTTTTGGCTTCACAAATTGAGACAGCATCACAAAAAAGGGGAGAAGCTGCTCCTTTATTATTAACCAAACTACCGCCTGAAGCACAGACACAAAAGTGCCACAAAACCTTCCAAAACAAATAGGAAGTTTAAACTTGTAATATTTACAATATTTAATCTATTTACAGCAGAGACTATTTTAATTACTACAACAAAAAAGCAGGGGCACAAAATACAACCTGCAAGTTCAGAATGAAAAACAATAGTTCAACCAGCAATGATTTCAGAAAAATTCACAAAATCTTGTAGAGGTTTCTTTTTATAATCTTGTGGTTGAAATTTATTATTCTCTATTAATATGTAACCTGCTAACAGTTCTCATTTGACTTACCAACGTACTACTAGTTTCCCTCTCTCCCCTGAATTCCTCATCAGCTGAGCAAAATGAATAGCGTGTGAAACAAATATGGGAAAAATTAGAAAGCAAACACTTTTATGCAGGTAAACAGCATTATCTGAGGTAGTGCACCCAAATTTATTAGCATACATCATTAGAGAAAGGCTGCTGCAAACTGACGAGTCAAAAGAAAGCTAACTCACAGGTAGCAGCAATGGCAATGACAGATTATTCACTGAAGTAGAAAAGGATTATGTAGAAGGAAAAGAGTTACAGATGGAAAATAAAGTGATTTGTTCTTCCCTTTTATGCTCTTCCTTTAAAGAATGGCAGCTAAAACCAGAACTAATACATACATTACATACTGTTAAAGGGCAATTCTGTACAATGCAACTATCACACAGAATTGGTGTATTTCACTGCTTTGGTAGAGATGTATTTGTGCAGCGCAATGGTCCTGAGAAAGCCTGAAGTTTTCCTCACAATTCCCTGGATAAGAAGTGTATTTTTTTTTCCTGCCTTAGTTTCACCACATAACCTTTGTCATTGAGGACTTTTCCCAAAGCTAATCTGCAAGGTGTTTTTTTTCCACACACTCACTTCCAAGGAGCATTTCCAGCACAACATGTGACAACTTTAAGTACACATCAGAGCAGCAGCAGAAGTTCTAACCTTCCAGCTGAGGTGAGCAACTGACTGCACATGATGGAAAACTAAGTAAGCTTACTTAGGTACCAGTAATTTTTATTTGCACTATGGCAGAACGGGGATATACCCATATCTGGTTGCTGCACCTCAGCCGAGGTAGCAGCAACTTTCACCGAAGATTCTGTATTACTGAACCTGGCTCAGCTGCTCTCCTTTGTCTATGCTCTCAAACCTCTGTCCAGCCCCACCTCTCATTCTGCACAGCAACAAAGTTTAAACATTTGTAGAGTGTGTTCTGTAACTAAGCTAAAACTACCAAACAGAAAGAAAGAAACAATTTACAGTAAGTGAAAGAGGATGCTGGGGAAGGAATAAGACTGGGGAGGAAGGCATCTGCGAAAAAGGAGGGAGACAACCAGGTTCAAAAATTTTCAATTACGGCAGGAAAACATGTTTGTCTATTATGTGACATGTTCAAAATTTTAAGTTCATCAAATATTACTCAAAGAAATCAAGCTAAAGATCTGTGCCTTCTAGAAGTTTTTACTCCATATGGAAAAGTTAGACTAAAGCAATAATTTTAGGTTCAGTGGATTGTGATCTATGGTAACAGCTATTGGCTTGTAGGGGCAGATTAAAAAGTAATTTCAAATAGTATTCCAATATGTATGCTAATATCATTGACAAAAAAATTTTGGCAGCACCTGGCACTAAATAAATTGAAGCTGCTGATACATATTTAATACACAATGTTAACTGCTCTCAAACTATGGCCCAGATGAGAGTGGTCAGCATGAGAGGAAAATCTGAGTGCTGCAAGAAAAGTTCTAATGATTTAATATGTAGCTTCACTTATTTCAAGTTAGTCCAGGCAGAATTCTTTTTCAGAAGCACCGGGGACCACTTGCCTGTTGCTACCTTTGTATCCTACGAAGTCATGGCCCTGAGGTTGTCCCCACTTGCCTGATTTGGTGAGTGTTCCTCTCTGTAGCAGTGCAGTGCACTGTGGGCTCCCCCTCTGCCACTTTCCTCTTGTGAGTGACTAACTTGCTGTCTGGGAGTTACCTAGATGCCTTCACCGTGAAACCAATCTATTTTTCCAAGGAGAAACTGCTTATACCAGCACTACTGCTGAAAGTTGCTCTTTGTACACCCTTGATTAAGCTCCAGTTGCATCTTTTAGAAGATGGGAGATGATATTCCACACAGCTTTTAAAAATCAGCAGCTGTCATTTGACGCACATTTTATCCTGTTACTGGCTATCACTGTCACTCAAAAAGCAGTCATGCCTCTTCCTGCATTTTCTCTTGCCCTCTCTGCTCCTGCTGACACGAAAATCTGTACAGCTTTTTGGTGGAGTGACTGGGAAAATGGCCAGGCTATCCACCAACACGCTGGTACCTGCCTGGAAAAAACTCTTTCCTAGACAGCCTGATCCTCTTTCCCAAGTACCACACCAATTACTTACTCCCACATAAGGGCCCAGGCAGAACTGTCATTTCCAGAGGCAGTGCCATCTTAAGGCTTTTCTTCAGTGATAGACCAATGGTTGCAGTCTATACCCACTAAATTCTTCTTTCTTTTGAAACACATGTGCTGTGTTTTCTTCCCTGAGTTTTTGAGTGACTTGGCTTAATCCTATATCACAGGCACGTCTCAGTGAGGAGCCTAATTGATCTCCCTCAAGTGTTCAAGTTTATGCTCAAGAACCAACAAAATTCTTTGGAATACCTCAATATCAAACACACTAAACAAGGTCTCATTTTTAATTGTGTTCAAACTGCAAGAAAAAAAAAGTGTGCCAAAGTAACAGTTTAAGCTATCGAGAAAGCAATTAAAGCAACAGTCACACTACCAAACAAGTTACTTCTACTTCACCAAAGATGCTTTTTAAGGAAAGCAAGTTCAGCACTTCATAGAAAGTATAGTCAGGTTGTATTGCAAACACCAATAAAGCAAGCAAAATTTGTGCCCTTGGTGACAGCTGTCTGTTTGAAAGTAGCAGGGGCCTTTTCATTTTCCAGTATCCTGGACATTGCTTTTCATCAAATATATTAGAACAGCAACAGCTATGTTCTGTGTCTGTCTTACCTGAGGAAACGCATCTGGAAAGCACTATTGTATAACAACATTAGATCCCTGCTGTGAATTTTTGTAGGGGTTTCTTCAGATCACTACAGGCCATTAACCTTTCACTTCAGGTAAGTAATGAACAATGACTTTTCCAACAGAGGAAATCAGCTGTGTTACCAGTAGCAACTCCACTTTTTGATACATGCACCAACCCCCCTGTGCATGCACTAGTTATTTATTTTTTTAAAAAATCAATTCTGGTATGAAATAAGAAAGGCTCCCCTTGGCTTCACCTTGAGCTGATAATGAACAAACCCTAAGTGAAGCCTGCTCCCAAGGAAGTCTTCCTTAATAGCACTGATTAAAAAATAAAATGAAATTTCTACTTAGGAAGCAAGATGTATTGCTTCCGGCTTTCCTTCACCAGGGTATCTTGTAATTGGACTGGTGCTAATTGGACACTTCAGCCAAACAATTTAATATATAAAAAGAAGAAGAAAAAAAAAAAGGACCAATTTCGCTTGGTTTCTAAGAGAATTACTGCCATTGACCAACACCAATATGCAGAACTGTGAAATCAACAGAAGACCTTAATTACACAAGGGGAAAGCACAGAAAATCCTGGTGGAGTCTTTCTTTTTTGTTTTACTTCTATACCAGATAAACACACATATTCAAGTAGGAACATAAAAGTGTTTCTTAAAGAACTTGCTCTGATTTAACCTCATATACTATGATAGGATGGGCAGAATAAGTGCAAATACCACAGGCTGAAAACTCTCTCTGTAACATTGGTGTGATTTTGGATCTACATTAAATCATCACCTATAAAACAGGTTAAAATTTTTTGCCTGACATCAGGGCATATAATTTACAAAGGAGGTGGTAAAAGCTGACAGATTCAGGACAGCAGCCCAGAAGAAATAGAGACATAATTAAAAGGTAGATTATGTCTTAGGCAGACACTGATTGGTAAAGATTTGCATCTCTGTTTTTTGTTTCTACACAATGGTTGTCAAACCCACATAAATAATACCAGGGAGCTAAAAATCTTAAAAAATCAGAGGAATGCAGCAACAACTATTTTTTCTTTCCCACCCTGCTTCATTCTATCCATTAATTCATCCTTTACCCTTGTGCCCTTAAGTCTTCCCTTCCATTCATCATTTCTCCTATTAGTAGAGCTTCCTCCTCTCCAGAAGCAGCAGCTGTGAACTACTTCCTTTTAATGTCTCGTTTCCAAAATGAACTTCCCCCATGAAGCGGGCACACACACCAGTCTGTCTCAGCAGAACATGTAAGAGCCCTGAAGAAGTGTTGGAGAACAAAGGAGAGCCAGGGGAGACTCTGCCTTGCATCTTCTAATGCTGCTTCTCCCTTTGTACTTTCTGCATGGCAAAATCACTAAAAAGGATGCAGTAAAAAAATGCATCCTACTACTTCCTTCCTTTAATTTCATATATTCGCATTCATAATTAGATTTTTTTTATGATTTTTAAGACAAATTCTATTTCATTTTAATAGGATGATAGCCTCTTATTTTCTACAGAACACTTGTAATATTTTTGTGGCAGCAATAGATAGCTGCAGGGTGCCTCAATGTATTTTAGTAAACTTCATTCATACTTTTTTAATATTCTGCACACAGAAACTAGAATCCAGCAAACTGCTGATGGGCTGCATTTCTAAATTCTATATTGCCTCAAATACTAGCTCATAATTAGAAGCCCCAAGAGATCAGAGAGACTGCTATTCTAACCTGTTATGGAAAGTCAGGTTTAGGAGAAATTTCTGCTTCTAGCAGTATATAATTCACAAAACCAAAAAGCACCTCTTTTCTTTTTTTCCCCCACTACAGAATAAAATACATAATGCCAACATGTTACAACAATGTTAAAAATGCAAAACCAAAGCCACAAAAGATGACTTGACATTTATATGCTGAATTACCCAGGGTTTACAGCACATTTTGTATTTTTAGACCTTCTGTCATATAAATACAATTTAGTTCCAATCAATCACTTCTGTATAAATGTGAAAGAAACAGTTCCCACAGTGGACCTCTGGATTCTATATTAATCATTGCTCTGAAAGACCATTTAATTACAGTGAGAATGAAATACATCAGAATATTTCCCCCAAATTTTTCTGCATTCTACACAGAATTTTCTGCCATGTTGTCTTTGTACCGAGACCCCTTGTTCCCTGCTAACATCCAGGGAAGCTCTGCCTACAAAACAAGATATGAATACAGATTTCTGCTATTCATAATGCCTGGTAACTGTTTACACCAGCTATTTCACCTCCCCAACTCCTTTGGTGGAGTTGGTTTGCAGGAGAAAATTACAGGACTGTGATAACATCCAAATATCTGCATAGGGAAGATTTTAAAGATTTCCTCCATTTTCCTTCTTCTGTATGTTCAATTCATCACCTTGCAAATCAGCATGAAGATGCTATTACAGTAGCTTGAACACATCATAGGTTCCCACAAAAGATTAAATAGTGAGTGATCCCAGACCTGCAGGCACTGATGAAAACTTTAGACAACAAAGGACAAAGGGAGGCACAAAAGGCAAGCTTCAGCCACATACTTTCAGGGGATTAAAGAAAAATAAATCTACCGCAACAGGTATATTAATTATTCCTGTTGTTCATCAATGTATTTGGAAAACTAAGTATCCTGTCCAGCCTTTTTTTGTTGCTTAATTTAAAAGAAAGCCAGAAGGCACCTAAGAAAACACAGAAAGTGAATGTGAATCAAAGGACAACTATGAACTTACACTTTATTAAATAATTTTGTGGTGACTGAATTACTTCACCATCATGAGCAAAGTGTAGCACCATACTTACAGGTGGTACCTCTTTTTTGAATTCTAATTTTCAATCTAATAATTTTGCTAGCATCAGCATAAGATCAACTAGTACAAAGTAATCTCATACTGAAGATAATCAATAGTGAGTCAAGTTCTTATAAATCAATTGCTCTTTGAGTGAACTTTGTTTTAGCAGTAAACATACATTATTAAAAAAGGAAGAAAAGCATTTTTATACTCTGGCATATCTTTTTAAGAAAAGAGATCGCCATGCTTCAGGATTTTTTAAAAAGGTACAGATAATTATTGAATACTGTCCCAGTTCGTACAGATACAATCTCATCAAATCAAACTTCATTGGTTTCTTGCTTTATGTAATAGTGATGTCAAAGTAATTTGTTGTCATGCAGAAAACAGAACAACTGCATCAGGTGGGGTTCTACATTACCCACATTTTCCAGTTAGATTGAGTCTTTCACTGTACTGCTCTGCCTAATTTCTCAGTCCTCAGAGATGCCTTTCCAGACTGAAACCATGAAGTAGTAATACAGCACTGATTGGCAGTGTGATGTTAAACAAGCAGTTTCATTTTTTCAGGGTGTTTTGGTTGGATAGCTCTGCTGTAATGATCCCCTTGATGTAACAGTATGGTTCACAAAAACCACAGTTCACTGCCACGGCAGTACTGCTATGCCAACATCATGGACATTACTGTGAAGAATTCTCCATCAATTTACAATCAGAAACAATCACGTCTCATTGTAGGCAACTTATAACACCACACCAGATCTCTGAACTTGTTCCCATTCAAATCCAGAAGCATATTTTGCTTCACATTGTAGCTCCACTATCAGGTGTTTTCTCAGATATCAAGGGTTACTACAACTCTACTGCAGAAAGTAAAGCTGACTTAAAACAACATGTACGTATTAACTGGGCTGTGATGCATTCAAATGTTGTTCATAATAATAAAGAGAATGGGTTAGATTGGAAGGCTTCACTGAAAACTGCTGTTTACTTCTAGGTACACTCTATATAGCAGAAGGCCACTGTTACTACATGTAGAACAAAACTAAGATCTAAACACAGTAGATGCAGATCTATCAACCCGTGAAGTTAAACACAACAGTTCTTTCAGTACTACTAGACCAAATGCCCACACAAACAATAACCAACTGCAAAAGACACAAGTATTTTTGTGGAGAAAGTGACCCTACTTCTATAAGGGTAGCAGCAGGTAATGCAGCATCAATACCTGTGGTGTAATAACTATAGGTGGCTTGCACACCTATTGAAAACTTGTGTGATCATCAGCCAATAGCTCAGTGCTGGCAATGGTTTTGATGGATGCCAGGTAACAGCAAGAGGTTGGTGAAGGAACACACAGTTCCTCCCATTCTTCAAAGCATCTGCCACCCAGAAAGTGATCCAACAGCCTGGACATCAATAGGAATACCTTGCCCGTGTGGACATGACCTATGTGACAGTCATTGCACAGCAGATAATAAAGACAACAAATTTCTCTTACACATGCATCATCACAAGGTCAGCAAGCACTTGCCAGGATTCACATAAAGAACTGTATATAATCTCTGCTATCTTCCTTATTCTACATCAAAGGTTTCTGAAGAGGTAGCTAACTTTGTGTATGTTTTATATATGTCTGCTTCTTTGCAGACATGAAAAATAGATTAAAAATGATCATTCAGGGAACTGCCTAATGTGGAAGCAGCACCCTTCAAACCCATTTTTAGAAAACAAAAGCATGTCTGTGATTACTTTCCTTACATGGTAAGAATGACATACACTTTTCTTCACTTTGCCCTCTACGTGTTTATTCTGGAATATGACTTTTTATTCCCAGTTTAGCCTTTAACTGCTTTTTAAATGACAAACTGTGTGCTACAGGGAAAGGTGCTTTATGTTAAGACCAAAATTCTCAGCCAGCTTTGCCCTTCCTTGCTGGGCTGTATTTACAACCACACCTTACATTACTGAGTCCTGAGCAAGCACAAAGTGCCCGCACAACTGCTGCTGATTCAGAACTCTTCACCTGCAGTGAGACAGCCTGTTACACTCACGTTAAACAGGGGTAGGTGGCCATGTGAGAAATATAGCAGGGTATCAGCAAACCAGTGTTACAATTCTTGCTATGGCTTTGGGAATTAACTTTTGCTTTAATTTAAAAGACAAGACATTAAAAAGCCGAAAGCTCTTCCCTCACCCACAAGAAAAGACATTCAAGTCATATGTAGTGTTATTACTCACTTGAATCAATCATAATGCTCCAACATGTCCTTCCCTGACTGAAATGTCATCTATACTACACACTTTATAACTGAGCCTAGTGAGTGAGAGGGATTTTTGTAATGCATTAAGGAAAACGTGACCAAGTTTAAAAAAGAAGGGATGAAATTCTGACATCACTTCCTGAGCTGAACACTGGTAAAACGCTGCAACTTCCAGGGATATTGTGCTTCCACTTCAACACCACATTGTAAAGGTATGAATGATAATTGATGCTTCTTCATCAGCTTAAAAGATTCTGGAATGAGGATGCAGTCAGAGGTTTCTGTGATGGAGCAAGTAAAAGTGACATAAAATGCTGTAAGTCCGTCTGGCAAAAGAGAGAGGCAACAGCCATATGCATCCTCTGGAGGCAGGCATGGGAGTACAACTGATATTGAAAGTAGAGTATGTTAATTTTGTTCTTTTTTTAATTCCCATCATAAGCAGCTCTGCTACAGTTATCTAAAGCTATAGGGGATTCAGGACATTAAATATTCTACATTTAATAGTCTACAGTCTCTTAACTATTTCTGCTGAACGGACGACCTCCCCTACACAGTACAGCTGAACTCCTGCACAGTAGAGATGGTAAATGCCTGCTTGACACTTGGAACACAACGACAGTGAAGAATAAAGGGTTACCTTACCAGCTCTAATACCTACTGTCATTAGAATTATCAGTATGGCATTTTTTGCTTGATTCTCAGACAGTACTAAAAGCCAGAAAACATTTGAATGGAAAACTGAAGATTTAAATAAGCAGAGAAGAAAAGAAAGGAAAAACACGCAAGGAATTAGAAGCCAAAACAAGGCTGAGGATGTTAAGTCTGTACTGAGTAGTTTTTATTTTTTCACCTCCTGGGTTGGGGGTGATGGAGTGTTTCTAAAAATGCAAAAATATCTGACAAGTGCATTTATATGGGTATTTCTAAAGTTTAAAAACAAACCCAAAACTAACCTCACAACACATTCTATGGGCACAGTATTCTGTTAATTTCATTGTAATTGTATTGTGAAACTAATCAGCTCTCAAAATAACAGTCTGAAAACAGTATTCACACATTATATGCAATGTGTAATACTTGGCTTTTTTGGGTTAAGAGATGTAAAATTATTACAATTACCTCTACCTATAAATAATCTCTTTGTTTTTAAAAGCATGTATAAATAACAACACTTCATAGAGCTAACATTTATTTTCTTAGTTGAGAGAACTACCTGAAATAACTGGAAAGTTTAATCCATTAAGAGATGTCTCATTTCACAATGACAGAAACATAAGGCACAGGTTCTCTAATGAACACAACAATGAGGGTGGGCTATGAATTTTTTTATGGATATCACATCTCTGTAAACAACAAAGGCTGACAAACAATCTTTCTCTTTTCAGTAACTTGCCCTACGTGCATTTGCAGTGGGCAACCTGCGGAAGTAGCTTATGGGGAAGGGGGATCTTGGAGTTTCCAGGCATACAGAACCTGCAGAAGTTTGCTAAATATGGCATCACTCACAGACAGCTCTGTGAAGTGGTTTCATGCCTGTGATCTCTGGACAAGGAACCAACACGTCCTGTGCATGCTTGGGATATTCCCAGAGAGCAGCCAGATAAGAGCAGCCTTTTACAAGCAGCAGAGGAAAGACTGATGCCAGGTCCCATGGAGAAAGGGAAGAAGCCATTGTAGGCCACAAGTTACAACGCCAAAAGAGGAACACAGTTTGAGCACTGAGAAAGAAGCAAACTGAAAAAAAACATGGAGCAAGCTGCTGCAGCAGTTGAACAGCGACCAAACGTCAGATACTCAGCAGGAATGAGAAGGAGAGAATTGTTCCTCAACTAGAAGAAATGGCCAAAAAGGAATAGAAACTGAAAGATCACAGGACAAAAAAATCAATGCAGAACGAAAACAGGAGCCCTCCTGCCCCTGAATCCTAGCTCCAGCCCAGGGCACTTAAGAGGAACTGTGATACCCATCACAGAGGTATCACTTTGTATAAACTACATCTGTTGACTATTAGAGTTACAAACAGAACATTTTTGGAGAATATTTCCCATGGATTATTGCATTATTAATAGTAAATATAACAGAATATCTAGAATGCCAAGGTTTGTAATGACCTAACCAAACCTTTATGTAAAAAAACGAAGAGTAAAAAATAGCCATTCAAAATGCCCGTTACTTTGCTAACATCCTTCTATAAATATCCACATGCCACCCACAACAAATCAATGAGAAAGCCTCAAGCTTGGAATGAAACAACAGTGATGGGAGAAAATAAATGGAAAAAGATGTCCTCTTGCTTTTTATTCCGTTCACTGCTTTGGATGTACACACTGTTAGGCCTTTCAGCTTTGTTTAATTATTTTGTGCAGGAGACTGGAATCCTTTAAGTGTTTATATGTGCATGTGAGAGTGTGCAAACATGGTGAAATTCACTAGCTACATGGAGAAGTTAATAGGAATTTTTTTAAATTACTGAACTATTCCTCTGCTGCTACTGTTTCAATTTATCATTCCTTAAAATTCAATAAATCCAATACCAAACTATTAAGCAATTCTATATCTGCTTCAATAAGCAACATTTGATTAATGATAAGAAGAATGACCAGGGGTTGTATTACCAGGAAGACTCATGCAGTACAGTATTTTTTTTCTGTCCTACTGGACTGAGAACAGTACTGTCTAGCAATGGCAGACCCTGGAGTGGAAATTCGAGGATTCCATTACTGTATCTGTGACCTGTGTGAAGGCTGCATAGATCTGCTGTTTTTTATCTCCCCCATGTGGTTAAGAAAGTTAGTAAGTTCGCCTTAGAGCAGCAGCTTCCTTCTCCTTCAGAGCATCCTCAAGTCAGATGAGAAGACTAGTGGCGGTCTAGGAAAACTTTAAGGTTGAACAAAAAAAAATGCATTAAGAAAGCAGAAAGCACAGGAAATGCTCAGTCTCACAAGTAACTTAGTTACTCCACATATTCCCATACAACCCCTAAATTTACCTCTTAACTCCCTTTCCAGTATACAAATGACTGAGTTACAACTTGAAAAAGTACCCACGTTAGACAGTTTACAAGTGGGTTTAATCACCTCAGTACAGATTTACTAATAATTTATAATCCAATTTGTCTCTGAAATAACTAATATTTCAAGCACCTGGTATCAGAGGTATCTCAACTAGTATAATCTCATCACAATTAATAGCCTCAAACTATTCAATTGCCATCTATCACTACCTCTCATGCAGCACTGATTACAGTTACTTTCCATTTTTTTTTAATGTCTCCTGTAAATTACAGTAAATAAGCAGATAGCCTTCATCCTTTTAATTCTATGTATGTTTAAACAGTGGTGAAAAGGGTATGGAAAAAGAGGAGGAAATCCTTACTGTTATTTTAGCTATGTTCTAAATCTGTTATAAACATTAATGTAGCTGTAGGCCAGTTTAGACAGGATATAAACGACTGTCCTCTACTTTGCTCTTTTCTTCAATCATTAAAGTTTACTTAATATTCATGAAAAATACTTATTATCCCTGGAAGCTAAAAGCTTTTCTTTATTCACAGAACAATTACACCTCTGGGTGTATCATAAATTACCTACATTATCAGGATAATATACCTATAACCTTATCTGGAGGACCAATCCTAGATATGAGAGAAGAGATTTGTTTTCATGCTTAATAATTAATAAAAATGCTTTGCTGTTTATTTTAGTTATAAAAAAGTGCTCTTTATTTATGGTTGTTAAATATTACCAGGATGACTAGGAAATCTTTCAAAGTCAGTGAAAAATTTGAAATAGGGAATTTCTACTGGTGTTTGTGCTTACTGCTCACACACACTGAATTTCCCAGGAGATATATATGCAATTTGGTGATTGATCTTCCCAAAGAAAGGCCTAGCTGGAGACAGCTGGCTTGAGCTGGGAAAAAGCAGTCACTAAACAGGCATCTTTCTCATTATGACAGGCAAGGGTGGCATTGAAGGTGATATTAAAACACTTTTCTTGCCTTGTCAAAGCTGTCCCTGCAACTGGGATGAAACATGCACAGTTTTCCACAAACTGAAGTTCAAAAGTACATCTGAACTTCCACTTCCACTGGGGAAAAAAAAAAAATCAAACAAAAAACCCAAAACCCAACCAACCAAACCAACCAAAACGGAATTCAGCAGAAACAACTTAGGAATTACAACTTTTGAGTCAGGTGTAACCTTATGGATCCACTGCTGTTTTATGCCCACAACTTTATTTTTCATTTCTTATAGCAAGTGGTGATGCTACAACAGCTAAGACTAAGAGTTGTTTTAGTCAAATTTCCATTCTTACCCTGCAAAAGTTTTCAGAAAAATTCATTATGTTGGTTGATATTCCCAAAGCAATATTTTCTCCCATGAAGTATGAGCAAGATTCTTCCTAGATCCAATAGGGGATACAGTGAAGACCCATAAATTAAAGTATCTTTTGTTTTAAAAAAGATTTTAAATACATTGGTCTTAAGAAATAAGGCTAATAACAAATAGGCTTAAAATCTGAAAGCTGATTTGGATAGAAATCTCTCCTAAGTAGTACTTACATGTCACTTTCTACACGAAAAACAATCTGTAGCATATGTACCAGAGAATAGTTATAAGATTACTTTTAAGAGAGAATAATGGAAATTATAGGTTTGACAAGCATATACCATGACCAAATTAAACACTGTTTTTCTGCTCTGCATCATTTACAGATACAGAATTTGCTTTTTAAAACAATAGAGGCATTTGGAAAATGTTCATATAACAATAAAAGTATGCAACATTATTCCCGCTCAAGTTCACAAGCTCTTTGCGTAGCTGTCTACGCAACAGTGTTATCCTTAGTTCATTGTAATCATTTTTGTAAAGTTTCTTTGTAACCAGTTCCTGTGCACAAGTGAAAGCACAAAACCAAGGATAAAGTTCCTCAAGACACTACCGTTAAGAGTAGCTTTTACTTCTGTAAACTCAATGAGTCACTGCTGATGCTTGTTAATATGGCAGAAGAAAATGGCATGAACACTAGCAAATCAGAGCAGCTTTGCAGTGATTTCGTCCCTGGCCTTCAACCTTAAGAAAAACCCAAGTTTGAACAGCAGTGGTCAAACACTACCAAACACAGTGGTCAACACTTAGGCAGCTGTAGGCACTGTACAGGGGACTTCAAGCCCACCATACAGTGAATACTGTGCCATGGAACTGGCTGCACAAACAGGTAAGTGGCTTTTTAATATTATTATATTGCGCATGTCTCCTACGTAAGTTTTAGAGTGTTTCTGTATACCAACTGTGTACAACTTAAAAGCTGTGCAATATAATAAAGAAAAATGCCACTTACCTGACTTTCCGTAATTGGGTCTATAAGAATTCAGAGTCTCACTAGTATGCTAAATATCAGCATGTCATAGAGGAGCAAAGAGTCAGTCTTCTGACAACGAAGAATGTCATGTAGCCTAAAAAAAAATTACAAATGATTTTTGCTTCTCTAAAGGAAAAAAACAACTATATTAATTTTTTCTGTTCAGCCAGTCATTTAGGCTTTCCTTCCAACGAAACAGAAAGTGTTTCTACCATTTTCTGTCAATATTTCACAGGTGATTCTGCCACTCCACATACCATTTCTATATTCCTTTAAAAGAGATTCACTAATTTTCCTAAGTGTTTTTCATAACTGTGATTTTTCTGTTGATAAATAAGGATACCTCCAATAGACACACCTCTTTCTAAATCTATTTAAACCATGTTCAGGGACAGGAAAGAGTGTGACAACGTTGGAGGAATTTCACAGCCAGACACAAAAAATTACTGTCAATAACCAAAATAATTGTTTGCAAAGCTACAGAAAATATACTGCAGCTTCAGAACACTGTTTAAGTGTTCAATAAAGCTCAAATAGTAAAAATAAAAAACCACCTGTATTTTGAGAATATATCAGTCCTGCAGGTGTCTTGACATGGCATGATAAATAAAATGAATGAAAATGTGACTTATAAAGGGTAGGACAAAAAAAACCCAAAACCAAACCCAAACAACCTAACCCTACCAAAAGCAGACAAAACCAAACAACCCTACCAAATTCTGGAAGACTGAATTGCAGTGTGCCATCAATAAAATTTATACATCAAACTTTGATTACAAAAATAAAAATTACTTACCCTTTGCATACACACAATACAAAGAGATATGGTGAAATTTTGATCTACAAAATAACAGCAAGCACTTTAAGATCCTATGAGTGCAGCGAAAGCTGAATTGGTGGGAAAAAAGTAGGTTCAATTTTCTGCAGAGGCATACTTAACTTGTACTCAATAATTAGGCTAGACAGATACCTAATGCCCAAGTGTACAGCATCCTTAGATATGGGGTACAGAAACCTCAGGTACAGAACATCATATGGAGGCAAAATTCAGCCCCCTTCTGACTGAAGTCAACTGAAAACCAGCTTTACATGTGAGATAAAGAGGAAAATGAGTAACATTTCTAGCCTGACATTATCTATGCAGTGGTAATTTTAAGACACTATCGATTCTTCTAAAGAGAATGGTTTACAATTATTTAATTTCCTTCTTATTCACAATCTCTCCAATTCAAACAAACCAACCTCTCTGATGTAAAACTCTGTTGGTTTTTGGGGGCAGATCATAGCAGTATATTTTCCTCTGACATTACATAGTATTCCAGGAAACATTTCTTAACTCCAGTGTGAAGTTCAGTTTTGCAAAGATATGCGCCAGTGAAATAACAAAGGCTGAACTTCAGGTTTATAGTCAATTCTACACAAACTCACAACAGAATTAAGAATAAAATGTTACTCGGCTTTAAACAACCAGAAAACCTCCACTGTGCATCTGTACTGTCTAGCCAAAATCTTTCTGTATTTGGTGCTTTTCAACAATAATCACGAAATTCATTACCAATGCTCACAAGCTTTAACAATAATTTGCACAGTGCCTATTGCTTATTAAGGTTTCCATCCCCAGATGCTCAATGGAAGCAGAATTCAAAACTGAGGAAGAAAAAAGTAAACTTGAATTTCTTCACAGATTACATAGGAACTAAAACAAACTCTTTGGTATCCTTGAGAACAAATTCAAAACTCACATGAATTTTAAATCAAAACCACTGTAAGCTCTCTAAAGGAAACTTGAAAATCTAAAAGGCACTTCCTAAAATAAAAATATACTCACAGCAACCCAACACCAAAAAGCGCTTTCATATTAAGCAAACTGTAAATCAGCTTTGTTATATACAAGTGAAGGATTACTTGTTTTAAAAGGGGAGAATCCAAGAAAACAGACAAAGATAAAATACATAAATGACGTTCTAGATGACTGAAATTTGTGGCAGAACCAGAATTAAAATGGGATTTTTCAAAAATTCTGTTCTTTGATTATCTCACAATCTTGGCAAGTTTCTTAGGTATCCAAAAAAAGAACAAGCATAAATATACACAGCTTTCCCACTGTTATATGGCAAAGGGATTACATTATTTTACTTTTGCCAAATTCCATTAATACTACTTAAACGTTTTCTTTCACCTCAGGAGAGACCTTTTTTCCAGTGTCGTGTTCTTCACATTTGTTCTTCAGCTGTGGCATTGCTCTCCATGCATCCTCTTTTTCGCTAAATGGTGATTATCATTTCACATAGGGTACTGCAAAAATATCTGTAATTAATCTAAAGTTGGGTCACAGAAGCATGGTCCTTATACGTGGTTTCAGTCTTTCAGATGAAAAGACTATGCCAACAACTATTTGTACCATGGGTAAAAACCCCTCAAATTGTTTATTAAGAAGCATGTTACAGCAGCACCTGTTTGTTGCCTTACAGTTAAGTGCCCAAAAACAGCTTTGAAAGAAATGTGTTCCCACGAGTAAGGGCTATGCAGCAAACACATAACTCCCTCTTAAAACGCCTTTGAAAATTCTGGGGAGAAGAATGCATTCCATGCCTTAGCCATTGTTTTCCAAAAGACTTCTGATGAAAAGAAAGCATGAGTTTAGTTAATGGTTAAAACAATCATATACTAGCACTAATAATCTCTACCGATACCAAACCCACAAAATACCGAAAACAACAACAATAGCTAAACCCCCTACTGCATGTTTTAGATAGAAAAAACCACCTGAATCTTCCACAACACCTCTACAAAAAATTGTATCATGAAATCACTAAACACTGCAGGACTATTACATATTTTGGACTCCTCCAAGGAGGCTGCAAGGTGCAGCTGTCATGAGGGGGAATATCCTTCATTCCTCTGGTGTGGCTCCAGTGGGAACCAGAAGTTCATCACATAGGGAGTCAAGAAAGTGCAGTCCATCTGCAAAATACGTTTTACTGACATTCTCTTTATCCTTCCCACTGTCTGTGATAACAGGACTTCAACACCCCATGCGCAAGCCCTGGGATACAGAGACACTCAGTGGCTCCAATTGTGGAGTAACAACTTGCTCCCCCTTCCCTCCAGAGAAGTGCTGGAGAGAGCAGGTACAGGACCACGTCAGGAGTGCAGCCCCCCGCAGAAACACTGTCAAGGTGGGCTGAGCAGTGCCCTGAATTGTGTAGAGTCACTGCTTTGTACTTTTGGTACCATTCACTGTCACATACAGTTGGAATTGGTTTGCTGCCTATCTTGGTCGTCTTCTGATACATAACTGTAATCTTCTTGCATTTTAACTCAGTAACTAATGGTAGAAACAAGTCAAAATAACTGTGTGTTGATACCCACAGCACAGGAGGACAGTCTACTAACAAGAACAGACTAAATATTCATAGAAACCACAGGTTTACTGCATTTTTTTACTTATTACAATAGCAGCGAAATACTTAATTCTAAACATACAGTATCACAATCCTAACAAATCTTTGACAATTTCATTCCTGCCATCCCAAAATTCCCTGTTGCTTTCACAATCAGATAAAAAATTATATTGAATTTTCAAACAGGTTAATACCTCCAAAACCTTAATCTCAGCTAAAACCCAATCGGAAAATTTTGGCAAAAAACATGTTTCTAAAAGTGGCCCAGTATATCAATACAGTACAGCACAGATTTTTAATAAGGGTGTGATTTTTATCTCAGTGGGATATTGGAAACAGCATTTCAGTATCATTTGAGTCAGTCTCCTGAGTGGGATAATAGAGAGTAGGAACATTAATGCAAGAAATGTCATCAACTCCTTCTCCTCTTTTTGGCTTTCTTGGCACTTGAACCATGTTGTTACCTTACTTAATCCAAAACCAATACAAATGTGACCTGGAGACGTAGACTGGCAGAACAGCCAGCTGGATCAGAGCAGATGTGGCTTCCTATTTCAGACCTGCCTCTTACAGAAATCTTCTTTTGACTGTAAGTTGCTTTTCTGGCTTTTTTTCTTTTTTAAATTATTTTTCTCCTTTTAAAACATGAATTGAAGGATAGTATGGTTTAAGATCAGGGTTTAAAATCATCTGGAGGTGGATGAATGCATACATACATAGAGCAGCCAAAAGGAAGGAGCACACAGCACAGTACCTAAATAAGGGCAGACTACCCAGAGCCATTTAAGATACAAGCAGAATAGCAGGAGCAACTCCAGCGGAGGAAAAACCTCTGCATGCAGTCTTCTTCATTATGAAGACTGAGTACACAAAAGTATGTGAAATATTTACAGCTTTGTTTGCTTTTCACCTTCTGACTGATCCCAGAATTAACAATTAGTCCATGAAACCAAAGGTAAAAGTCCAGTAGATCATATGATGCTTGCTGTATCTGCCCAAACCCCTACCATTTCCAAATCAGATATATGTGCAACTGATTCTTTCAATAGAGGAATATTTCCAGAACAGATACTGCTTAAATGGATCTCAGTAACACAGAATTAACATTGTTGCCCTCAATGGGACTTCTACTAACTGCCCTGTTTATCCAATACTATATAAAAGAAAACAAACAGGAACCTGAAATCCCCCTATTAGCACTCCAAAGAAATGTCACCGAAAGATACTTTGTGTTAGATCAGGAGATCAAGTTCTCAGTTCTTCGAAAAATTTTAGATGGGACTGGGAAGTATTTAGCGGTTTTTATTACGAAAGTGCTCTGACCTGATGGGTTCACTGTGAACACCTCACTTAAGAGAGCAGTAAAGAGGAACATTTATAGATAAATGCAACAATATCACAGTTAAAATTCAGGTCAAAATGCCAAGTCTTTCTAATACCATAGTCAAATATACTCACCTCCTACTTTCTGTGCAAGGAAGAGAGATGAAACTTTCTATTACTTACCACAATGCAGGACATTCTACCTAGAAATTTTAAAAACTGCTAAATTTCTGTCTCTGTAATCCAAAAACCCCCAGAGTTTGACTGCAATGAGTTTTCTTAAGCACTGAATCCATATTCTATGCCGGAATATCCTGCACCCTACATTGTGCAGTTTGATGGATGATTGTAATAGCCAGGGTAAAATTGGTATGTGGCACGGAAATTCTTTGCAAGAGTGGCAGGATTTTAAAACGTTATATCTGGGCTAATAAGTGTTAAATATATGCTGTTTGACATCTGAAAGCAGACTGATTCATAAATGCTATTACAATTCATAAAGCACTTCAGAAGCCCCTGGGCAACGGCAATTCATACATGTAAATTGCCAGGAGTTGGCAAGGAAGCTAGGTTTCATTTTTGCTGCTTTACCAAAATCCTTCAAAGAAACCATTACTTCACAGATGAGATCTACAGGAAAACTACGGGAAAGTCTATCAGAACCACAGGAGCTTTTATCTAAATAACTCAGGCCAGATTTCAAGTTTAGTTGAAAAAAACCCCAAATCTGATTATTCCCTCATGTTTCTACAGTTAATACACAAACAAAGTATTATAAATCAAACCTGGAATTTGGAAAACGTCATGTGCCTATGACTAGAAGTCAAGTTTGAAAAACAAATTCCAGATCCTACCATCATGTGATGTAGACTCTGATCTTCTCAAAGCACAGTCTAAATACCAATTATAGTAGGAACTCTCACACATAAACACTTAATTATTTAATTTACAAAGGAACAGCCTGATTATGTCTCAACAATGATTCAGGGCAGTGTTAACCTAACTCAGAAATTGCAAGCTCAAACTACAGCAGGCTTCAGAATCAAGCTTTTTGAAGTGTTTCAGGTCAGTAACATCATTTCACAGCCACCCTCCTGGCTCACAGCCACTCTCCCGGTGCTGCTGCTGGGTTGCGTGGTAGGTGTGCGTGGTTTTATTTGGTGGTTGTTTTTATTTTTTTTTTTTTTTTTCTCTCTCCAACTCAACTAGATCCAGCAATGGTTTCCAAATGACCAAAAGCCATTGCTGCTGCTGCCAGCAGGAGTGCTGTAACCCAGACAGAACCCTCCAAGAAGAACAGAGCTGTTCAGGTCACTGGCTGTATGGAGTGTCTGGCACCAGTACCAGAGGACAGCGTGAGAGACGCCTGCGTACGGTGCAATCAGGTGAATGATTTGCTCTGTTTAGTGGCGGAGCTTAAGGAAGAAGTAGAGAGGCTGAGGAGTATTAGGGAAAGTGTAAGGGTGGAGTTGCACCATTTCAACCTCAAAAGAAGTTCAGCAGCAGTCAGAGAAGCCCTGCCCATCTTGCCGTCAGACAGGTGGAACAGACCAAGTAGATGGTGGGGAATGGAAACAGGTTCCTCCCAACTCCCATCACCTCCCAAGGTGGCCTTAAAGAATAGGTATGAGGCCCTGGACCTAGAGAGTCAGGCAAATGACACTCAAGAAAAAGATCTGTCTGGAGGGTCTCCCGGTTGCACCCCGTCTATTAGACGGATCACAACTGCAGCTATTACGAGAAAAAGTAGTTGCAGTCAGTGATTCCCTTCTGAGGGGAACTGAGTGCCCTGTATGCTGACCAGACCCATCCCACAGGGAAGTCTGTTGCCTTCGGGGGGCTAGGGTGAGGGATAGTAGCAGGAGACTCCCCAAGCTAATTTGGCCCTCTAATTATCACCCTGTGTTGGTAGTACAGGTTGGCAGTGATGAGATCAATAAAAGAGGTACCAGGGCAATTAAAAAGGACTTTAAGGCTTTGGATTGATTATTTGAGGGGACAGGGGCACAGGTGGTGTTCGCCTCAATTCCTGCAGTAGCAGGGATGAATGAGGAGTAGGAAAACCCATTTTATCAATAGGTGGCTAAAGGATTGGTGCCACCAGTGAAATTTTGCTTTTTTTTTGATCATGAGGCAAAATTTATGGTACCAAGCCTCCTAGAGTTGGATGGGCTTCATTTATCTAGCAAGGGCAAAAGAACCCTAGCATGTAAGTTGGCAGGGCTGATCAAGAGGGCTTTAAAACTTAGGAAGGGGTTGAAACCAGGCTCTCCTGAGAAGAGGCTAAGAGTGGAAAGCTAGGGTTAGGAGTGATATCAGCAGCCCAGCTGAAGTGCATGTACACTAATGCACACAGTTTGAGAAACAAGAAAGAGGAGTCAGAAGCCATCGCACAGCAGGAAAGCTATGACATAGTTATCATCACGGAAACGTGATGGGATGACTTGCATGACTGGAATGCTGCAATGGATGGCTACAAGCTCTTCAGAAGAGATGGATGAGGTAGGAGAGGTGGAGGGATGGCTCTGTATGTTACAGAGTCTCTTGACTGCCTAGAACCTTAGGTTGGTGATGATAAGGTTGAATGCTTATGGTTCAGAATCAGGGGGAAGGCCATCAAGGCTGACATCCTAATGGGAGTCTAACAGACCACCCAATCAGGATAAAGAAGGTGATGAATTATTCTACAAGCAGCTGGCAGAGGTTTCAAAATCACCAGCCCTCGTTCTTGTGGGCAACTTTAACCTGCTGGATGTCTGCTGAGAATTCAACACAGTGGAGAAGAGGCAGTCTCGGAGATTCCTAGAGTGTATGGAGGATAATTTCCTGTTGCAGCTGGTAAATGTACCTACCAGGGCTGGGGCCCTGCTAGACCTGTTGTTTACAAACACAGAAGGGCTGGTGAGAGATGTGGTGGTCAGACACTTTCTGGGGCACAGTGACCATGAAATGATAGAGTTTTTCAACACTTGGTGAAGTAAGAAAGGGTGTCAACAAAACCTCTACCCTGGACTTCCAGAGGGCAGACTTTGGCCTATTCAGGAGGCTGGTTTGGAGAGTACCTTAGGAAACAGCTCTTAGAAACAAAGGGATCCAGGAAGGATGGACATACTTCAAGAAAGAAATCTTGAAGGCACAGCAGCAGGCTGTCCCTATGTGCCGAAAGCCGAGCCAGTGGGGAAGATGATTGGCCTGGCTGAACAAGGAGATTTTGCAGGAAAGCAGGGAAAAACTATTGCCTTTGGAAAAAACGGCAGGTAAGCAATGCAGTGGTTTAGGAAAGTAGTTTTAGGAACGTAGTTTTCGGAATGTAGTTTTCATGTAGAAAGAAAATTAGAAAGGCAAAAGCACAATTTGAACTTAATCTGGCCACTTCTGTTGTTAAGACAACAAAACGTGTTTTTATAAATACAACAAAACAGGAGGGGCAATGAAAACCTCCATTCTTTGTTGGACAAGGAGGGGAACATAGTTACCAGAGACAAGGATAAAGCTGAGTTACTTAACACATTCTTTGCCTCAGTTTTCAACAAGCAGAGAGGTTGTCCTCAGGACAACTGCCTTCCTGGGCTGATAGACAGCAAGGGGGAGCCAAATAGTCCCCTTGTTATCCAGGAAGAAGTTAGTGACTTCTGAGCCACTTGGATCCTCATAAGTCCATGAAACCAGATGCAGTCCATCCTAGGGTGATGACGGAACTGGCAGAAGAGCTCACCAAGCCGCTCTCTATCATTTATCACCAATCCTGGCTCACCAGGGAGGTCCCAGATGATGGGAAGCTGGCTAATGTGATGGCCATCCACAAGAAGGGCCAGAAGGAAGACCCAGGAAATTACAGGCCCGTCAGCCTACCTAGGTACCCAGCAAGGTTATGGAACAGATCATCCTAAGTGTGATCAACAGGAAGCTGAACATGAGCCAGCAGTGTGCCCAGGTGGCCAAGAAGGCCAATGGCATCCTGGCCTGTATCAGGAATAGTGTGGCCAGCAGGACCAGGGCAGTGATTCTGCCCCTGTACTTGGCACTAGTTAGGCCACACCTTGAGTACTGTGTCTGGTTCTGGACTCCTCTGTTTAGGAAGGACATTGAGGTGCTGCAGAGTGTCCAAAGAAGGGCAACAAGGCTGGTGAAGGGACTGGAGCACAGGCCCTATGAGGAGAGGCTGAGAGAGCTGGGGTTGTTTAGCCTGGAGAAGAGGAGGCTCAGTTGAGACATTATCACTCTCTACAACTACCTGAAAGGAGGTTGGAGCAGGTGCGGGGGTCAATCTTTTCTCCCAGGCAACCACCAGTAGGACAAGAGGGCACAATCTTAAGCCAGTAAGTCTTAAGCTGTGCCAGGGGAGGTTTTTTAGAACTGGAATTGCCTTTGTAAAACATCTTTTGTTGCTCCTCATTTCCAATCAATCGCATGTGGGGAAGAGAACATATCCCTCTGTACATATGTTAGCTGACTCTGCTCATAAGCAGTGGAATATCCATGGCAGTAATTTTCTTCTGTACGGAGACTGGCTTGTTTGGCAGCAGTGAATGCCATGGGCACAGAACTGTAAATGCCTTCATGTAAGTGCCTGCCTAATGGAGATAGACACACGTCTGTGCATGACATTTTAGGTAAGACATTCTGAGCCCCCGGAAAAACAGTGCAGGAAGATAATGAACCAAGAGGGTAGAGATGGGTAATTCTAAAGCTAGTTGGAGTGTAGGAAACCAAACACCACGCAGGAGCATTCAGCTATGTCCAGGTTGGTCCTTCGAAACTGCAAAGGACTGAGCTATCAGTTATGCTGAGGTAGAGAAACATTGTGTTCAGAGTCAAGAAAAACATATCTAGCCCCACATCTAAAAGACTGGTCCATTATGACCCCAAAATACTCATCATGTGATCTAGTTACAGTTTTAAAACACCTCTTCATTTACTAAGAAAGAAATGGCCATGACGTATACAGCTCCACCACTACAAACAGAAAGCCGACATTTTAGACAGCAGGTCTGATTGCAAAAAGGAGGATGTTGCATCCAGAAACTTACAGTCGTACAGTTAGTGCAGCTCATGCAGGGTTGTACTGAAGCTGCACTGACTGAGTCTCTCATAGTCACACAGAACTACACAGAGAACCATGATCACAGCACTCTGCAGGGCATTATTTACTGTACTGATCTACATCCAATACCTTGGTAACAGATCTGTGAGTAGCATGCTAAGCATAAATTCGCATTCATACAAGAAACACCACAATAACAAAATTGTTCTGAAAGTCATGTTGCAAAAGATGTGGTATCAACCTACTAATGCAGGACCCCAAATATATATACCTCACTGTGATGAGCTGCGACCTGTCATTTCGATTTACAAAACATAGGACAGTGGGTATTCAGTGTTTCTCCCCATGTGCCTAAGAGAACTCTGTACATCTCTACATCTATTCCACAACCCTAGAAGCACTAAGCTAAAATGAACTTTGCCTCTTAATGAGTGTTAAAAAGAGCACTGCGTGTTAAGGAACGCCAGTTTTTAAGAAATGAAAAGGCTGAATTTAACGCATGGTTGGATGAAAATTAAGGAAAGGAAACACAAGCCTCCAATTATCCTGCAATAAGACAGGCTATGTTTTTATTCCCTTTGTTGAAAAGACTCAGGAAAGCATTACTTTAAAAACATGTTAAAATGAGAAGGAAATGGCATTTAAAACAGATTCCCTTCCTACTTAGGGTAGACCTGAGAGTAAGGGGAGCAAGCATGTAGGAAGGAGAGTGCTTGAAGAAAGGAATAAAAGCACAGTAGCTCGCACTTCTCTGCAATAACATTATCAGCCTGCTGAGAGCAATTACAATAGCACAGACAGCACTTGCTTTATTGTGACCTTATTGAATTAAATCTGAGGAAAAAAGCTCTGAGATTCAGCAGGGAATTTATTAGAAAATTTTAATGCCAACCTAAATTTGAACCAAAGGCCTCCATATTAAAGGTCATATCCATTACTATATAGTGGGAAACCTTGGATGTCTCTGTTCCTATGTTCCACCCTTTCTCAGTTTTGTTTTCTTTTGTAAGAGTAGGTCAGACTCTCCTTCTCTCAGCTTCACAGCAATCTGTATTAGAGGCACAAGACTGCTATTTACATTTTAAAAAGCCTTAGCTAGCAAGTCAAATACAGAACTCCAATCTTACTTTTTTTAAAAAAGTTGAAAATGAAACCAAAAATCAAGTGGCACTCACAAAGCTAATGCTGGATTTTACCACTTCAGGTGGATATAAAAAACATGTGACCTGATCTTGCCTGAATTATCTGCCACTCTTTCCAGATCAACTGGCATCCTGACAGGGCAGTCAGGTGTGAACTGACTACTGACTTGCACAGAATAGTAAAAGCTGTATAGTGTTTTTAAAAAACATACTCAATTGCTACAAACATTTGAAATTGGAAGTACCATCACTGAAGTCTGATCAGCTGAGCTTCACTGGTCTAGTGGAAGGTGCCCCAGCCCATGGCAGGGGGGCTGGAACCAGGTGATCTTTGAAGACCCTTCCAACCCAAACCATTCTGTGATTCTATGAAAGGCTCCTTGTTTGCATGTCAGCAAACACAACAGTGGCAATGGTTACTGGGCACTTTTGAAGCCCCATCATTCCCCTACACAAAGCTTTCAGCTTTACAACAGGAGATGCACATGCTAAGCATGTGAAAAATATAAAGTGCACTGTGTAGCTCCACAGTGCTCTTCAGCTTCCATAAAGGAAGTATTCCCTACAGGTTTGCAGCATAGCTACTTGAAGTTACTCTTGTTTTAGCTGAAAATTTAGGAAAGGAATAGAAACATAGATGGCTGGTACTTTACTAAAAGATGAAAAAGACTACAAGTTCTACTTTAACACTGTATTCACTTTTTTCAAACATGAAACTGTGTTAGAAGGAAAAAGTTCATGTTCTTGAATGCTTATGTAATTTTGTAGCTTACTTTCTAATGACTTCCAGAGTACCTTGAGCTCTCAAGTGCCCATATTAGTCAGCATAAATGTGTGAACACAAGTTTGGATGCTTGCTTTCAATCTCCTCAGGTACTCTCTGAACAAAAGAACCATCCTCTCTTCTCAGCCTCTGAGATTATACGTTATGGATATTCATTACACTCCTTATTTTTTCAGCAGCCCCAGCATTCACTCAGAGTAGGATGTCTGAGGAAAGAAAGGCTGAAACAAAAGTTTCCTGTACCAGGCCCACTTATGTTTGAAAATACATCCTGCCCCATGACCTGGTAGCAGTAATTTCAGTCTTTCTCCAAAGTACTGGAAAACCTGACAACTGAACTAGATTTACCTGCAGTTCAGGCTATGCTGGAATTAAATATATTTTTGGAGGACTGTGCATAAAAATTATTTTTTCTAAACTTAATTAACACAAGATTTTACATTCTTCATGCTAACAAGCTGTGGCAAGGTTTTGGTAGTGGGGGAACTACAGGCATGGCATCTGTGAGAAGGTGCCAGAAGCTTCCTGTGTCTTGCAGAAGCTTGCAGTGTCTGAGAGAGCCAATGCCAGTCGGCTTCATTAGAGAGCCGCCACTGGTCAAGGTCAAGCCCATCAGCAATAGTGGTAGTGCCTGCAAGACATTCAAGAAGGGGGAAAAAAAAGAAACCCTGCACAATTACAGCTGGAGAGAGGAGTGAGAATATGTGAGAAAAACAGCCCTGCAGACACCCAGGTCAGTTAAGAAGCAGGGGGAAGAGGTGCTCCAGGTGCCAGAGCAGAGATACCCATGCATCCTGTGGTGCAGACCATGGTGAGGCAGGATGTTCCCCTGCAGCCCATGGAGGTCCATGGGGGAGCGGAGATCTACCTGCAGCCTGTGGAGGACTCAATGGTGGAGACAGGGAGTGCTCAAAGGAGGCTGTAACCCCATAGGAAGTGCTGAAGCAGGCTCCTGGCAGGACTGTGGACCCGTGGATAGGAGCCCATGATGGAGCAGGTCTGGTGGCAGGACTTGTGACCCTGAAGGACTGCAGCCCCTGAGAATGACCCACATTGGATAAGTTCACAAAAGACTGCCTTCCCAAGGGAGGGACCCCATGCTGGAGCAAGGGACAAACGCGAGGAGTTCTCCCTGAAGAGGAGGGAGCAACAGAGACAAGGTGTGATGAACCAAATGCAGGCTGCATTTCCTGTCCCCTGTGCCACTTGCGGGGGAGGAAGTAGGGAACATAGGGAGTAAATTTAAACCTGGGAAAAAGGAAGAAGTAGAAGGAAGGTGTTCTTAAGATTTGTGTTTGTTTCTTATTACTCTTCTCCAATTTGATTGGTAATAAATTCAACTAATTTCCCCACGATGAGCCTGGTTTTCCTGTGAGGATAATTTGGTGAGTGACCTCTCCCTGACCTTATCTCAACCCACAAGCCTTTAATTGTATTTTCTCTCCACTGTCCAGCTGAGGAGATAGAGCAGCTTTGGTGCACACCTGGTGTCCACTCAGGGTCAACCCACCACCCAGTGAAACTAAATTTAGTTTCATATACACCTCAGGTACCTTGGCAGGTTTGAAACCAAAAGTGCAAATACGATTTGAATGCCACTGAAAGGTCACCATTTCTTAAAGACTGGTGTTCACACATTCATATGCCAACCTGAGCTTACCCTTCTAGACATGGATGTGAATGACCTCTAGCTCTAGGACCTGCACAGCATTACCCATCACAATGAGATTGATTGCACACTCTTGCTTTAATGTGATTTGATTGGTAACTACTGTAATTTTGTTCATTAGATAGCTGTTTCTTACCAGTCTTGTCTCATTCAAAAAGGGAAGGAGAGGCTTAATTTCTTACTTATAACATTTGCAAGAAGTCAACAAAATGGCTGCTAGATTAAACTGGAAATATTTAATACTTAGTCTTTTCATATAAAAGCTAGCCTTGATGCTAGAGTACAGACATCTTAGTTTTGTACACTTACAAAATCTCTGGGTTTGACTTTTTTTTTAGGACTTGGGCAACATATGATTTCAGCTAGTAAGAAGAGGATAGGAATTGCAGAAATAGA
Organism: Cephalopterus ornatus; assembly: GCA_013396775.1. Taxonomy (NCBI): domain Eukaryota; kingdom Metazoa; phylum Chordata; class Aves; order Passeriformes; family Cotingidae; genus Cephalopterus; species Cephalopterus ornatus. The sequence goes on along the minus strand of VZRE01015184.1, from coordinate 25,251 downwards.
AATTTCAGTAATAACACCAAGTAGAATGGCATCAGACTGCATATTAATGTTTAACTCATCTCTTAGCAGCCATTTTCCTATTAAACAAGTTCAAAAAGGTGAAATAATAACTATCAACCTATTAATAACCAGTTTTCAACTAACAGTATCTCTTTTGAAATACAGAGAAATACAGTACTTTAGAGTATTATGTGAGCATGAAGCTGGGATACAGAACAAGAAAGGCAAGAGGAATGGCAACGCAGACATATCTGATCTTGAATTGCTCAAATGACAGGGAATTTTGTTAATTACATCAATATTTGAACGTTTAAATCAGTCCTTTTGTTTCCTAGGACTGAGAGTCCAGTGAATTTTTTACTCACCTCTTGATAAAGAGGATTTGTTATCCTCAGGTTTATATTTCTTTTCCTACTGTTTCAACTGATTAAAGAGGTCAGTCATATTCATTCTATAGCTCTTCCAACTTCTCACCTGCTCTTTTCCAATATAAGCATTTATTTTTCCAATTTTTACCTTAAATAAATGGTGTACATGTAATACAAATACTGTATTTTTATCTATGTAAAATACCATTTACTTCTACAGCATTTCAGGTAATTACTACTTTAGTCAACATTTCCTCCTACAAGTAGCATTGTAAAATTAGTCTCTACACAGTAAGACATTAAAATAATTAATTTTGTATCATATTTGAGTTTAGCAATATTAAGGACTTTTCTCTGAATTTTTGTATATATATATATATATGTTTACTTGAAAATCTGCAGTTCAACTTTAGGATCTCAGTTAAAAAGAAAAGTGAAGTTGCAAAAAATACAAACAGCTGCTTCCCTACTTCTGTCTTTTCCTATCCTGGAGTTCACACTGGCTCTCACTTACCTAGAAAATAACGGCATTAACTACTTTCTTCACTGTTAGTTAGGCAGGGTTTTTAATTTAGTGTTGTCTTCTATGTAGACCATAAAACATGCTAAGACTGACACAATGTGATCAGCATCCTGCCAGCTTTCTGTCTAGGCAGATTTCTTCCTCCAGAATACTGCTGCTTAGGTTTAAAGGGAATAGAGAACAGATTGAGTTCGATGATAAAGGGATACCTTCTGAGATGGATAGTGTTGTAATACTAGGAATATCATGCCTTAATTCCTGCTCTAAGCACATTTTGCAAACCTGGGCAAATAATTTTGTTCCCTAGGAGCCCAAGTCTTTAAATACATGGTTCAAATTCAACAAAGTTCCTTAATTTCCACCTCAATATCTTAAAGACATTGGTGAAATGCACAGTTAAAATTGGGTTACTTCTGTAAAGGAGCAGTAACACTAGTAATTCTCTCTGCCTTACCTGTACAGCTGAGAGAATGGAGAAAGTCCCAGCTTTGACAAGTCCCTGGGGATGACACAACAAATGTATGAGTGCTGTCATACCCACAGAATTATTAGTAATAAAACAAGCAGTTTAAAAAGACTTACTTCCTTTTTCCCCCCATAAAGCACACCATACATGTGGCAAAGGTATGTTACTGTCAATGGGCTAGTTCTTCAGTGTTATTCTACAGCACGACTTTGCATACCAATTTTTTCTCCTCTTCCCCCATGAGCATACATACATCATTTTAAAAGCAATTTTCAACGTGTCAAACTGCTTAAGGAGACTCTTAAAAATCTAATGTATGAAGTTAACCACTGGCATGATTTATTATTGAAGTTCCACTGTTATAACTTGACAATTAAGAAATATTGATAAATGTAAACACATTATTGATGTCAATTAAAAAGCACAAGATTGATTAACCTCCCAGAGGTATACTGGTGCAAGCAGTTAGACAGTAATCACTCCCAGTAAGTATTCACTACTGACAAATGTGTATAGAAATTAGACTTCTGACAGACAAAAAGTACTTTCAAATAAAATTAAGATAATTTGAACACAGAACCAAACAACAACAAAATCAACAGAATTACAAACAAGATCTGTGTTAATGTGAAAGGCTAAGTGATTAAGTCATATAATGCTCTCATTAACCACACTTCTGGACAAAAATATGGTTAAAAATTACCAAAGCAACTGCTCAGAAAGTGAATTATGCTTCAAGGAGGAAAACTATGAATGTATTATTTAGCCACTATACTGCAATATTCATAACTGCTCTGGTGAGGGACAGGATATTATTTCTACAGCATGAACAGCAGATCTTTGTTTCAAACTACACATTTATGTACTTTCTACGGGTGACCAAATTATAAAGGTGAACTTGAAACTCTGCTTAGTAACAGTTCAGTTCTGGCAAAGAAAACAGCGTAGGAAGGATGCTCAGCCAGCCCACATCTAGAAGAGAGGAAACATATATCTGACGTACCTCAGAGAAAATAACAACAGGAATTAGTCAAACTGTGATTTAAGTGTGACTGGAGAAGTTTACGCTTCTTTTTTCTTCTTCTTTTTACTCGCTTTCAGAGTTAATGTACTCGCATAATGCCTGTCACCAAGATGAAGGGCACTGCAGCTATAGCCTTTAACGGCCAAAAAAACCCCAGGCTCACCTCAGAAAGCACAGAGCTAAAGACAGCAGCAATGCACCAAGTGCCAAGGAGACTGCGTAAACACTAATTAAACTTCTCTCTACAGTCTTCTCTAGAAAACAGCTTTCCCTGCTTAAACTTCCAAGGGCTGGATGAGACATGCTGATATTGAAGTCTAGCAACTTTCTTCCCTAAATCTTGGCCTTCATAACAACTTCATGAATCAAAGACATTTTCCTCAATACAAGCAGCTTACTACAGAGACACTAGACAGAATCTGAATTACTGCAAAAAAGGTAATATTGAAACATAACACATCAATGATAAAGCTTCTTTGTTTGAAAGAGCTTTTATGTGAAGGCCACAGGTGAGTTTATTGTCAAAATAAAACCAGATCACTGTGATTTTATCTGGCTGCAAATTCAGTCAAATGGTCTTAGTGAGAGAGACCATGTTTGGTGCTATGATAAACCACAGGAGTATTCAGTGGACCCCCAGAAGATTACAATATATGCAGGAACACCAGGTAGAGGACAGGGAAGGCTTCCTTTTCTATTTTTTTTTTTAGGTAACAGATTTTTATTAAATGACAGTTAACATTAGTGGACTTTATAAACAACTTTCATTTTGACAAGCATTTTCAAAATAAGAAAACAAGCATCACCTTTGCAACTCGAATAATGGAAGAGTTTTAGTGACTGTACCAACAGAAGCATGAAGATAATAAGATGGGGAAATAAAACACACTCATGAAAACAGATTCTTGGAGCAAATAGGACAAACAGAAGCTCTTTGCAGGCTGCCTTTATTCTGAGAATGAAGAAGAGAATAAATTCTTTAGACTTGACAAACTATCTGTGAAAGAAAGAAACAAACGAACAAAGGCACCTGATTTAGAATGGCACGGGATGATTTCACAGCACATTTTCTGTGTGCTGAGAAGCATCTGAAAGGTCAGAAAAGAATTCAAGTAGCTTAAGGAGGAGCAAAAATGCCTTCTCTTCCTGTTGTTAGATGTAAAGGGAAAAACTGTAACTGTAATATACTGAGAGACAGATGAATGAGCGGGGTGGGGGGCAGGGGTTAGAAAATGTCATTAAAAAAATCCACTGTACCACAGCTACAGGACTAGGTGACTTATTGGATAGCGAGGGCGTCAGCATCAACATCATCATCCCGAATTACAGACTGCAGCTCAAGGGCAGCAAAACACAGTCCTGGGGATCAGAGGCACCAGACAAATGTGCCAAAGCTCCTCCTGGAGGGAAGTGTGCCTGCTCAGTTGCTGTGCCATTGAACTGAACACCGTCTCCTTTTCATAAGCAGTACAAAACCAGGAAGGAAAGTTTTCTGAGCAAGGAAAGAAGAAATAAAACAGCAACAGATTAAAAAGCAACCAACAAATGGTGGGATATCAAGAGATCAGTGGTGTAATAATGGCATTTTTCTCTCATACTGTTTTCAGAAGTCCTCAAAACAGCAATCCCTTTAATTTCCTGAAGGTCTAGCTGTACATAAAACGGGTTTACCCCTGAAAAGGGATGCTCATTGACAGATCAATGTTCTTACATAACCATTACACACGTAAGGCTGTTACAAGGTTATACATTTCATAAATAACACACAAAATCGCCATACTTTTCCTTTTCCTATTCAGTAATAAGGAGATCCTCCACAAATGTTCTGCTCAGCAGTAGACCACATACAGCAAAAAAGACAAAAAGTTACTCAAAGGTTAATATAATTTAATGCAAGAAACTCAATCTTCAAACCCTCCCTCAGTGGACACCACTATAAACCAGACTGACAGGCATCAAAGCAAGATCACATGGTCAGATTAGTAACACAGCAGAAGTAATTTGACCTGTGATCAAAACTTCAACACTTAGTTCTGCTTTCCCTCTCTTAACACCATGTTTTATTTGTACTAAGAAATACATGCACTAGCTGTTACCTCATTTGGAAGAGGCCCCCCTTGAAGTTTTGTTGCAGCAGCCACCCCTAAGAACCATATTCATTTACACAGTGGGCTGAACTCAGGAGAACTGGAAGCACAAGGAATGAGTGGCAGATGAACACATCTGCCTGAAAATCTGAGCCTTCTTTGCTTCTGAAGCTTTCTTCAGCACAGAATGGTTAGTGCTGCTATTTCAAGGACCTACTGACCAGCCAGGCTGATAAAACTTATTCTTTTCCATGTGGAAGTTTACACCTAACATTTGTTTGATTGGATGTGACATACTGCCGCTCCAAATTGCTCATTGGAAAGTAAGTCCTTCTCCTGTCCTTCAGACAGCCCTCCTCTGTGCATAACATCAGACACTCAGATCGCTGGATGCATTATATAACTACTGTTACTATTTATGATAAGGCCTCAGCCTCACTGGATTAGCCATTAAATACATGTAACAAAAATAATGACAGTTCTTTATGACAGATAACTAGAGCATTTTAAAAGCAGCTGCCAACACTCAACAGTCTTTATTTTTTTATTTTTTCTAGGAAAGGTAACTGCGTACATCAAATGCTGTGTTTTACCCTGAGCTCTTAGACCAGAAAGACAAAGCTTCATTCTACCTCTGAGTTGCCTCTGCTAGTGATCTAAAGGTTCCTTTGAATGCAGGGTCTACTTTGGTATTTAATACTGCAGACAGAACCTGCCACTTGTAGTTTAGTCAGCAAAGCAAATGGCAGGAAATCACTTGTGAAAACACAACCTTGTTCTCCATCAGGAGAGTTAAATGAAAGCCTAAGGAACAACACTGCTCTGGGGACTCACACAGGTGTAACCTGGAGAGCCATGCCACCTGAAGACGAATAAAATGTCTATTACACTTCCTGCACCCTCAGACGCCAGAAATTAAGCTGATATGACAGCTCTGAGCTTTTGGCACCTGTTACAGCATTCCAAATCTCCAGAGCCAGCCTATGTGCCAAAATGAAAAAGGTATCTGAAAAGGCTAGACAAAGTAGACCTTGCTGCTAGCAAGTCCTAGGAAGGGAAAAGTTCTGATTTACCTGGGTGTCTGCTTAAATTTACTTTTTCAGTCACTCCTACGACATCTATTTCTTTGTTCCTCCTCCCTTTCAATCCCCAAAACCATATGGATATTTACTGTATATAAAATGAATTTACTCTCCTATGGGAATATAAATCCAGTATAGCTCTGAATTTCAATTTCAAGCTTTCTCTTTTTTACTGAAAGACAGGTATTATCCCGCCTATGTTATACATTCCTCCACCTGCATCTCGGTCTCTTTCCTAGCAAAGAGTACTGAAATTTAATATATGTTCAGGATTTCCATTGCTGTCTTAATCATATTCTTCCTGGTAGGTTACTGTTATAACGAAGTTTTCAAACTGCATGTAAAGTAAGTGTAACTTGAACATTTAAATGATCTTAAGGGAAAGAAAATATCTAAAAATATCACCCCAAGGAGCTTTGAAATTTAAAAAAAAACCCCAACAAACACAGAAAAATCCCCCTAATGGCCTCTAAACTGTAAGTCAGCTGATTTAAAATTAGTTTGTCTTTGGCATAAGCTTCCAGTATAATTTTGGTAAATGCATGTAAGGAACCAATCAAGTGAAAATTCATGATCTGCTAAAGCAATTAAAAACTGACTACCAGGCTAGGAGCAAGAGAAGTGCAAGAGGCTCATGCCAACCATCTGCTAAATTCTAGATGCAATTCCAAGGATTTAGAAGTGTGCACTGATACCGTGTACTGACTTGATAAAACTGTTTCAATAGGATCTTTGTCCATATTTTGATTATGCCACTCACTTCCTGCTTTTCTACTGTGAATGAATCATTTGAAAACTTTACTGTGTTCTACACTTGCTTCAATAAGCTAAATGGCTTGAGAGGGAAGAAAAGTTCTCTGTGTATACTGTTGGAACATGAGGTCCAAATGTAACAAATACAAATAAATTACAAAAGTAAAAATCCCAGCAAACTTTCAAGGATGTTCCTCTTATTGAAGAACTGTAAGTCTACAATTTTTTGTAGAAAAATTCGCCATTGTGAAGCTGAAAAAAAAGAAAAGAAGATAAAATTCAGGGAACTTCTCAAGAAAAGCAGTAAATTAATCTGTGATTTTAAAACTTCCTTGCAGTGACAAGCTTGATAAAGAGGCAACCATATTAGAGCTCCAACATAATTGTCTGCCAGCAGGAAAACATGACTTGCCAATACCATACACATTCCTGAACAGTAGTGTGGGTGCTGCCCCCTGTGCTCAAGAAGCTTTTCCAGCTATTCTTTCCTCTGGGCTTCAAAACTGCTGCCAACATAATGAAATACATTATACATTATCAACATTATACATTATTTTGTAGCTTTCTTACATATTCATAAAAATTAGATAGAAATAAGACTTGTAGCCTGAAACTAGAACTGATGACAAGATTTTTGATAATGAACCTTCTCCTGCAAAGGGCATCTAGCCTACAGTGCTCTGCAGTATAAACACAACTATGTTCAGATATACAGAGTATTTCTTAAAGTTACTAAGAGACAGTCAATTCCAACATTGCTTGCAACTGTGTAAATTGGTACCAGTCCCCCAAATACTCAATAAAATGCTTTCAGTCCAGAAATACATATACCTTGACATTTACTAACTTACCTGCTATTGCTGAAAATCAATCACAGGATTACTAGAACTGAGCTATGGAAAACAATGGGAATATTTGCTGCTCAAAGGGTAAGCAATCAATCCAAAGCAGGTGCAGTAAACTAAGATAGTACCTCTAGCTTTTGTTTTCTAGAGTAACTATAACTGAAATTGCTTGTCTTGCTAATATTAAACATGCTTTAATACTTATGCTATTTTGATTGACCAAAAATTTCCTTATGCCATGGCTATATTATTGCCAGTTCATAATAATATGAGTGCTATATTAGTACATTCATTCAGTATAATTTCCACTTTCCTTCAACTCTTACTCAAATTTATGATATTGCCAACATAAGAGACTGCTAATGAACACCTCAAGAAGGCACAGTACTTGGCTACAAGCAGCTGCACTGACAACTTGGCTTGCTAAAAAAAAATTTAAAAAAAATCCAGAAGAACTGTTATTTTGCACAAAATTTCAAAACAAGATTACACTAATAATTTCGAATAGGAAGAAACATAGGAATACAAGACCAAAATCTCCCACTAAGTATGACATGGGTTTTTATCAAGGCATAGTCATGAAGCATTTCATTAAAAGAAATGGAGCTAAATTTACTACAATCAATGAATATTTCCACAATTAGAATGTACTTTACAACATGCTGCAAATGTGAAATATGCTGCATGTACTCAACAGTTATCACTACCAGTGGAATCTTTCTAATAGAGTTCTCATGCTTCAAAACCACATTCCTTCATTCTTCTACGCATCTGAAGGGAACAGTAAGAGAGGTCAAGCCTGAAGAAAAACAAACTCAAAACAAAAGTTCATCTGTTCCCTTAAAAAAGCACCAATGACCAGGCAGCTGTAAAGGAAGCCGATTCACATGTCCTGACTGTCTAACTGCTCATAGTACATTTCTTGTCTCCCTGCTCAAGGTTTGTACAAACTATGATTCTCATCAGTTTGGATTATTTAAAGAGACAAACAAAAGCTGTGAAATATCAAAACTGTTGAAGAGTACTGTAGTTGTGTGATGTCAAAACCAGTAAAATTGATAATAAACCCTTCAGAGCTGCCAGAGAAAACAAAATACAAAACAAAACTACCAAGAAGATGACTGGTAGTTTCTAGCTACAATATAAAACTAAGAAGAAAGTACTATGGAGGAGTATGTAAGAATGAGATCTATAAATTAAGATAAGGTTTTAATCAGAGCACACAGGTCTAATATAGGTTTTGAATTTCACTTTTGTATTTTCATTTCAAAACTTGAGAGACAGCACGCCACAAAGTAAACTACTTCAAAACACTCAGTAATAGCCTATCTTCAAAGTGGCTTGTATAAATCTTCAATTTCAGCAGCAGCAGTGCATTTAAGTGCAAATTCTCCTACTGTTAACATACTCCAAATAGTAATAGAAACTCACAAATGAAGTCATATTAGCATAGCTGGGGAATGGCTGTTATGAAAATCCTCAAAGGACCTCAAGAGTTTGCCTCAGAACTTTTTAAAACTTTCTGTTTCAAACTTACTTGTGTCAATGCATTTCTCACAACACCTTTCTTTACAGGAAAGACACCACAAATTGTGTTGTTTACACATTAAACACACACACACAAAATCTTTATAGTGTTGAAAAAGAATTAGAGTTGTTCCTTCCTGTAGACAGACTATTTTTAAAATCGAAACCAATAATAAGCAGAGAAGGATCAAGGCAGAGATTAATGTTCCTCCATGCTTTTCAGCATTATAAAGCCACTTTTATAACACTGAAGCAAATTGTACAGTGACTGACATGAACAAAATGACAGTAATCTGTCACTACTTCACATTTTCCACTAGGCTGATTCAAATAGTTATTTATGAACCTTACACTTCAATGGTCACTTTGATGACTAAACCATAAATTAGAATGTAAAGTGAATATAAATTTGATTTTAGAGTAACAACAAATTGTCAGCAAAGAGGGATATTATTTAATTTCTACTGACATACTATGAAAAAGTCAGCAATACCAAGATGATCTACATCATAATAAACCCCAAACTTAGCAAAAAACCATATACTACGTCTCATGTTTGCTTCAGTACTTCTGCATTTAAAAATAAAAGCACTTTATATTATGCCTGGTTAGTTTTAAATACAAAAAGTTTTAATAATGTCAGATGACTTCATTACTTCGATTTTCAATTAAACAGGGATGAAGAACGAACTTTTTTCCACAGAGCATGATGAAATTTGAGAGCAAGTAAATATTAATATGAATTTAGATGCTAAGGTTTTTAATAGTCCCAGTGAAAAACTGGCTTTAAAGACAGTTGCTATTTTTACAATATTTACGTCTTGCTTTACAGTTGAAAGTGAGTGACACTGAACATAACAGAAATTCTGCAAAGCACAGAAGTTCCCAATTTAAAAAAAAAAAAAAAAATCTTTATTACCCAAACATCAAGTCTTGCAGGGTTTGTGTAAAAAAAATTATCTTGATAAAATAATTTTCTTTTATCAGATTATTTTTTGTTAAAAAGTTCCATTGTGTATTATGTTACTGTGTGTTTTACTACCTGTTACTCCTGGAAACATGTAAGACAAACCCTTCCAAAACCAAATGCTTATACTTTGCCTGGAAAACTTCTACAAGTGTGACATTTATGATTTGATTTAAGAGATACTTCAACAACTGAACCTGGGTCCAGGCAGACGCACAGCGAGAAAGCATAAATGAAGCTCATCTGATTGTGTGATGCTACTGGTGAGAACTCAGCACCACACCCTCAAAAAACCTGGAGAATGGCTGTGTTAAGCGCATTAACACAGCAGAAAATCTGACTCCAAATCATTTACTTTATGCTATAAATATCTGCAGCCACGAAGTCCCTCCATAGCCACTGTCCCTTGAGCAGGGATGCTTCTCACGTTGAGCCAGAGAGATACCTTACCTGACACCAGACAGCAACAGGTTGGTAAGTGACATTTTTTGCTTGTATGTAACATTTAAGATACATAGAGCAAGCTTAAGCAGTAATTTTTGTACCCCATACTAACTTTTAAGTGTTAAGTATGTAGTGGAGCACTGACCGCCAATCTGACTGTAATAATTAAGTATGTTAAATACATAAATTTACTGATTAGAACTCAATAGACTATTAGGTCAGATCTGTACAAGTGATATCTGACTCTTCTCCTGTGACACCCCTTCCTTCATTTTCTTCTCCAGCTGCTAGCACTTTCCTGGAGAAGAATCAAGGATATCAAGGCTCTCCAAGACAAAACCTCAAAAATGAGAGCTGAAAATACTAATTATCACCTACAGATATGAGAAAAAATACCATAATATTTAAATGCAATTGTACTGTAGCAATTCAATTTGAATTGTTTCTTCGAGAAACACTTAAAATACAAAAATAGCACTGTTTAGGTTAAAAAAAGATAGCAAAACTACGGTAGGACAAAACAACACCTGTTCCTGGAAGAAGAAATGCCAAAGAAATAATTTAACTTGCACCAAAGTATTCATACTTAATTGTCAAATCAAAGGGCCTGGCTTCCTACTGAAATAAGAATCCATCTAACTGACCTATGGGTTGTTTAAAAACGCCTGCTAAAACAAACCCTGGAGGAACAGGTGCACATATTCATTTGATGCTTAATAAAACTACTACCGAACTCTGAGTGGTGTCAGCAAGTGAAGATTTTGCAAGGAGGAACTGCTTAAGCATTACAAATGCCCTTAGAGAGTTCAGCTGTAGAAACTTGCTTTCTTCCAATTTCCAGTGGTCACTGTAGACAGATAGTGGGCATTTATGAGAAGTAAAAAGTATCTAAAGTTCAATGAAGTCTACTTTGTGTCTACATAACATGGTACTAATAGAAGAAACAGAGATGTTATAAATGCTACTCAGACAAGAAAAATATTCCAAAGAAAAATGTATCATGCTGATTTAGCCAGAATTTACTTAATTCACTTCAGGATTTTCTCGTTCTAACACTGTATCAGGACACAGGAAAAAACAAACATGGAAGAAGGCAAGACTATTTGGAGTGTCACAGTCACCCTTCTAAACCTATGATGTGAGGAGGAAAGGCTGAGGAAAGGAATCTAATACACATGAGCTAGAGGAAACAGATTCAAAGGAAAATTAGGTCAGAACAGAGAAGCAGAATGAAGAGACAGCAAAACAAACAGCAGAGAAAGTCAGAAGAGCATATAAACTTTTAACAGCAAGGCCTGTTCCAGTTAATGGAACAAACAACCCTAAATCCCCCTATTGCACCATCATTTCAAACTCAGACGTACAGAAACCAACATCTAGAGATGTTTGAGCAAGGATCTATTTTTTCCATCTCCAGTGGCATTAAGACAGTTAACTTAGGAGGGTACAACTCTTAGATAAAATGAGAGAAATAAACATACCTGCCGACGAATAACCTCTAGGTTTGCTTTGGCTTTATTCACTAGTTCTTCTATTTTTTCAGAATCCTTTATATTCTTGTTTTCTCTGAAGGCATCTCTTATTCTTCTGATGGCATATGTTCTAAACACAAACAATAGGAAGAAGTGTATTCACAGATATGCCACAACTTAGGACATTTCAACATTCCTTAAAACAAGCTAATGCAAAGAAAAAAATGCATACACATATATATACATATATATTTTTTCCCAGTTTTTATACCTATATATTTTTATTCAGGGTCTTGTCTTGCCAGAGTTGAAACAGTGTCCAGATTCTTTAATTAAAAAAAAAGGGTGTTTATTGGAAGTTGTTGTAGAAACATTTAATATTTCACATATCAGTCCATCCTTAGTGCTGTAACAATACTGTTGGATGCCTGGCATGGATACTGCGAAGCTCAAGAACATAAAAAAAAGCCTAAGGACCAGAAAGTCATTCCCCAGATTATTTTGAATCAGTATGACTATTCTTAACCTGCTTATTTTAAAGGTTCTTGATCTAGCCACTAAACACATTACATATTTTTACTAGATCTGATGTTGTAAACTAGCAGTGAACAAAGGTAGACTGATGGACCAGCCATAACAGGGGCTCCTTCCCTGTCAGCCTTTTTCTCTCCTGCCAAGGTATATTCCACCCCTCATTCCAGTGTCTCCTCATCCATTTCCCCATTAAGAAGCAATAACAGGGCATTATTCTGCAAGCAGGAAGATGCTATGATCTCTGCTTTCAGAGAGGCAGATCCAAAGCTGCAGCCTTTTTCAACTGCCTTTTCTTTCCAACTGCAATCTGTAGAGTACTGCTCAATACAAAAAGGGGCCTGTTTCCATATTAAAATAAATTTTTCAGACTGAGTGATACTTTCTTTACATGGGTCTTTGGGAGGGCCAGGGGAAATGGCAGTAAACTGATCCTGCTCAGCTATCTTGACAGGGTGCCAATTCTGTACCACCACATCACATCACTATCACTTTTATTACAGAAAGTAAAACCCTACGCATGGCACTGAAAGGAAACAAAAGGCTGCTGCAAATATCATAAAGAGTTTAACATTTCAACAATGCTTTTCAATCTTGTATAACAGTGGAACTTGAGAGACAAATGGGCTAAAACACTACTAAAAAATCCAAAGACGATGTTGAAAAATAAAAGTATTGCGGGAGGAGATTGCAGAGGGGAGAGGAAGAAGAGGAAAGATGAACAGCCAGAGGCACTCTGTTCCATTAGATGGTGCTATCCAGCTCCTAATGCAGCTTTCACCAGCTAAGCAGTGTATTTTCTCCTTGAGCTCATAAATAATACATTTCAATCACAGGAATCAGGATGGTTATGGAGTGCCACTCTGCTGCCGCACACTGGCAGATGGTGCGTGCTTTTAATTAGGGCCTGTTCACCTATAATGTGACACTGGGGTGCGGGAGCGAGTATGCGAGTGTGTGTTTGTGTGTGTGAAGTTAATAGAATGTATTAAATATGGAAGCTCATTCTCATCTGCAGCTGCTGTCCTAGCAAGATTTGAAGGGGAAGCTGATTATTTCTTCTAGAAAAGAAACAACCTCAAATCATTAGGATGTAGTATAATTCTGTTGCTTGATAATGGACTGATTTCAAATCACCCCATGTACATATGTAGGGTTAAACTGTACAGAAACATATATTTTCTGAAAGGACACATTTCCAAGAGATACAAAGACTAACATATACATATCTAGCTTAAAAGAAGAAACAACACCACCACCAAATATCCATTAATAGGTACAAGTCTTTCAGAATGCAACACAAACGCGTAAATGCTACCCACGTAAAAAGGATAAATTGCACAAAAGCAAATTCTTGTTCAGTATAACACCTACAGCTGGTGGTTTTTTTTTTTGGTACATATGATGCATTAATTGCTACATCTTGTCTCTCTTCGTCTCCCTACATCCAACAGTTGTTGAGAAAGAAGAGATACATACTTAGGAAACAGACCGATTTTTAGCTATAACCAGAAAGTTGCATTGTTCTTTTTATGATTTCTTCAAACTTTTACGAATATTAACACTCAAAGTAAGTTATTTTACATAGTCTTTAACACAATCCTAATTCTACAGCTAAATCAATGTATCTCCAATATTCTCTAAACACACTTTAAAGACTAGCTCTATATCCTGACACTACTCTTTACCAAGGTTACATTGAGATTCAATATATCACTTAAAATAAGGATGAGCTCAACTCAAAGCTCAAACCCAATACTGTAATGACTGGAAACATCCTTTCCTCCCCATTGAGAGATGCCGAGGAACATTTTACCAACATTCAAATTCTTTAAAATTATGTAAAAAGTGTGAAGTCAAGATATAAACAAACTGGCAGGTTTGGTGTAGGGGGTTTTGTGTGTGTGCTTTCTTTTCTTTTAAATAACAACTTTTTATATGCAACAACAGTTGTGAGCAGTGTCAAATCCAAACCTCAACACTCTCTCCACTTCAAGAGTTTCTGAACTGAGTAGACACTACAAGCAAGAACTACCCTAAGAACTGTGATATTGCTTCAAGTCCATGAAAAAACTGAGCTCTCCTGAAACTACAGTAGCATGTGTAAGCAACATATAGTAAAGACACACATGCTATGAAAAGAACTTGTTCATGCAGACATATATCTGTTGGGGTTTTTTTTAAAGAGCACTGCTCCAAAGATCTTCTGGCTGATGAACAGAGTGGTCAGGTGATCAGCTACTCTAATGGAGTGTATTTTCAGTTCAATAAGCATAAATACTAAAACCAAACACGTACCTTTTGAAGGCACAGCTCAAAATGCCAGTGACAGTGAGTATATGGTTATCTTTATAAAACTTTACAACAGTACCCTAAAAGAAGCACTGTCTGAAGTACAGAGTGGCAGATGAAAGGCAGACTGGCAACTGAACAAGTGGTTGTACTATGTGGATGGTTTTTTATCCAAAGGGGCACTAACGAACAGAGGGCATACAGCACTGCAACAAGTTTAAGCCAATCTGAGTGAAGAGGAGCTGCTGCAATTTTGCCATGCTCCCTGGTAAGCACAAACCCTTTCTCTGTCTCCTTTAGACCAGCATAGTCAGTCTGATTTGGCCCCAGGTGAGCCAGACCAACTTGGTACCCTGACAGAAGGCCTATGTACTACAAGAATTAACCTCATTTTTTGTTATTTTGGTTTTTTTTGTTTCCAGCTTAATGAGCTTCATAGGCTCTGCATGGGATTGGATGAGTATCAGCACAGAGGATGAGGGAATACAGCAGTATTAATTTTGACGGATACAGTTTGCAATTGATCCCTTCCAGAAAGGCCAAGCAAGTCACATAAACAAAGGGGACTCTTCAGTGAGAAGGTACCAAACAAACTCTCCAGAGAAACAGAATGGGATAGCAATTTTGGATACATACACTTAAAGAGCTCCTATAGACCTCTGGGAAAAGTCTAATTCCTAATGCAGTAGTATTCATTAAGAAACATAACGTAAATGAAAACTCAAACTACATTCACAATGCACTGTTTTTCTCACTATTCTTTGAAAACAGATATTCAAAAATGGCTGAAAGATGCAACGAGGCATTTTGATTTTGTCATCCAAGTGCACTGAAATTTTAACAGAGAACATCTTTGATTTTATCTTCTGCAAAGACTTTTCCAGCAAGCTAGTGACAGCAGGACTCAAGCAAGAGTGTACAGTTGAATATATTCACTCAACACTCTCTTACTATGCACACTCAAAACACTCCTTGTGATCCCTACTTACGTGCATCTGTCACACAATTAGTTCCCAATTAAATCAAAAGAATGTACTCAATGGGTAATAGACTCGGTGCGATGGCTTCAGACCAAAGCTACTGCAGGTGGGTGGCTACACAAGGTAACAGATGCACATCAGTAGAAAATAGAAAGAGTGGTTGGGGGTTAATGCAAGAACAACACCAGGGCCAAAACATTACCACAGACTCATAGGCAACCGGCACTACCTGCAAATGTTAAGAGACAACACTGCCTCCAAATAAAAGTAAAAAACACAGATAAAACAGTATTTGTCCTAATACTCTACCTTCAAAGAGTTCCTCTTTTTCCTTCTCTGAGGCACAGTTAAAAACCTGAAGTGTTGTCATAAAAATGAAGCCTGTAAGCAGCAAAGTCTGAACTAACGACTACTAATGAAAAATGAAATCACAACTGAGGTACTTCAGCAAATAGTATCTGCTTGGGGATTTAGATATTTTTATTTCCAAATGTTTACTTATGTCATGTCTGGCCAAAAAAAATTAAAAATCTTTGTGCTTTGCTAAGCCAGAGTGTAAGAAAGGAAGGTGAAACATCAGGCAAACATACTTGCTTTTTAAGTACACAGTACCAAGCGTTCAAAATGAAATCGGCCAAGCAATGTCTTTCTCAGCACCACTTTGCATTTACCAGTATCACAACATGCTAAAGGCTTAAGTCATCTTTCCAAGACACGTTTACAAACATGTTGACGTCTCTTGCATTTGTGATTGTCAACAAGTACAATGTATTAATAGATCACACCACAGTTATAGGCAACATACAGCAAAAACAATGGCTATTATAAGTTATCAGCCATTGAGTGCACACGCAGAGATGGAAGAGGAGGATTGTGGTACATATACTGTGCAAGCAAAACAGAGTACAAGAGAATAGCCCAGCAGGTTAGAATATTCACAACTCTCAAAAAAGGTCTAGAGTAAAATGCACTTTTCCTTATTAGCTTGAGTTTTATTGAATAAATTAAGGCAAGTGACCAGTAGCTGACTTCTAGGAAGACCACTAGGGTTAATAATTCTGGAATGAAGTATATGATGCTTTTATTTAAGGACACAATGTACAAAAGTGATTTAGAATACAGTACCACTATATTAGGTGAGGGATCCTTTTTATAAAAAGGTCAGCTTTCTGTCACTAAATTATATTTTCTTACGACTGCTGCCTTCCAATTAAAAGCTATTAACTTAAGGTAGCAACGGCATGAATCTTCAAAATTCCCATTATCACTAGCAAAATGTGCACCAGATGAGATTGGCCTTACATTTTCAGAATTACATGTCATTTAAAATAGAAAATTTTAATAATAAAAAACTATATGCAGAAAAATAATTTTAGCTTACCTTTAAGTTTTATTAGCATTAGTGAAGATGTATGTCTCCATATACAGAATTGCTTCAGAGGGAATGATTATTTATATTAATATATGCAGGTGTACACATGCATATTTCCATATATATGTATGTATTTACAACCTTTTCTTCCTCTATAAAGGTCTCATTGAAAGACACCAATAAAGGTGAAGCAAAAGCTGCATGTAATTACCATTTAATACTAAAGAAAGGAACATTTGACAACAGATGTGTGTTTGAGACTAAGAGGTAAGTACTTCATGGGGAAGTAGTTGTGATTTGTGTAATTAAACACAAGACCAGCAGAGGGGTGTGGACGCAATGTTTTATCATCAAGGTGTTCCTCGAACTCCATCACTAGACATGTTTTCAGCACCGCCACCCACCACCTGCCTGTTTTCTAAACATCAAAGCAAAGCTTATACCTGGAAACAGGATTTGCTTCAGGGAGTGGAGGTGGTGGATGGATGCTGGGACAGGAGAAAAGAAGAGTAAAGAAAAAGTAAAACTATACTGTTAGTTAACTCAGATTATTTCCTCAAATTTTTTAATGAAGCAGACTCACTAGACAGTTTTCACAAAAAGCCTACAGAAAGAAACCTACAGGCCACTACTTGATTTCTCTGCTAATATACAAAATATGAGTTCCAGTGAAATTAGTAAGAAATATGTCTGGAATAGAACAGCACTACGATAGTGGATTACTCCCAAAGAACAGAGAAAAGGAATAAAGATTGATGAACATTAGAAAACACATTTGAAACCTGGTGTTTGTGACCCACTGCATATGATACATGCTGTACGATCAGATACAAGGGTTTGTAGCTTATTTCTAAAACAAATACTGCTTCTTTGCCTACCAGAGCTCAAAACATCTAATTAAAACTTCAACCTTTTACATGATATCCCTTTCATTTTCTTTAATAAATCAAAAAATCAAAAATGCCTCCCCAGATTTTTAGAAACAAAGACTTGTGGCTGTTTTTAGGAAAGAACTACTTCTTTTTCTGACTATATCTATTCACCAGTTTGTGTCTGTACCCATTTCAAAGCAGAGATCATGGATGACCACCTGATCAACAGGATCATTCATGTTGGAAAGCAGTTTAGGAGGTCTCTCCTCCCAAACTCCCTGCTGAAAGGAGCGTTAGTGACAGCATCAGATCAGATTACTCACGGCTTTGTCCAGTCAAGTCTTTAAAAACAGGATGTTGACCGGATCACCTAGCTCAGAAACATGCTCAATTGCTTGGCTGTCCTTGTGAGGAAAAAGCTTTTCCTCAGAGCTAGTCTGAAAAACCTCTATTCCTGCACTTTACATCTGCTGTCACTTTTTCTCCTGTCAGGCACCTCTGGATACTTTGATCCACTGGCTGCTTTTAGGTTCCCTCAATGTTCTGTCTTCTCCAGGATGAGCCAGACCAGCTCCCTCAGCCTTTTCTCACAGTGCTTCAGCCCCTCTGGTGGTTTCTTCTGAGGTGGCTTCACGCTGTCCATGCCTTTTCCGTATGGGGGGCTGAGGGAGGCAAGAGTGGATGCATACTCCAGGTGTGATCTACCAAGCACTGAGTAGAGAGGGACAATCACTCCCATCAGTCTGCTCACTGAGCAACTCTTGATATATCTTAGGATGCTCTTGGCCTTCCTTGCTGCCAGGGCACACAACTCAGTTACTAAATATTTCCTTCTTCATGGTCCCAGAATGCTATGAGTGCTGTTCACAGTTAACTATGATTATTTTTGCCATTCATCGAAACATACATTTTTGTTGCTATACTTCTAAAAATAAAAACAGTTATTGGCTTGATTCTAAGTGTAAAGAATCTTTGCAGAAGGGAATGCTTTTCAGAAGGTCAAGGTTAAAAGAAAAAAGTAAAGATGTTCAAATGAAAGCATTCTTTTAATCTTAATTGGAGTTGCAACTGCAATGTTATATTGCAGGAGAGGTTAAAAAGAGGGTCACCAGTGAAGGACCCAATTGAACAAGTTGTTCAGTTAACGAGGCACCGGGCAAGGATGTGCTGCAGGAACTAGAACCAGAATTTGCTACAGATGAAAAGTGTCCTGATGGTCTGAAATGAGTAATAGCTCTCTGCTGAGCTTTCACTGTCAAGTCCCTGCCAACTGCTCACCAGGACACTGGGGGAGCTCAACAGTCCAATTACCAGGCAGGGAATGCCATGAAACTACAAGTTCAAACCCTGACAAGGCTGATTTCTCTTTTCTTTCTTTTGAGACAGATACATACCACTCCATTTGCTGTGCTAGTGTTTCTGAACAGTTCTTAAAAAGGCCTGGCCTGCTGTGTATTGTCATTACAAATTCCACTATGTTTTCCTGGAAAAATTAGTTTTAGTCCAGTGCTGTGGCCAACATTTCACTCTTCAGCATGGCCAGAGGTTCCCCTTCCATTCTAAGAGACATAGTTTAGCTTGTGACTTGGGTACCTAGAAGGGGGCTAAACACCAGGTGCTAAGCAGCCTTGCTGGAGGCAAGCAGTTCCCACTTGACAGTGGGAAATGATTTGCCTTAGATGAAGCAGTAGTGCTTACTTTTAATTAAACAGCAAGGCATAAAGCCTTGGGATATTCTACCTTCTTGGACTGCAGTATAGCTGGTCAGGATGATGATGAGATTTTGATAGGACATTCCTGAAGCACAGCATTATTTCTGAAAGTAAAGATTCAGATACAGTAAACATCTACAGTACCCATATTATTATTTTAATATGGAAATTATAGAAATGCCAATTCCTTACAAGAGAAAAGGGATTGAGTATCAGAAATGTGTTGATAGCAGAGAGTTTTAAAATAAATGAGATATTTTAACTTATGAAAGACTTAAAAAACAGTTCTCTGAAGGTCACCTGAGGTAAAGCTTTGTTGATCATTTTGACAGACTAGTACTGAACAGATTCCTAACAAAGCTTTATTTTGTAAAAGTGATCCTTAGATTCTAGTAATAAAGACAATTAATTCTGCCTCTTGGTTTTTGCTCAAGCAAACTTGTGCTTTTTGAGACAGAGGGATCATAAGCATCATAAGTCCAAAATGAACCTAGTAAATGAAATTGCACTGAAATTAGATAGGGTCCAGTCATCTCATGACCAAGACAACAATAAACCAGAAATACTATTTATTAAACAATCCATATGAAGTAACATACCATGTGTTCAGTCTGCTTATATACAACATACTAGAAGTTACAGGATTTAGAACATTGAAGTTATTATCCATAATTTATTCTCTCACCCATTTCTATCAGCTTTATAGCTGATCAAAAATTCTTTGTTCCTTATAACTCAGTCAGTAATGACAAACATCCCCCACTGGACCTCCTATCACCATATGGCTCCATGACCTTCCCTCATTTAGAGCAAAGCACTGCATGTTTAGTTAAGCAAATCTGCAACATCAATTTTGACAACAATGATGGATACTTGAAATTACAATGTAATACTTAGCAGCATAGAAAATTCTAATATATGCAAAGCCTATTAGTCAAATCTAGAGCCTTAAAAAAAAAATCAATTTGGAATTCATAACAAAATCATGATCCTACTTTGTGCATACAACAGAGTACTGAATATTGTTTCTCACATTTGGGATTGTAAATACATGCCTTTGGACAATGCATGTAATGTTTCAAGGCTCATAAAAAAAGCAATGCAGGTTATTTTGTACACTATGCACACTACCTAAGGCAGAGAGAGTCAAGAGAACTAGACATTTCTTTTTGTATTTTTTTCTATTTAATTAGTTACAGGATATGGAATCTTCACAATCTTTACTGGTCAGTACACTAGCACGAAAGAAAGAGGGGCTGAAAACTCCATCCTGAACCAAGAGTGGAACAGTACCCAGAAATGCAATGGATACAAACTCTGGGTGTTTCTTCATCCCCACAAGAAATTAGATGCAATTTCTCACACGATGAAAGAGCAGGAGGACCCATGGGTGAACAGAGGCAAGGTCTGAAGGCAAAAGAATTTTCTGCTCGGTAAAGCTGAGTGACTGATTCACTATGTCAGAGAGACAGATTTGAAGTTCTGAGGCAGGCCTAGCTGATTTTCATCCACATAAATAACGCAGCACCTCGATGTGCCAGAACTACCCACCATGACTTCCCACACTGCCCGGATCTCTGCTCCTTGTACCTCCCAGGTGCTTTCAGCACAAGCAAGCATTGGAAAAAGCCAGACCTTCCACAGGCTAGTTATGGAACAATATGTCCACAGCTCTTTATCTTTGGGGTGTAATGATGATCAGCTAAGACATATCCAAGACCTCCACTAGCTCCAGTAAAATAAATTCTGCTTCTCAGGACCTATACACTGTACATACTTTTCTGAAGTCCAGAAGCAACATAGTAATCAAAGTATAATACTAAAACCTGAGTGAAGTAACACAACAGTCTTGAAAGCTACTCCACATATAAAAGAAAGAAAAAGAAAAAAAATGTTACACCCATTTTCTTACTATTTCTCCTACAGTTACACTGAAAAAAAAAAAGTAGGATGGATGATTATCTGCCAAATATGAAGCAAAGAACATCTACCAGCCAAAACGTTTCTTTTGGGCTATGTATGGCCTCCACCTCTAAAACTGTGGTGCATATATCCTTACTCTCCAAACTGTAGATCCCAGCATACAATGCAACACTTTGATATGACCAGACAATATATGCTTTGAGACAGAAAAATGAGATTAAATTTAAAACTCAAGCTATTCTAATCAGTGAACAGAAGTCAATCAATAAACCTGCTGACAGATCTTCTGTGCATTGAAACAGTTTAATCACTGTAACAGAAACGGAGATCAGAAATACTCAGGAAGACAAAGAGAGGGATCAATTTTCCTTCTTCAATAAGAGAAACATTGACAAATGTCTTTTAATCTAGTCAAGCCTAAGTATGTTAAGTATAGATGTTAAAATTTAAAGGTGAAGATAGGCTAGTGTCAGTAATTGTTAAGGCATCTTCCAGTCAGCCTCTTAACACTCTCTCTTAGGGCCTTAAACTAAGAAGGAAAACAAAAAATAATCTATTATTCTATTTCTGTGTCTATACCTATATACACTTTATTTAATAAGACTGAGTTCAGAGCAGTACCACTATATATCAAAAAAGGTCCTGCATTTCAAGGCAAAAGTGTGCTCCAAAAAACCCCAGATAGTACCTAATAGCTAATTAAAGGTCATAGGAAAATATTCACTCACATGAGTGATAGTAGCACTTTTTGTCCTCTATCTGCAAAGAAGGAAAAAGAAAACATAGCAAACACCAGCTTCTTTTCCTCCCATAAGCACACGGCTGCTGGCTGCAAGAAGTTCTTCTCAGATAACACTTACTCTGAATGTAGAATTAACATTTGGCTTAAAACTCAGCAACTCGGATGAGTACTGTCTAAGGTTACCGTATGAGATAATAGGAGAGGAAAAGAGGTATCAGGAGTGGTCTATTTATCATAACAATGTTTTCAGTATAACATTTTATGACCAGATTACCTTGTCTTTGACATGTGATGTGACCTTCCATTTCCCTGGGTAGCAGAAAAGGTTTCCAACCTAGGAACAAATTACCCACAGAAGTTGCAGAAGCACCAGGTCCCCAGCTAATGGTAACAATAACTTGCACTGATAGAGAATTTTCCCTTCAAGGGTTCCAACAAATTGTTGGGAAATAAAACCCCACAATCGAGCCTCAACATCCATACAGGTTAGTAAGCTCCGCCAGTAGTCCACAGAATAAGGAGTTCTGTAGATATATGTATAGCATACTTTTTTGCCCAGCCCTGAACTGCTGTAGCTAATAGGACTATATTCATCCTATGTTGCCCTTGCTTTCGGAGGTGATTGTGAGGATGCCACCACCAGTTTGATAAATATTTATATTTCCATGCAAATAATAGACAGCAATTTGGGGTATAAATTATGAACTGAAAATAATAAATTAAATTCAGTAAAAAATATGCTCGATAGTGCTGGAAATCAGGAACCCTGTTTAGAGGTCTCCATGAAATGCATTGCTTATTATTGTTTTGTAAACAAAACACTTGAACATTTATTTTCATACTATAATCAGTCAGATCAGGTCAAAAACCATTATGAGCGAGATATATAATTTACTTCGGCCAGTAATAAAACTACTTAATCCATCAATCTTCCTCCCTTCAAAACTAGTTTACATACCAAGACTATTAATTTGAAAAACTATTTGCTAACTAACTAGACTAGAAAAATGCTGTGATATTTTAGATGGGTCAAAGATGTTTTCTGAAACTTAGGAGCAGGTTAGTTTCAAGGGCAACACAACACAGCTCTATTTGGCATCGCAAACATAATTCAAGCTATAAGCTTCAAGGGCCGTCTTACGCATTTCATTTGAGCCATATTGACTTCAAAACATTTTCCTGAGAAGGAGGCAGCCTGATGTTATCCAAATCAGTGAAAACACTGAATACATTTGGATGAATGAATGAATTATTGTTTCACAAAGAATTCCATTAGTGATTCAGCGCAAAACGTCATGAAATTTGATGGCCTGTACCTGGCCCTTTCCACTCCCCTGTTCTTAACTGTGATTAACAATGCAAATAAATGAGGGCTCTGAACCACACACACCCCCAACCACCCACCCCGGCCACATTTGGCTCTTTCACTGCTATTCTAACGCAGTCTGCAGAAATTTTAACACTCGCTCAATGCGTAACTGTAACAAGATAAACTGAGTGTCTCCGACACCAAGGCTCTCAGGAAACCTGTGCCCACACCTCTCCTGCTTATGCAAACACTAGGCAGGCGTTTACATCTGTGTGTGACTGCAACTGAGTAGTGTGATAATGTGTATGCTTGTTGGGGAAATACATGATGCCACTAAATAAATAGTACCAAGCAAAAATACCATGTATTCTGCAAGCAAATACTAGTTAGCAGAAATCATATGCTGTATAAGAGAAAGATGGAGACAAATCTGTAAGGATTGACCTCATAGGACACAATAAATTATTTTCATAGGCACTTAAAGTCACAGAACTAAGTTAAATTACATAAGCTTCAATACCAAAAAGGATTAGTGATTATTAACAATGTATTAGAATGAATTACAGTCTCAGGGAAATATTTTTAATTAATTTAAATTACACACACTTTCTCTGGCAGATAAAATAAGAGAATCTTACTTTTAAACAAGCTAATGATGTAAAAACAGGTCTTTAATGATTCCAGATCAGGATATGCCAGACAAGCAAACTCAAAAAGACTGTCAAGACCTGTCAATGGAGATTCTTCTGTAATAAGACTAACGCACCTGCTATACTTCCTTTAGTTTCCACAATGGATTCACAGCTTGCTTTAAATAGGGATTTTGCAAAAGGATTACTGGGATTGAGCAGAAATGAATTCCCGACCTCTTGCCACCAATACATTCATATATGCATACACACACATAGTATTTACTTTGTGCATAGGGCTTCTTTTCTTTAGAACGCGTAATGAGATATAACCAATTGCTATTTATTTAATAAGTTAAAAAAAAAAAAAGAATCTAAGAAGCAGCTTTCCCCAAAACTTTGTAACAAACATGATGCTGAAGAAAGTCTAGTCCCAAGTATTTAACTGAGTCCTCAGTCTCTGAATACCATCCAAGCCTGGCATTTAGCCGTTCCCAGCACAGGACCTTCAAATTTTCCTGAAGAATACTTTAAATATTTTATTTCACACACATTCTGTTAAGGATAAAAGCATCTGAACTCAACTGAATTCTTTCACTATTATCATATTAAATGCATTGCATCCTGAGAAGAATGTTAGAATTTTATACAGAGATCAGGTAAAAAGGAAAAAAATTCAATAGAACAGAATAGAAAGTAGAAAAAATGTGAGGGGAAAAAAGTCACATTCCATAATGCCACCCTAGCTGGAATACTGTCTGAATGATTTGTAGCATCTTCACTCTTGAGAAAGAACTGTATCAAGAAGAATCCCCAAGAATATTCCTCACTAAGGACATCCTCTGTACTGAGTTCTGTGCAAAACAGTCATGGAGCAGCTGGCTCAAGTATTCACACATGCAAGAAAACAACCAAGAAAGTTTTCCTTCATGCCCACGTTTTTTGAGAAAGGAGACAACCATGTATAATCCAAGATTCATAGAATCATATGGGTTGGAAGGGACCTCCGAGATCATCAAGTCCAACCCTTGATCCACTACTACCACAGTTACTAGACTATGGCACTAAGGGCCACATCCAGTCTCTTCTTAAATACCTCCAGGGATGGAGAATCCACCACGTCCCTAGGCAGCCCATTCCAAGGCCTGATTATCCTCTCTGTAAAGAATTTCTTCCTAACATCCAACCTAAACCTACCCTGGCAGAGCTTAAGACCATGTCCTCTTGTCTTACTGCTGGTTGCCTGGGAGAAGAGACCAACCCCCACCTGGCTACAGCCTCCTTTCAGGGAGTCGTAGAGATTGATGAGGTCTTCCCTGAGCCTCCTCTTC
>VZRE01015183.1:258707-292949 GCA_013396775.1 Cephalopterus ornatus | reverse complement strand
CGAAGCCTAGCCATGATGATGATAGTGTTTATTTTTTTTATTTGGAACTTAGAAGAGACAATGAAGACAGTGAAAAAGATCTGAAAAGTTTTAGGGGAAACAAGGGTGATTTTTTTACAAGGTAGGGAATTGAAAAGCATTGT
Source organism: Cephalopterus ornatus (assembly GCA_013396775.1). Lineage (NCBI taxonomy): Eukaryota > Metazoa > Chordata > Aves > Passeriformes > Cotingidae > Cephalopterus > Cephalopterus ornatus. The sequence continues at coordinate 292,806 of VZRE01015183.1, read as the reverse complement.
TCACCTTGCATACTTCTTTTTGAATGGGTCTTTTGTAAAAATATACGCATCAAAGAATTTATTGGTATGCTAAGATAAGATCATAGTCTAACTTAAAATGATATGTTGTATTTTCTTAACAAACGCATGCTTATTTTTTGTCACAGAGGCTCTTAAAAAGTTGCCGGTGTTCACATTCTCTGAACAACAGTAATTTCAAATTGATATGTAAAAAGTGACTAAGAAAAGCTACATATGGCCAGTAGCTTGAAATTTTCTACTTCCATCTGAAAATTGTTTAGGGGTCTACAAATTAAGAAAATATTTCAAATATGACCTAGATATGTATGTAACTTTCATTGCCTTCTACAAGTATAATGAGAACCTAACAAAACATATATTCTCACTCTTGCCTTCTCTTGAGGTGCATAAAATGATCACTTTTTTCCAAAGATGGAGGAAGATTTAAAGACCACCTGGTCCAAGGAAATGTGGGAAGGCTATAGTGGAAAGACTATAGTGGGAAGGCTATGGCAGAGCCAGGGGGAATTCTGGTTTCTTTCATTCTCATGATTGTTTAAAAGTGTTGCCTCAAAATATTCAACACTTAAGGTGTTTCTGTACTATGCAATATTGCTACTCTGTTAGTGGACTATTAGTGTCATTCTTTCTCTTTTCAATTAGGTTCTACTTGATGGGCGTTTGAAAAGTAAACATGGCACATCGAAACCGCTCATAACAGCGACACTTTTTGGAAGACTTTATGAGAAGGACCTGCCACATCCTCTGCGAACCTCATGATCACATGACTCCTTAGGTGTTGCACAATCACCATAGACAGGAGGGGAATTTCCTCATGACACATATCAGTTATCCTGTATGATGTCCGCAATCTTGCACTTCTGCTCAGCAGCTGCAGCAATTTGGTTTATTTAGGAGAAAGGGAAGTGAACACTCTGTTGTGTGTACCTTTTTAACAGTGCTTGAGCCAGTGCAATTATTTTTTAGTATGAATGCTCTGTCACATGAAACTTTTAAGTAGAAATTTCATTTGCCCCAAGATATCATACAGATTGCTAAGATGAGAGTAAAAAGAAGACTGATACCAAAACATATGAAATGTGGTTTGTCATTTTACTGCAGAACAAATTTTCTCCAAGGAAGCCCATGATTTATTTCTGTGTGCCATGGTTTCTTAGCATGCAATTTTGGAGGCTCTTTCCAGGAGTTGTTTCATCCTGAAAATAAAACAGCCGAGCTTATGCTTAGGGGAGGGACCGTACCACTTGGGAGCAGTCAGTCAAAACAGGCAGGAATTCAAAGTTGTGCTTGCTGGTGCCTTGTTCAGCATCTCACCCTTTTCTCACCTGACTTGTGGGGGTAGCCCAGACTAGTCTTCCATCAAACAGAAGAGGTTTTGGTCAAGCATGGTTATGACTGACCTGTGGCAACCCTAATTCCACATGACAGTTCTGTATGTAGTGTGTATGGGGTCCAGAATTTCAAGATGCAGATGACCATGCTAATGGTGGGAGCTGACCCTGCTCCCAAGCCAGTCTGGTACACTCCAGGAGCCTCTTGTGTTGCCCATAATGGACAACAGTTTGAGAAGGGCAAACAAGACTGACCAGGCTGCTTGTGAAGGTCTGCAGTGTCATCCTGACTACAGGTTTGCACTGGGGTCAGCACAGTCAGGCACACTTTTACACACCACGTAAAGCTCCAAAGCAGAGCAGCTGGGAGCTTCTCCCTGGAGGTGCTCCCCTTGGTCTTGCTTCCCTGTCTGTCTTCAGTGCTGCTCACTCAGGCCTCTGCACTTGGAAAGCTCAAGGAATCTCCCTGAGAAAGGCAAGAGTTATCCTGACTTGTAGGCTCTGATACTGAAGAGCATCCTAAACCAGTTTTTGATGCAAAAACTCTGTCAGCTACCACTGCACCCAGCTCTCTGGCTGATACCTTTCTGTTCTAGGCTTGGTGATTCTTCGAGACAGCTCAGGCTTTGTCTCCAGTAGGTAGATCTGGAAGAAAGGATTCCATCTGGGGGGAACTGCTGCGTCCCACAGCCCTCTCACCTCACAGGCACTGCCAGAGCTGCCCACTCAGGCATGGAACTAGAGCTACAGCTCCTCCTGCTCATGTGCCTGCTGTTCACCTCCATTTCCTCCTTGAATGCACTTCTGGCGAAATACACTGTTTCTACCTGGCCCAGAATTGTTCGAGTGGAAAAGCAAATAAAAACCGAAACCAACAAAGGGAAACTGCTACTGGAATAGCATGTGAAAGCAATTTGTCTTTTGTTTTCACAATCAAAGCAGTTTATTAAAATCTTTTTTCGCTGTTTGGAAACCGACCAACCAAAAAAAAAAAAAAGAATCTGAGGGCATTTTAGAAATAAATGCCTCACAGAATCATCAGTGACACTTTTGGAACAAATAAACTAAAGTCAGCAGTAGGCGAACAGCAGCTTTACCAGCTCAGCTGGTTAGAGCATGGTATTAAAAACACCAAGGTTACCGGTTCTATCCCTGTATGGGCCATTCACTCAAGAGGTGGACTTCATGATCCTTGTGGGTCCCTTCCAACTCAGAGTATTCTGTGATTCTGTGAAATACTTTGTAGATGGATAGTACTCTAAATACTGAGTATTTCAGGAACTCTAGACATTAAGTTTATTATTACTAGGTTTATCTTTCTCCTATCCCATGCAAACTTCCAAAAATATCTGTAGCAGTGGAATCAGTGAGAGCTCATTAATGTTAATGAAACTGGCCCCCTGGGAAGATAAATAAATTTTTAAAGAATTTTGGGTTTTTTATTTAAGGGCAGATTTTATGCCATGTTCTGCTCCCTTGTCCCTATCCAGACTGCCATAATTGAGCATAAAAATCTCTCACATATTGCTTGCTGGAATTTCTTAAGTTTTGAGTACTTCCCAGGTACATACTGACTGTCTTATGTTGTCAGAGCTGGACACAGGATACAATTAATATTGCTAGTTAAATAGCTTATAGGATATCAGAAAAGGACTCTTGGATTTCATTCATTGGTGGTGCAGAAATCCAGGATTCTTTGAAAATTACACTAAAACTAAATGTGAAGAATGGCAGACCCACAGTTCAATGTGCTGCACAGCTTTCCTCTCCCTGAGATGGTTCCAAGAGTGACATACAATGGACCTCTGAGGAATTTATTAATCCTTTTCCCATTTCTAATGACAAAGCAAGAATTTAGATGAGCAGAGAATGAAGTTGCATGGACTGTCGCATCAGCCTCAGAATAGCTCCGTCATTTTAATACACAAGAACTACAACCCCTGCTTTTGGGTAAGGATTCCCTGGAGGAATTGCAAAAACCAACCAGATCTTCACCTCAGTAACTACAGAAACACACTATAGAAACATTCAGGATACAGAAGCAGAGAGCTAATGAATGACAGATGCGACAAATCACATTTATCTGGAACAGGTTCTGTTAAATTCACAGAAGGTTGACAAGCTATGTACTTACTTTCCTACCTGCTAGGTGGGAGTTAGAAAACAGAGAATGTTATCTAATCTTTAGGAAAAAAAAAAAATGGAATTCTGTCCTATGCTTTCCTTATGAGACATAATTTGAATTCTGAAAGAACTGGAATATTCAATGACTCTGGGACAGATGTGCCAGAGGAGGAAAATCAAATTAGTTTTTAAGTAATTCATGTAAATGACCCAACCTCAAAAGCTACTACAGATGGTATCTTAATGATCCCCATCCTTTTCTGAGCTGGAAAAGCCTGCTCTTCACATGTCAATATTTCTTCCTTCTACCTTGATGCTGGCCAAAGCGAACAAGATCCACCTGTCCACAGTGTTTCTGACCACACAGAAAGAAAAACAAGTCTGTAATAGATTTTACTGATGCAAGACCTCAGATGAAAGTAGAAAAATACTCCATTAAATCAAGTATGATCCAAACCTTGCATCTGACTTACGTAAAACTGGTAACAATTTCAAGGAATCTTCAACTCTGAGTAAAACCTAATGTACTTTATTGTATACATTGAATTCAAGTAAGCAGGCCTTGAGGAAAAAACAGAGAGGAAGAATCTTAAAAATCTGGGTTTTATTAAGAGAGCAGGACTCTTCAGCCATGCCCTTGTACATATATTTAAGTTATCATGACCTCAAGCTATCCATTAAGTAATGTGGAACAGTGAGGTACAATCAGAGATTGTGCAACTATTAGACCCAGTAATTCAAAACTAGATGTTTATGAACAACACATGTTATTACATTTGAATTACTGGCAGTATGGGACACTGTTCCCAGGTACACTGAATTAGTGCAGGTATAGTGAGTGACAGAAAGAACGGCCATGACCTGAGTTTGAATTACAGAATTTCTGATTAACCAAAAATCAGATTATAAGCCCACTTCATCCAGACAGATATATTTGCAATGTCACTGTCCACCATCAGGGTTGGAAAGCTGAAAAAGCGAAATAACTTGAACAGCCCAATAAAGACAGCAGCAATTATCACAAGGTTTACTACAGCTAATACAGGAATGCTTCTCAGTGGCTTGTGATGGACTATGAGATGAAAGGATCAAAATGTTTCTTGTAGCCACTCATTACCATAAAGTTGCATGTGAAATACTCTATTGTCTGTTCAGATATTCTCATGACAGAAGGGAATTTCTACTACAAAGACATACAATATAAGAAATGCATTGTAGCTACATGATTTTCACTTTGTCTATCTATCTTATTTTGCTGCTTCTAATGTTAAAGTTAATTTTTATATACTCATAGTTTGATAGTTGTGACAGTGCTAGGATGTAAGAGCAGCAAAGAGTGTATAAAGAAGGGATATATTTTTTTGTCAAAAATATAGCAAATCTTTAGGAAATGCCTTTTCAGAAAAAAAAGGGAGAATAAATGTTTACATACAGTTGGTTGCCCAGCTTATATACTGCAAAACATAATAACAAAACTAAAATAAATAAAGTAATTTAACTCCCTTAGAGACAGTCCTCAAGACCAAAAGATGATTTTGGTAACAGCAATTTTTGAACATTTACTTCTAAATGAGTGTTAAGAGTATGAGACATACTTGAATTTGTCAAATGGCAACATTAAGGTCTGTGTTTATAGGATGATTGTTTTTATTTTTTTAAATTCACCTTGCTGTGTTTTCTAGCCATATGAGACTGTGCTTTGTACACTGAAAAAGGACAATTTAGTTATAATTTTTGGATTCTCTAAGGAAAATGCATTGGGGTTTGTTTCAGGCAAAACTTTCTTGTCAAATTTATGGATGATTTTGGAAAAATCTGAATTATATTCTGTAACATTTATGAAAATCTGAGACAAAATATAATAATGACAAGCAGCTTACATTAAGTTGAGCAAAGAAAGTACAGTGAACTCTAGGCCTATACTATTGCTATGTTACAGATTCTGTAGGATTCACTCTCCCATACTTTTTAGAGACTTTTCCAAATTTTCCATGTAGCATTTATTCCTGTGCTAATTAAGTGCTGCTAAATAATACCTAAAGCTCTCCCTTTCGTTCATTTTGTCTCCACTAAGAGCCCGAAATCTTGACCTAATGCTCTTTTCATTGAGGTTCAATAAAGTCAAATAGGGACAGTGAGTTTGTTATAGCGCCACTCTAATCAATGGTGGTACGTCAGTTTGAGTCTATTGATTGCACATCTGCAGACACAGAGATCTGCATTTAGCTGTGATTTCAAACAGTCATAATCTGTGGGGTTTTTCACTGTGCTGCGCATGGAGGTTCTCACACCACTTGACTGGTTTTGGTTGTAGATGGAAGTCATCAACTCTGACCAGGAGAGTCCAGAGACGGTGACTGATACAGCTCCCACTTTTGCAAAAGTTAGGTGCACTGACCTGATAAAATTCCCAGTATCTTAGTTTGTCACCCAGTTGACAAACCGTAGAAAAATTGATCAAAAATATACAAACTCCCCTACTTCATCAGTAGTTGTCTTCTCCAATTTTCTCAGAGATATGTTCGTGCTGAGTTGGCTGCAATAGCTAAAATACACAAATAGTGAAAATAAACTGTAGTTCATTCATGGGAACTTACTTTTAAAAAAAAAAATTTATTCTTGCCTAAGATGAAATCAAATATATCTGACACTGAGATATAAAAGGGAAGAGCAAACTGTGAAAAGGAGGCCATTAATACATAATGATGTACTTGCTGATATCTAAGCTGAAAGACAGAAAGCTTTCGGCAGGTGTGAGTAAAAAAGTATGTGTGGTGCCTTTCAAAACTGGTGTCAGTTAGCTGTACCTCAAGAGTATCTGATGGCTGTATATATAAGAACTGTATAAAAGCTGAAGTTTGATCAGTCATCATTACCTAACAACAGGCTTAAACATTTTTTTTTGTTGAAGAGTTTCTGAGTCAATTTTTAATGTTACACTAAGCCTTTTATTTTGTTTTTATTTTGTTATTCATGGTAACATTAACCTCTGTTTGCAGGAACTCTTCCAAATTCAGCATTAGACTAAACAAAAAACAGAAGAGTTGTGCAAAACTTAATGTAACGACTCTTGCATTTTGCCAAGGAAGTCTTACAAGGCTAGTTGTTTTCTACTGAGTCCCTTCTGTCACCAAGGATGTGACCTGTATCCCTCCTTGACTTTCCAAAGCTCATCATTAGCTAATATCTAGATTTCTTACAAACACTTGCAATGTGAAAGGGAGAAGCAGTAGCAATTGCAGGTAAGAACAAAATGGACTACAGGGGATGAAAAAGGGAGGTGGGAGGGGAGAAGAGAGAGATACTTTCTCTTCACCAGTCCTCACCTGCGTGAACAAAAAGTTATTCAAGCTGGTAGAGGCACATTTAAACAGCTAAAAATCCTGTTGCTGCCATCTGTTCCCTCTCAGTGTCATGGGTATTGGACAGCTGATAGCTAGCAAGTGAGAACTTGATAAAAAGTAATAAATCAAATTCAAATTGACTTTAATGCGCTCTTACCTCTTCTTTGGTGACCTGATATTTAATTGATATACAGCACTTACTGAGAAGATAAATGAAGCTTTCCTGGTGAAAAAAATAGGCTGCCCAGGCATGTCTTTCTGAGACAAGGCAGCAGAGGGTATGCACGAAAAGGTACAGCCTCTGACACTGGTAATTTCTGCACTAGTTGAGTTCCTGTTTTTGCCATTACACAATACCAGTGATGTTCATGCACAGTGTTGCTGTTTCCTGCTGTGGGAAACAACTGTGGAAGCAAAAGATGGCACTGACAGGTTAACCCCTTAAAAATGGCCCACAGTACAGTAGCACTGGAATCTGCAGCCTGTTGGGCTTGCAAATGGACTATTAGAAACAGTTAAATTTGTTCAATATTTCTAGGAAAACAGCATGTATCCATTGCAGTCAAATTCAGCATTTGTGAAAGGCAACAGAGAACAGTCCATGAGAATGGAGGCTACAGGAGGTTGCTTATTGACATATAAACCTTTCTTAGCAACTTAAGGTTTCAGTGGCTTGCAGTGGAGTAGCCACACTTCCGGACCAGAATGTGACATTTCAAGACTTTCATTTCACCAAGAGTTGTCCTTCTTGTTCAGACTTACGGTCTCTTGTGCCATCTTGCCAGTGCCATACTTTACTAACTCCCAAGCCCACCCCAAACCAAACCTGAAGGGAGAAGTTACAAACTGAGCACCAGAGGGCTCAGAGAAACCACAGGGGAGCAGAAGCTGAAAGGCTTGGCTCTCTACCAGTACAGCCCACCAATTGATGCACACAAACTGACCCAAAGTGGGTCAATCCTGCTCTCTGGGATTACCTTTTAAAGAGAAGAATGCTCCTTCTTGGGTTCCAGAGCAATACTAAACCTCTTATTGTTTGAAGATGATGGATACTGTCAATGAGTTGCAGGTATAGTTCTCTTGTATGGTACAAGGTATATAAATAGGAAAGCAACAGCTCTTAAATCCCTGCTACAAAGCATATAAACACCAGAGCATCACAAACTACTGACTAGCAGAATTTTTCATTTGAAGGAAAAAGCATCTTTTTAATCAGTCTTGTTCTCAGATATGGTCAAAGTATTATGCTTCGAGTTTTTTGAAAATGTCCAGTCTGGGATAGACAAATCAGATTTTCAAAGATAACTGAAATCATTAAAGTTTGTTAACACTACACAAAACTGAAAGTAGGGAGTGAAACATTGGACAATCTCAAAAACAGTTCAGTGCTATTAGGTCCATCTGTACTTTGACCACAATGAACATTTCTCTTTATTTTGCATGCTTCTTTCCATGGGCCTGGCTTTAACTTACTTCAAATGGATTAACCTTTGCATATGCTAATGGCTTGTGTCAGAATAGATTTATTACATGCTTATCTTTTCTGAATATTTAAGATTTACGTCATCCTGTTGATGAGATTTTTCCATCAGGCTGTAAACCAGTCAGACCAAGCATGCAGCCACTCAGCTGGCAGTTTTACATGGGATGAGTCACTATTGCACTGTATCAGCAGGCTGTGCTGCTTTGTGAGGAGGAAATAACTCCTGAGAAGGTGCCGACTCCGTGTCATGCGGTCCAAAATACGATGAGCTGCTAATATACAAGTCTAGGATATTATTTTGTTTCAAAGATGAATCTACTATGGTTAGCACTGAAGGTAAGATTGTTATTCTGCATAAATCATTGTGTAATGAACAGTGATAGCACCAGCAGCAATGAGGTTTTGTTGATAGCTGAGAGGATGATTTTAAAAGCCATTCCCAATACATGAAAGAGAAACATAGCTAGGGGGCAAAACACTTTTCAGGCACAGCTATGAATTCAGAGTAGGGCTCTTTACTTTCTGTGAAGTTATTTGAGGGCCATGAGGACAGGATAGAATCATACCTGTTTACTGCTTATCTCCTCCCTACTCTGTATTTGTCTTCTTGTTGGAGGTGGTGTTCAGAGGTCAACAAATACCAAAAAAGCAGGTCAAAGTCCTAAATTCATTCCTGCTAGATTTTGGCTGCACGGAAGCACTGGAGAGGCATAAGAGACCTGCCCTGCTGTGCATGTGCCTCTGATCTGGACCCGCAGAGCAGCCGGGGTGATTCGCCTGCCCTGCCAGGGCGAGAAGCAAGGGGCTGCTTCTGCCCTTGGGAGCCCTGGTGCTGCTCTCTGGCAGAGTGGTTTTGCTACCGAGTGAAGGCAATGGACTACATTATGGCATTACTTAGCAGGGCTACCAAATCTACACCCCGTGCAGAGTCAGTTTCTTGGCTTCATATGGATGTATTTGCTTTGCTGTTAGAACATTATTTTCTTGGAATCTCTCTTCCTCTGTGCATGTTAGAGATTTGTATTTATGTTGGGATTGGGATTTACAGTCCTCGTCCTGAGCATTACACTTTTGAGAAAGACCACAAAAATTACATCACTCAATATAAACAGCTATTTTTATTTTGCAAGGAAAAATGGTGCTTTCCACTGAAAACTAAGTATAGAAGCCATGGGAAAAGATCTAGAAGTCAATCATCATAATCCTTTAAATTCCTTTGGTATAAATCTGGGCTAATTTCGGACTGGCTTCAATGGAATTGCACAAGGTTTACAGAAATAACATTCAAATTAGTAGTTGGCACATCTTCTTGTTTAATACATATAATGAAATAATTATTTTGAACTAATACTTTATTGGGAATTTGTGACTTTCCTCTAAATTTCAAGCATATGAATAGAAACTTAGAAAAAGAAGCAGTTTTTAAAATGAACCATATGAAAATCAGAAATGTTCCTTTGTCTAATGGATACTGTAAAATTATATTTTCTGCTAAATGATCAAACTGTACCACAGAAATGCAAGTTAAAATAACTACACTAGGAATCAGTGCTGTCCTGCCTTTTTTTTTAATGGTAACCATTCACATTTCTAATCCCTTTTCTGTTCCTTGCCACTTCCAGTGTCCCTTCCACAGTCCTGCATAAGAAGGATAGAATGATTTTTCAACACATTTTTCAAATGGGTTTGATGTCTGGCAAAAGTGCTGTTCTCGTTCCCTTCTGTACTGTTTTCCTTTCCAATTATTTTATGTTTTAAAAACAAACAAACAAGAGGAGTAGAGGGCCTGAAGTATTCTAGACACCATGACAACATCTCTTTTTGTTGGTTTTCCAAAAATATGAAAACTATTTATTGCAGAAATACAAATTTTTCAGAATAGAAAGCCACAGCAACAATTTTGTAGAAAAGTTTTACTTTGAATTTTGATGCTTCTTTATTATGTGACAGACTCAAAAGACTGTTAAACACTGACTATTTTTAAGTGCTTTGAGGTCTCACAAAAACAGAGCTCAACATATTTCTCTTTGATATTATAAACAACAAGTCTGAGAATATTTTCATGATCCACATCAGCACTAAGGCGCAAGAAAATGCCTGTTTGAAGGGTCTGCCCGAACAGCATGAAATCTTGTTGCTAAAGTGTTCCTTCTTGCTCTAAATTAGTTGACATTTTTGCCTGCTTAACTACTTAATTATCTTGATATCTTAAAAACTGCTGCTTACTTTTATTCCAGCAAACATACCCGTAAATACCACCCTCACAGCTTTCTTTAGATCTGTGGTTCAGTCCTTTCCAATATGTGTGGGCCTTGCAGTACAAGCTGGTACTGAGACACTTAATACTGAACACTGTGCCTGTGGGTTTGTGTTTCGTAGAAGAGTGAAGGACATCTCCCAAAACAGTCCATATAGAGACTTCATGGTGTGCTCTCCAGCAGCTCCAGCTGCAGGCAGCCTCCTGCCTGAAGGAGCACCTGCTGGACTCCACGCCTCTCCAATCCCTGCTGAGAGAAGTCATGCTCACCAACCAGACCCAGAGCAGTCCCCCTGTTATGCTTTGCAAAGTACATGATAGGTGTTTTGCAGCCCTTGGCCCCAAGAGGATTTTGGTAGGAGCAGGAAGGCTGGCCAGCTCCACAGATGAGTCTTTTCTTTTTTAGGGGTGAAGTCAAGATGAGAGCCAGTTGCATAGCAGGGACAAAATTGACCTTTAGTGTCACCCAGTCACTTTCTCTGCAATTTTAACTTTAAAAATAAATTCAGTTATTTCAAAGTATATAGGCATTGCCGGTAGTCAGCAAGAGAACACACACACGGCCTGTCCGAGGGACCTGTGCTCATACTGTCTTCCCTCAGATTTCTTATTTGAACTTTGCCACCACCAGCACATTCCAGTGTCAGGCAGACAAGATACAATTGTCATACAGCCAGTATATCTGATAAACCCTGCAACATGTTGTTTTGCATCATGAGGTTTTGACTCTTCCTCTTCATTTTATTTCATCTCCCTGAGGACTCCTAACACTTTCAAAGTCCTCAGCAGGTTTAAAAAGAAGCAGGTTGCATCCTTGAGAAATATCACACGTGAGAGGAAGAATGACAAGTTGTAATTGAATTTTATTGTGAGCTAGGAACTGGAGGGAAACACTCCCTGACCAGAATCGCAGTCTGGTCCTGAGGAGAGGCAGAGCAAAACCCACGCTCCGTAGCTGGGTGCTGGCCTGCCTCTCTGCAGCAGGGAAGACCTGCTCAGGGCAGGAGAAGACTCCCCAGGCCCAGGGGGTCCCCCAAAGCTTTCCTGGTTGCTGCCAGGGAGATGCCTCTGAAACAATCACTTGAAACAGAGCTGCCTTTCCAGATTTTCCGCTTGAGTTTTAACTACTGCATCACTCAAAGGAGAGGGCACGGAGGGAGAGCAGTGTGTGCATGCATGGATGGCCTTTAACTAAGTTCCCACAATGAGCTGGCCACCAGACTTCTTAATAATGACAAGTCCTGCACAGAGTAAAGTAAAAAGAGAAGTACCTGGCTGCAAGGAAGCACACAGCTATGCATCTCAGAAGGGTGAAGGCCTCTTTCAGAGTCCAGTATTTGGGTACCTAAAATGTCTTTTCCACATTTCCCTAAATCTGAGAAATCGAACCTGACTCCTCTCCTTGACATGTTCTCTCGATTCCCTCAGGTGGTTTCTCGCTCAGCCCAATCATTTTTTCTGTGCTCTTTTTTCACTGGAACACTCTGCTCCTACAGCAAGGAGAAACTTGCAGTGCAATACGCCAGTCTGTCTATGAGTGCAGGCTCAAAAAAAAACAAAAACAAAAACAAAACAAACAAACCTCCCCAAAACAAAAACAAACAAACAAACCACAAAGGAACTGAGTTGCTTTCATTAATTTTCATTTTTGAGCACATAACATAACACAGTTAACCTGGTCAGCAGACTAGTTTGCAAGAAGTAGTATCTTAATCTACCATGTTCCATATGCCCCTGAGGCACCCAGCATAACTGGGTTTTAGCTGATGGTCGCCAGTATTTTATATTCAGCAGTGTCACTGTTTTAAAAGGCTGTATGGTCCTTTGTGAAGCAAAAAATTGATGCTTCTTATCTGTGACTTTGGTACAGCCAGTAATAGATGTTTACTTAAAACACTTTTTCAGTAGCTGTATCTTGCAAATAGCTGTTAACTGATGAGGCTATTAGATTCAACCTATTTGTTCAGTAATCAGAAATAGGCTGGTAAATACACTCCATGTCACTCTGTTCACAATATGCCTTTTCAGGAAAATCTTACATACTGCTGTAACCCACCTATACTTATGTATATTGCTTAGAGAAGGGAGACTACATGTTGTCTTTCGTTCTTTACTTAGATAATATTAGGCTGCTCACAATGTGGCCATAACGTTTAATCGAACAAGTAAACTTACTTCAAATGATTTCAGTTTACCTATAAATAAGGCCCATTAAACAAGTGTAACAGCCATGGTTTTGTTCTCTAAGTAGGCGACAAAATAAACAGTTTGAGCTACTATTCATATCAGCAGCTGCTCCTGAGTCAAACAGCCAAGAATATTATTCATCACACCAACATCCTCCAGCAATGTGGGGGGGTTTCTGGAGGCTGCTCCAGCTGTGGATTAAAAGCCTGTCCTCTCAAAATTTGTTACCCAGAACTTTTATAATGATGAAGAGGTTCAGTTGCCTTTTGACATGGTCTTTAAAAGGAAGGAATGCCACTCAACAAGAAGAAAAAAAATGAGCATCAAGAGCAGAATTCTACCCAACTTAAAGGGAGAAAGGTAGGAGAACAGGTTTTTAAAAGTATGTTTCTTCATAATTCCATTTTATTAAATTTTAACCTTTGTAATTTTATACATAAGGGAAGCATTCTGCTTTCTTTTTGAAAACTTCTTCAGAGGTCAACTCATTTGAACAGTTTGTCAGAGTTTTCCATTTCATGCAAAGCCACTCACTTTTTCTCAGTTTCCTCCACCCTTTGACTGGAATTTCCTCCATCCTTTGGTTGGAGATCCATCTTTCTGTTAAAAAAAAAAATTCCCTAAGAATATTACTTTTTTAAAAGAAAAACAGTTTTCAAGGGAGATCATATTTCTTTAGGCTAAGTAGTTTTTCTATCAGAGAACAACAGAGAAGTTATTAAAATTTTTAATCTTAAAGAAAACTAGAGATAGCATGTTAATTCTTTTTAGTTGGCTTCATAGACTCTTTTACCAGATTTGTTTAATTAATTTACCATATAGAACAAATTAAGTTCAAAAGCTATGTAACATATTTATAGCCTTAATGGGCTTAAAACTTCTATAATGATGTCCAGTATATACAGTTAAACTTTCTATTATGAAAACTGAAAATTTCTGTTAATAAGTATCCATCTGGCTGTGTTTTCTTTGCCTTGGTGTAAACAATGAAATAAGGAACAACAAGCTGAAAAAGAAACATGAAGAGATTGACAAAAAGTAAAGGAAAAGGTATGTGAAGTGATAGTTACAGTGAGGTGAAAAAGAGCTGAGATTGTGTTAAACATTAGTAGGCAGAAAAAAGGGGAAGCAAAACTCCTCAATATAAATAAATAAGTAACAAGCCAACCAACCAAATAAATATATTCAGATTTCACACTTCCTGTATGTTTGGATGCAACTTGTCCCTCGCACTCAGGTGTCACTGCCTGGCCCTACTTGAAAAATCCGTATCTATAACACAGGGTAGCTGTCAGGGGTTTGCAAGCTACTGTTTATCATCTGTATTCACTTAGCATCCGGTGCCATGGTTTGCTTGTAATAACATTTGTTTCAATATGGGAATTTTTTTTTGGTATTTTGTTGTGTTCTATCTAAAATAACCAGAGGCAGCACGGTCCCAAAGCATATGGGTTAAATTAGTCCTGGCTGAAGTGCCATGTCAGTATTTTTCTGACTTAAACAACCATTTTATACTATAATGATAGTGCTACTGAATAGCATATGCTAATGATCTTTATTTTTCACAATAACACTATCTTTCTGTTATTTAAAAGAAAACCAGATCCTTCAACAATGAATATTGCTTGCCAAGTGATTAACTGCTTTCATTAAATGCTTTCATAAAGAGAGTTGCAAAAGGGACATGCTACCACATACACAAGAGGACAGCAATATATGTGTCCTCAGATGTGAACTACACTTGCATTCAGAAAATGTTTCTTTCCATGTTTGTGCTTTGGCTAAAAACAATATTAAAGTAATAAATACTCATAGCAGTGCTAAACTACTAGCATTGAAAAAAATACAGCCCAGCAGAAAAGATATTTTGCTCATATAGCAGATAATGCTTCAGATTAGTCAGGTTCTTCCATTATATTTTGGCAGCAAAAGGGCAGAAAAGTTCTTTTCTCCTCTTAGATCTTTTACTTACATCTCTATTTACAGCTAGAGCCTGCAAGAATTTTTCAGTAAAACTTGATCTAGTGAGTCAGTGCCATTTGCCTAAAAACCAAGACTTGTGGAAACTTTCTGGTTTCAGCAGGCTGCACAGTGTTCATCCTTCAAAAATAATGAAATGTGAATTTCCTACACATCTGACTAAATGAAGGTGTTTAAAATTACTGCTTTTCTTCCACCCTGCAGGTTTCCCTATATAGAAGAGGAAAAAACATTTGTAAATTTACCTCAGCATTAGGAAAAACAGTTCTTGTTCCACATACCTGTGTGGATTTGAGACTCCAGTAAGGATGGAACTGTGCTGTGAATCCATAAATGGCTCTTGCATAAGGAGCAGCTGGTCAAACAGTGCCCGTGTTTCCATGTATATCTTCATGGTTTGCATTATTCTAGCCACAGTGGTTGGAAATTTGACAGTTATCATCTCAATATCATATTTCAAGCAGCTCCATACGCCTACTAATTTCCTGATACTTTCAATGGCTACAGTAGACTTCCTGCTGGGATTCTTCATCATGCCTTGCAGTATGGTGCGCTCTGTTGAGCACTGCTGGTATTTTGGGAAGCTCTTCTGCAAGATCCACACGAGCATGGACATTATGCTGAGCACAGCTTCTATTTTCCACCTTTCCTTCATATCCATCGACCGTTACTATGCTGTGTGTGATCCTTTAAGATACAAATCCAAGATAAATACTTTTGTTATTGTGGTCATGGTGTTCATAAGTTGGACACTCCCTGCTGCTTTTGCTTTTGGGATGATCTTTCTAGACCTGAACTTGAGAGGGGCAGAAGAGATTTATAATCATGTCCATTGTGCAGGAGGATGCTTTCTCATTTTTAGCGAAACTTCAGGTATTGTGGCCTCTCTAGTATCTTTTTACATCCCTGGATTTGTTATGCTGTACATCTATAGGAAAATATACTCTGTAGCCAAGAAGCAGGCAAAATCCATTGATGCAATTTGCAAAAAAAAGATGCAGTTTGAAGTGAAGAATCACATTTCATTCTGCAAAGAAGGGAAAGCTGCTAAGACATTAGGCATAATAATGGGAGTGTTTCTCATCTGCTGGACTCCATTCTTCTTCTTTACAGCTACCAATCCATTTATGAATTATGTGATACCTCCTATTCTCATCGATGCTCTGGTTTGGTTTGGCTATTTAAATTCTACACTTAACCCAATTGTTTATGCATTTTTTTATATGTGGTTTCGCAGGGCACTAAAAATTATTCTGTTTGGAAAAATTTTTCAAGAGGACTCTTCCAGGTCTCATTTGTTTTTAGATTAACATGCTTTAAACAGTTGGATTCATGTCTTAGAACTTACTTCTGGATGTAAGAGCTGAAAAGGAAGGAAACACCTGTTTGTTTACCTATTTACCAAATCCGGTTCAAGCAGATAAGCAATTGTGCTTTACATCTTCTTTCTCTCCGGATTGGAATTTGTATGTGATGTTTTGATTAGATCTATTTATTTTCAATGTGCAGAAGAGCAAGACTTATGCTTAAAAAAACTTACAACAGTTTATACACCTGATCTTAATCATTAAAAAACTATTCTGATACAGCAGATTAATTTCTTGAACAAGGTATATTTATATTACAATATTTGTGTTCATTTGTTGTCCTCCAGAAAGAGTGGAAAAATCTTTCCCTTGGGATTTCTTTAAATCTTTCAGTAATTACCCAAAGCTGTTAAAGTTTTGTCCCTCCCCTTCAATATTTGTGCAGAGTACAAAACAGATAAATAACCAGCCATACCATCATACTCCATGGAGGGAAGATGAGACAGAGAAAAGTTGTGCTCCTCTATCTGTTTTCATTTCAACTAGTACTTGTCACTTATGAGTTTGTCACTTATAGGCTTTGTTGCTTAATGAGATCAAAAGCATATTTAACCAGATCAAAGACAAGGAAAAATATGATGTATGAAATGAAAAGCAGTTACAAAAAAGCTGCATTGTACCTGAGAATACAGGTTCTAATATCTAATGAATGTTTAGATGTAAAATATTTGCCAATTTGCATCTTAGGGAACTTTTCTTTACCTTGGAGATATTGTTATTTTTTCTGATTGCAATGCTGTGACAGCTTTTGAGGAAAGCATATAGAGAATTGTGAAGAAATCTTGTGGCTGAACTCAGCTGGATTATGAAGGACCAGTACTGGCAATGGACAGGAAAGGATCAGTATCTGAGAAGTGACCACGGAGAGAAATTAATGACTGTACTGAAGTAAGAACTACACTCAGCAATATGCCCTTCATTCATGTTCCTTGTGTAAGTGCATATCATATGTGTATCTTGTCTTTCTTTTCTGTAATTTGTAGAGCACTGAAGCACTCTATGATGTAAAGCATAAAAGTTGAATGATGATACATTTCATCGGCGCAAAATATCGGAATCTGACGTTGTCTCTCTTCTGTTGCATTGCCATTGTAAAGTTTGCATTCTCCAAAATGACATAAAAAGGAACAATACACCCCACACCCTCACTTGTGCTGTGGCAGTATGACTAATACTTTATCTCACAAGAATAAAGTAAGATGAAATAAAAAAAATCTATCTTTTTGATAAATAATGGATAATTCTCCTCTTCATTCACCTCCAATGAGTATGGCCTGATGCAGTTAATTTTCTCATGCTCAGTGTTACCTTCTGAAATAAAATGTGTGATCACTTGGACAACTTGATCTCAGGTTTCAGAAGTGCTGCCAGGTGATACCTCCTTTCTTCTGTTGGTATTATATACTGAAGAAAAGATACATTGTCTATGACAAATGTTGCCCATATGAGACTTTTTAATGCATATTTAGTAAGTTCAGTACATATTGACATAGTCCCTTCAGGAACTCAATTAAGTCGTTTTTTTCCCTTCATCCATTGTCTACTTCCCTAAAAATCTGGAAACATTACTGTGTTTCCAGAGAATTCCAGCTCTACCAGAGTTCACAATTGATCACTCTATCACTTATTTTGGCATCTCTCAGGCATTGTTTTGTGGTTGTAGGAGAAGTTTGTGAGTGAATGTGAGCCCAACTTGCTTGCGGAATAAATAGTAGTTCAAATAGAGCTTGCCTCTGCACTCTGTGCCTAGACCCTAGTGCAAAGCTAAGTAGAAAACCGTAGAAACCAGAACCACACTCCTGAAGTGATAAAAATTGTGGGTTAGATAAAGACAGTTTCATAGGTAGAGCAAAAGCTGCACGTGCAAGTAAAGCAAATTAAGGAATTCATCACTACTTCCTATCTGCAAGCACATCTTCAGCCATTTTCCAACCCAGAGGAAAGAAGGGTTGGTTACTTGGGAAGACAAACACTGTAACTCCCAACATCCCAGTTACTCCTTCTACCAAGGTTTTATTGCTGAGCATAACATCAAATGGTGTGGAGTATCTCTTTGGTCAGCTGGGATCAGACCTCCCAGCTGTGCCTCGTCCCAACCTCCTGTGCACCCTCAGGCTAACTCACAGAGAAGACCTTAACACTGTAAGCAGTGCTCAGTCTTAGCTAAAATGGGGGTTGCATGTGTGTTTATCAACACTTTTTCATCACAAATCCCAAACATAACACCAAACAAACTACTATTAAAAAAATTAACCCTCTCTCAGCCAAATCCAGTAGAGAAGGCAACCAAACATTGTGGCTGCACAAGATCACCACAATCTAGAGTGTAAATGGAAACACTAGCAGAAAGTTAGTTCTAGCCAAGATGTAACCAATATTTATTCTCTGCAAAATTGAGAAGGAGTTTCCACACAGAGATTGCTGGTGACCTTCATCTATAGCTAGAAGACAGGACTCCTTGTTCTTAATAACCTACAACATAAGCCAGTTTTGTGCACAGCCCAGCTCAGAAAGTTTCAGAAATAACTTTTTCTTCTAGTGTCCTATTACCTAAAGGTGACACTTTCCCAAAGAGCCTCCTTGCTTTCTATTTACAAAGAGTCTTCTCTAGCAGAGTGACTGTAATGAAGTCCCAGGTTACTTTCTCTCATTAACTCTAATCACAGACAGCACAAAGCTGCTTCCAACTGTGAGATGGATGTACAAATGAGATATGTTAATGAGGCCACAGGGACTCTATTTGAACCCAAGACATGGATAAATAAGGACAGCACAAGAAAAATGCCTCCTGCTGCTGTCTAATCAGATTATGAGTTAGGTGTGGTGAAACAGAATATACTGTACTGCAATCGCAAAGTATCATAATGCAAATGATGCACAAAGGGTATTGTTAAATTCCTTATCATCACATTTAATTAGTGATCTTATTAAACAATTCCCAGCTGGCTACTTTTTGCAAAACAAATTATTCCCCTGTGGGTGATTTCATATGCCTTAACTTCCCCAAAAACTTCTGCAAAGCAATTGCTCCAGCATGATGAAAGTCTCTGATTCACCAGTAAACTTCCGTCTGTTCATTTTGCCACCAGTGAGTACCATTTGCAATGTCACCTTCCTCTCATGCTTTGTACAAAACTGACAGCAAATTTCAGAGTCCTAAACTGCTGCCTGCATCCTGCCTTAGTCCCTGGAGCTCATGTTTTGGTGGACTACGTCATGCATGCTGGTGCCACCCGTGTCCAAATCTCATGGTCTCTCAGGTACCAGATGCAGGACAGAGAAAGAGGAGAAGCACCAAGTCCCTTCTAGGAACCTCGCAAAGAAATCCCTACTCCAAAATGGGAGTATGTTAAACTGCTGGATAAAAAAATACATTAGTGCAGCGTTCAAATGAAAAAATTGAGCTTTCAAAATCTATAAATATTGCAAAGTGTATGGCTTTCTTTAAATCATTAACTCATCTATGTTGTGCACACTGTGCACTCTCTGTCCTCTACAATGCATTAATACCCTTTCAACAAGGGGGAAAATACTGAATACAGTCAAACATAAGACACAATGTTCTACAAAAGTCTTCTGCAGATTTTCTGCTCATCTTCATCATCTACTGCTTCCACACTACTGCATTGAAAGACTAAATTTGGAAAAAGACTATGTCTGCCTGTAAGCACTTTTTGACTAATCTGTTTCCATTAGACAAATTATAAAGCTTATAAACTTCTATGATTTAATGACTGGCCTGATAGACAAGAGGAGAGTAGTGGTTATTGTCTACCTAGACTTCAGTAGGGCTTTTAACATTGTGTCTTGCATAACCAGCTACATTTAATTCCCTACTTTGTAGGGGTTTTAATAAGACCTTTTCCTTTTCAAGCTGCCACCTTAAATCCAACCAGCTGCATGGGTAATTGAAAATGTTTCTATACAATGATTATGCAACAGCCTTTGTAAAACAGAATAATTTCTTAAGAGACTCAATCCACATCGTAAGCAAGACAATGAGAACTCCACAGCCCACTCCTAGATGTCTCAACTTCTTATTTCCCATAGGTATAGGAAAAGTCAATTTCCTCCAGCACCAAGTACTCGTAGCATATTGATTAAAAGGTATCTGTCAGTTAGGGAGGGATCACTGAAAACAGAGTGTGTCCTATACCTTTTGAACTTTCTTAGTTATCAACAGGAGCTTGTCTTTTGCTCTCTATTGTTGTTTTATTGAAGGAAGCCTAGAGTAATAAAAGCAGTTAGTAATAAGTAACCAAATAGTTGTCTTCAATCAGTATTTAAGCCCAACATGGAAATCATGAGATACAATATGACTTGCCACATGGCTAAGTCACCGAAAGAGCTCCCCTATATGTGAGGGTAGATAATTAATGGAGCAAATAAAAATAATGGTGTTGACAATACAGGCACTTGGCTTTGTTTATCTCCAGTTGATGTAAACCCCTAAATTGCATACATGTGTATAGCTCAAAATCTACTGGGAATTAAATGTAATGTCATAAAAGAAAAATAAATTCCCATCTTTCATTAATCAGAGCCAAGTTACAGAGGAGATCTGTATTTTACCAAGATTGCAATTTTGCAGGACAATAACAAAACAGAAAAATGTCTACTTAGAGAAAATATTTATGGTACTATTAAAAGAGATGCAGGGAGGATTAACCTATAAAACTGACTGCCAAGATCTGTTTTTAATCTTTTGATGCACAGTCTCTGTATTTTCCTCATTCCAGGGTGATACCTATTGAAAAAAAGATCAGTAGACTGAGCTGCTTCCCATATTCCTTTCGAGCAGGTTAAATTGCTGTGGAGAAGAGTTTATCTTTCTGCTCCTATTTCTGAATTTGCTGTTAGTCCAAAGCAAATTATCAGGAAAAGAGGTGGAAGAAACGGGTCTGGTTCTTCCCAGATAAAGGGAGAGAATTTTTTGCCCCTTGAAACTGTTCACTAGTGTATTCATTTATAACTGCTGCGCTTGGACCACAGTGCAATACAGGAGATAAGCCTCTGCCTACCTCCACACCCTTTTCGTTAGTGGAATTATAATGGTAAGTGTATATGTAGGGAAAGAAAAGAATATTGCATATCATACCAATTTTACAGCTGATTTCCATCAGCTGTGTTCATTGTTAGTACTATATAATGCACAGCAGGTGAGTTTATCATCATAAATAACTAGGAAAGTGCAGGTTTAGCAACTGATTTATGTCTCTTAAGATGATCATTTAGGTAAGTAGCTCATTAACAGAAATTTTCAAGAAAGCTAATGTATGCGAATTTGCATGACATTTCTCCTGTAGAACAAATATTAATATTCTAAGATTTATAGATAAATGCTATATAATATTTTCAGATTGAAGTGACTTGAGAGCTTTCTTTGTTCATGTATGTTTTTCTTCTATCAATTTAAATTTACTAATGTTACGATTTATACAAAGTACAAGAATGATATTTTACAAAATGCTCCAGATACAAAATAAGATTTATATTATCATATAATTTAGTTAATTTTAGAGGCAATTAAGTTTACTTTCAACTGCTTTGTTTTAAATATTACTTGCAGTTAATTTTATAATGCCTTCCAGTTACGAAATTTCATGTACCATTTCAGAAGAATAATTGGTTGTAGCTAGTCCCTGTTTAAGGCAAGAGAAAATTCACCTCTGAATTACTGCATTTCATATAGTAATTGAGTTCACGATCTTGACTTACTTTATCTCGTATTCTCATGTTAGGATTTGGAATCTTTTGGAAACTTGTGAGAATTAAATCTGTCGATGGAACTGCATCTCTAAAAGACAAGTCTAATAAAGGATTGATTATGCTTTCTCCGAATATCTCGAGGGATTTGACTGATTGCTCTGAGTTCGGAAACAGATCTTGTCCAGAGAGCTTTAGGTCAGCAGGAGTACGGGAGGTACTGTATCTATTCATAACAGCAGTTTTCGTTCTTACCATCTTAGGGAATCTGGCCATAATCATTTCCATCTCATATTTCAAGCAGCTTCATTCTCCAACCAATTTCCTCATCTTATCCACGGCCAGCACAGATTTCCTGCTGGGCTTTGCCATTATGCTCTACAGCATGGTGAGGTCTGTAGAGAAATGCTGTTTTTTGGGGATTATATTCTGCAAAGTTCATTACAGCCTTGACCTGATGCTCTGTTTAGCTTCCATTTTCCATCTTTGTTCCATTGCCGTGGATCGGTTTTATGCAATTTGCCACCCTCTGCGTTACACCCGCACCATGACTGTTACAGCCATAAAACAAATTGTATCAGTCTGCTGGTCAGCGCCTGCTGCTTTTGCTTTTGATGTGGTTTTCTTGGAAATTTATGCTTCTGGAATTGAGTGCTATGAAAAGCTAGTTAAATGCTTGAGCTCCTGCCCTATTGTGTTCAACAAGCTGTGGGAGGCTTTTTTATTTACAGTTGGTTTCTTTGCTCCTGCTTGCATTATGATAGGAAGTTATGTTAAAATTTTTGCACTGTCCCAAAGGCACACATGGGAGTTGAGCCAGGCACACAGGCACTCAAAAATTGATAAGAAACATGAGCTTTCTAAGAATAAAGATAAGAAAGCTGCTAAGACTTTGAGTATTGTTATGTTGGGTTTCTTAATATGTTGGTTTCCTTGGTTTTTTGCAATTTTAGTTGATCCACTTTTAAATTTCTCTGTTCCTTTATCTCTGTTTGATTCTGTAAACTGGCCTGGGTATTTAAATTCTTTCTGCAATCCATTAATTTATGGATTTTTCTAACCATGGTTTCGGAAAACATTTAAATATATCTCAAAAGGCAAAATATTTAACAAACATTTTCGTACAATAAAACTTTTATCTGCAGATCAGCCACAGTAACAGATTCTATTAGTGACAGTAGCTCTAGAAATGAAGAAACAGTGGCTTACTGGATATTCATGGTTGAGTAAAAACCCAAAACGTATAGTATGAGTTTTATGAGTCAGTTCTATAAAATTCTCTCTAATAAATCAGTTATTATCTCCAACTTACCAGTTCTGCAGAACTTTCTCTAATAAATCAGACTAATTTTACATGATATTTATTTATCAGTTGTTTTCACTCTTAGTGCCTTGATAGTGTTTCAGAAGTATGAGTCTTTCTAGAAACCGTTAATGCATTGATTTGGGCTTTTTTTAATTTCAGAAATTATTTACATGCAGCCCATAAACTCACCTCATCTTGTATGCGTGCAGCTAATCTTTCTCAGGGTTCACCATTAATAATCCTAAACTGAGTGCATCCAGGCTCATATTGGTCTTTGTCACTCCTTTGTAAAGGGGGCAGACGTATAGTCTACTGTTATTCCCAAGCAAATAGAATGGGAGTGTAATTTTGGCTTGAAGTTGACCTTTCCCTGAAAATAATAGAATGAGGTTTTGAGCCCTTATTTCTTGTGCTTCATACTTGGGAAGGAGTACGCGGGAACAAGAGTATGGCTCATACTCAGGTATGTGCTTGTCCTGTCTTTGCTTAGATGTCAGGCTCCAGATGTTATAAAATATGCCTGCTGACATCCCACCACACCATCACACTGAACGAGAACCTCTGATTGAGGTCTTTGCCATGCTGAGCTCCCTCTGAAGTCAGAAAGGAGCATTGTTGGCATTCACATTAGTTATGTGTTTAAAATAAGTTTGACTGAGTTGTCATTACTTGAATGCAGCCACTGCAATCTTTTTATTGTGATCTGTACCTCTGAATTACCTTTTGCAGTATGCATACAGTGTATACTCTGCCTTTATCAAAGTGACTACCACAAAGCCATCCAAGTTTATCCACTTCTTGACTTATCACATCTATACTAGCATGCCATGCCAGTGATAGCTGCTTGTTTTCTTTGCTGAGAACTTTTTTGTGGATCTGTAGCACATACTATTTTGGATCTGGAGAATTCCAATTGCACACCAACTCTGAAACACTTACGACAGCAAGGAGCTGGAAAGTCACCGACTTGTCTGAGGCGTTGCATAAGGCTCTCACCTTTCACAATAGAAACATAAACCCCAAAGACTTCAAGTTGATACAAGTACTTTCTCTGTGCACAGTTATCATTAGCTGAACAGACAGATCAGGGCTGGATGCAACAAATTCTTTAGGCATCTAGAAGTTGGATAATACACTGTCACATACCATTGCTCAATGCATGCTGAGGGAGACCCCTGGGTTAAACAGGAAGGCAGCAGGAGCAGTGCTCAAGGAGAGCAAGAAAATCGAGAAGCAGGTTGCTTGCAGCCAGTGACTCAGCTCTAGAGAGCTGGACCTCTAACAGCTTAGCCCTGACTTTTAGAGCCTGTACTGTTGACTCAGGTTTTTCTAGACTTAATCTGCAGTGCTTTCCTGGGGGCCAGCTCTCTGGACACTGGTGAAGCAGAGAGCAACCTTTGCCTACATTTTACATGACAACCTAGTGGCCAGGGTACCATCTCGGATATCACCAGGAACTTTCTGGTTCTCCTTTTAGAGCCGAGCCATGTGAAATACACAGTGTTTGGGGATAGTACGGAGACCCTGCAATATGTCAGCAACGGTAGGGAGAGGGGAGCTCCATGATCCCATTTATGCAGCAGAGATGCTGCCAGATCAGCCGAGTCACCTCAATCTATTAACCAAACTTTCCTAATGAACCAGATCAGAATGGAGCTAAAAACTTTTTCCAGCTGAAAATACTCCATCATCTTTATCTACTCACAGGGCTCCAGACGTGGCACTGGGAAACCAACCTCAGCTTGCTGTTATAAAGGTAATTTTTCATTCTGTAGATGAAAAATATTTTAAATGTGGGTTGATTTAGGGTATGACACTGTGGTCTCTGAACAACTGCTTGTCTCTCCATGTGCTGCACTGCACTGCTTATGAAAATTAGTTATCATCTGGGGAGCCGGGTACATTCCCTCAGAGGAATTAAAGGTTAGATTTTTAAAATCAAAGACAAACAAAACCCCCCACCATGTTTGTCAAAGGTTGCATGGGCAAAACTTCAGTTCTGTCTTCCCAGTGGTTACTGCACAGTCAGGAAAGTGGTTACTTCCCAAAGTCAGGGCACCAAAGTGATAGTTGGGTGCTGTCAGGCAGCTCCTCTAGTGTATGAGTACAGAAGGAAGATGATCCTATTTGGTAATGCAGGACATTTTAATGCATCTGGCTTTTCTAATATTATGGGCTGATAATTTTTTTTATCAGCCCATAATAATAGTCATAGTGACTTTTATTGCTCCTTGTGACAATTTAGCAGAAATCAATATCTCATTCAAGTAACACTACCAGTAGTGCAACATTGTCCAGTCAGGGAGGAAGAAAATGTGTTTTCTACAGAGTTTGAGAGTGATGTTTGATGTCCATGGAGCAGCCGTGGACCAGATCATCAATCATCTCTAGTCTTGCAGATCCCACACTGGACAAGCAAGAAAGGAATTGTGGACAATTATATTGGCCATTTCTGCTTCCTTTAGTGGAAATAGCAGGGAGTGAGTAGTATCTGCGGTGGAGGTCTGGCTGGAGGTCAGTGCTGCGCAGGTGCCTGGAACAAGCAGAAGATGTGTTGAATGCAGGTGTCGAGGAGGTCTGCTTCAACCTGCCATGTGCTCTCCTTGCCCCTTGCTCCGGGCAGTTCAGCCACCTCTGCCCGCTTTGTGCCACTAAATAATTGCTCAGTGTAAAAAGGCAGCTTTGCATGGGCCACATCCAGATGGTTGAAGGCCATTTGATGCTTTCCACAGGTTGAACTACTTGGTAGCTTGTATTTAGGTATTAATTCTTCATTCATTTTGTTCTCCCAGGACTGTGAAGTACAACACATTACTTCTCCCCCTCCCTTTCTTTTCTAGCAGCTTAAAATAACTTAAGTTTCTAATTTTTCTTCTAAGATGGGAATTAACAGGTCCTATTAACACATTGCTTGTTTTGGTTAGATTATTCCCAGCTGACTTGTGTTTTCCTCACTGCAAACAACAGCAAAGTGGATTGGGAGCTCTGGGGAAGGACTATATTGGTTGTCACTGAAGAACTCTTTTGCAGTCTTGGGATTACTTTTAACACCTGTTATTAATTAATTCTTCTGCAGGGAACTATTGAACAAGAGGATGTCATATTGGATTATTCAGCTTTTTTCTGTGTATATTTTGACGTTTTCTGACACATCTTTTGCAATTTCTCTGCTTCATCACTAAACACTAAGTTCACTACAAACTGCACTTTGGGGTCAAAGTGCTTCATCAGAAAAAATTTTGGACAGAAAAAAGTGATGAGAGAGAATGTTCTGAAGATGAGGAACTATTAGGATTTTTCACTTTATTATGAGATTAGTAATTGCAAATTTTTCATAAATAAAAAAATGAGACAATAAAAGGACAAAAAGATCAATAAATTGACAGAAAAACATTTCATTTTGTATTAAGACAATCCTAGATTGAAATAAATATACGACTTGTGAATTTCAAAGATAACAGACAAAATAACAGCATTTATTCTTTTTATCAATCTTCTGAACTAAATAATCCTTTTTTAATCTTTCTCTAATCCCTCATCTGAGAAATTTGGACAAAAATGCTACAGATGGGGATGCCAGTGAGTTCTTTTCTCTTCATATTCACTTCCACTTTTAACATGGTTTAAGTTACCACGGTTAACTTACAGAGGTATTGCTTCTAAACCTGATAATATAGATGTGTCCTATATGAGTACTTGAATGGACAGAATACAGACCAATGTAATCAAAAGCAGGGAAACATAAAAGCAAAAGTTACATAAAAGTAGGATGCAGCAGGTGGAAGAATTTCTTGCGAGTGCTTTGGACTAGAATTTTCCATAGTTACAAAGCTTAGGTTCAAATGTTGCTTTTTGTGCAAGAAATATGAAGAAAAAATACATACCACACCCAACAGAGAACCTCTGTCTCAGAGGAGGGGTGTGCTACACTTAGCAGAATTTTAAACAGAACTGAGTGAATATTTACTCTACAAACATTCCCATCCCCCTGCAGTAACGATAAAACACTCATACACAATACACCAACTTCTTCAGACATGATCACTTCTCACTACTACAAGAGAGGGCAAAAGCCTGCCCTAAAGGCTGTATGACTGTAATACACGTGCTGGAAGATTTGGCATTTGGGTGCACTAGCTCTGTGTAGGTCATTTATTAAGCCCACAGCCTTCTCATACTATTATATTCTATTTAAAGATCCCAGACTGACTCTTTTGGAAGCTGTGAGGAAAAAAAGCACAGCAAAGGGGCACTGATGATGGCCCTCTTAGAAAATCAATAATCCTTTGAAACTATCTTGTTCTATTTTGAGGAACTCAGACTCAGAGGTTACTTAGAGGTATTTAGATCTTAAAAGTTATGTACAGGAGTTTCAATAAAAAAAGACATTGGCTATGGATGACTTCATTGCAGATTGAATGATATCAGCACACTTATTCTGTTTTTCTTTATGTTTTCCTGTGGATTACTGGGATGCATAGTACATTCAACGAAACTTCAGTTTCAGACTGTATCTGACTGTTTTATCTGAAGAAGAGTGGGTAGAGAGAAGGAACATCCTGAGTATGATGAGCATTTTTTAATTATGTGATTGCATTCTTAACTTCATAAGTTAACATGTTAAAAAGCTCTTCTTTTTCCAAAGCATATGGATGTAAATTGTCCTTATTTGAGCCTTCTCTTAATTATGAACTGATCTCTTTTTTCATGACCAGAAGAGAGAGGAAAAAATACAAAGTGAATCCAACAAGTAATGCATACAGAGCTAGGGGCTGGAGTTGGGGGAGCAGGGCAATGGGACAGTGGGATCTGGGCAGGCTGGCATTAGCAAGTCAGGATGATAAGCAACATGAGTAGGAATATTTGGTCTCAGCTGCACATAGCAGCACCCAAGAATGAAAGGAAAGCAGCAAAGACTGTTGGGGCAGATGTAGGAGTCCATGTCTTGTGTTTGTTGCCCTATTCTATTGACACCGTCACAGATATTTCATTGCCCCTCCAGCTCTGTTTGGTCCTAATTTGGTTTGCTTACTTCAGTTCGGTCCGCAATCCTACATATTGTGTATTTATGTATTTTCTTACCGTTGGTTCAGGAAAGCCGTGAAACTTGTCTTAACTCATTGGATCTTTCTTAAAATCTTCATTCAACAGCAAGCTACATGGTAAAATTTTGTACTATTTATAAGGGAGTTATTTTCTACCTTGCTATTATGAGCATTTTATCAGGAAAAAAAAATAAATTGTAGTATCTCTATACAAAATTAACAAGCATACAAATAAAACTCTAATAATTAGGTCTTTTTCTGTTAATGTTGTGTAAACTTATCATTAGGTTTGAAAGTTGTTCAGATCTTTAATGCCTCTTAAAAAAAGTAATTCTGTTGCATAGTCATCTGTATATTTTCTAAGTGACAAACACTAGAAAAACACCTACAGGAAGCATGCAGCTAACAGCAAGAGACCAGCAGATGTCCTACAGCCTACTAAAAAGAGTGGTCAGTTCTTCACTACATGCAGCAGGTAACTGAATCAGGCCCTACGTGTGTAAGAAGTAGACAAAGCAATTTCACAGTAGATATTCTGTAGGAAATCAGTGCAATACAGTGATTGTTGTAGCAGCTACATATTTTAATATATGCAATAAACAAATGGTAAAACTCTTTTCCCTCTATTTTATCTTATCATTATGTTTTTGTATAGCAAGAACAGTTTCCTTTGCTAGTACAAATTAACTACATCTGTAGGATATTGTAACTTGTTCAGACAAAAGCTTATTTCAAATCCTTTTTGGTTTTGTCCTTAATGTTAAGATGCTGGTCAGAAAAAAACATTGGTATTCAAAATACTTAAAGCTAAAGCATATAACCGGAGGCAGGAGAAGAGAAGGAGGCTTATATGATATTTTTGGGGATGTCCTGAATAAACAGCCACCATAAAATGTTAGTCATCTTAAACTGTGACATTTATGAAGTCTTATGCCTGGAGTTGGAGTGCAATTCAATCTCACTTCATTCTCTCAGTGTCTGATGTACCCCCAGTTTGCTATATTCATTGTTTCTTAGAACATAAGGCTGCTTCTACTATTCTGCTGCCTACTCATGCTGTAGCAGATGATAAAAACCTGATCCCATACTGCATGCAGCTGTAGATTTTCTGTAATAAGGGTACCAAACCCAAGGCATCAGGCTAAAGACTGAAAGGCAGAATAGAATTCTTATAAAAGTTCAGGTGCCAAATCACCGCAGAAATATATAGGAAAGCTGTGGTACATATTGGAAGACCTAGACTGTGGGATGAGTTTTGAGTTTAAGACTTAAATTTAATATGTACAGGTAGGCGTTTATAATTATGGTAAGTGTCTAAGTCCTGATTACAGCTACAGCAGGAATGGCTTTTTAAGTTCAGGTTGTAGTCAGTGGCTATTCAGAGGATATGAATCATCTGCCTAGTGCCAGCTAAGGTTTCGTAGGGAACTTCAGATATTTACATAGAGAGCACCAGTGAGGCAGTAGCTGAGAGCCAGGTGGGACCCATCTGGACATCTTAAATGGCATTAGATGCTTTTCTGTGGGGCACATAATAGAATTTTTGACATTTAGCCATGTAGAAATCTGCAAGTCTCAAACTGAGTCTGTCCTAGCGACATCTTAACATCTTCCATTGACACCTTCTGCTTTGAACTCACTGCAGCCAAATCCATAGAGAAAGGGAACATCCACTGAGTTTCTAGTTGTTTTTTTGAGATATTTTCTACCAGTCCTCAACTGATCACAGAGGATATATGCCATGAACGCATTCAATCTCCCCGCCCTTTTTTTTCTGAGTCCCATCGCATAATCTGTCTTTACAGTTTTCTTTTCTTCCATGGAGGTGAACGAACCTTGCTCCCACAATGGGTGACCACTGTCTATGCTGCTGCATAAGAATTATGCCATAACATCTTGTGACTGTTTCTGGATCTCCTTTTTGGCTAAATAGCAGGGCAAAAGATGGATAGAGGGAAAAGCAGAACCCAGAGTACTGATGAGTGCAGTCACAACGGCAGAGCATACAAGTGAACAGAAAAAACTGCTAAAATTCTGGGAGTAACCAAGATAGCTTTCCTAATTTTCTGACACCACATTTTGCAAATATCCTTTAACAACATTGACCTCAACTTCGTAACTCCCCTTGTCCTCTTATCTTTGGTGTCTGTTTCATTTACCTAGCCAAATTCTGTCAAGATCCCTTTGTGTGGGTTTGTTTTTTTTCATTCCACATTGGTTCAAAAAGCAATGAAGGTAATTATGAATTGAAAATTAGGAGTAGGAGGAAGATGATGAGGAGCTGTAAAGTGAAAAATATTAATTGCTCAACAATGACCTCACTTTCCAAATGAAAATCTATTGGATTCTATCAGAGCTAGGTCCTGACCTCAAAGTCCATACATTCTCTTACTTTTAATATTTTTTTCTTCTCTAGGTTTGTATTTCTTTATCTGCATAAAATATTGCCATTTAATTTTATGCCCTTTATAAATTTTTATTATTTCAAAATGGTCTGGCTGAATTTAGAGGGATTATGTATTTGCAAATTCTACTTAAAGACTTTGAAATAATAATGTCAGCTTTGAAATAATAATGTCGGCTCAATTCACTAATGCCTATAAAAGTATAATATGTCCTTGAAAATTAAACAGAAAAGTAAAGAAATATTTGAGAATAAATTGCTAGTAAACTTTTTTTTGGGGGGAGGGAACATTATTGATATCAGGAACAGAATTTTTCTCTGTTTATTTAAAGCATATGCTACTATGTTAATTACTACTGCTGGAGAGCAAGTACCAGTCTAAATAACATGCAAATTGTCATTCCTTTTTTTTTTTTTTTAACAAATAGGTTTTGCAGGCCATTCTGCAATATAATGAACCCATAATATTGTTCAGGCTAGAAACCATCATCCATCATAATTTCATACGGCATAAGGTGTATTAGGAACCTAATCTCATTTCAGAGTCTGGAGTGGATGCTTTTATTAAATTATCAAACAGAGATGATGACAATAACAGGAATTGTTGATAGTGGAATGCATCAGTAATAACCACCTGGGAAGCTCTGCCAGATGATTTGATGTCGGTACCAAATATTGGCAACATTGCTCTTCCTGTCTAAAGCTAAAAGTGTACAAGTGAAATGTGATAGCAGAGAATGAAATTGGCCCATAAGGTAAATTACACATGACTTACGTACTTGCTAACGCCTTGGAAAGAGGACACTCACCAGGAATATGAGGCCAGGGTTGGGCTGCTTCCCCTTCATTTCATCATGCAGGCATAGGGAGCTGCACAGAAATGAGTGTCTCATTTCTGCATTACCAGTGGCCCCAATGCCTGTGCCACCCACGCTGCTGGGCTGCTGGGCTGGTTTGGGGCCAGGGCAGGAGCAGGAGGTGGGAGGCAGAAATACAGTCAGGAAGGTGGGGCAGATCTGGATACTGGGCGAGGAGGAAGGTGTGCTCTTTCAAAATCACATCATGCTGGTGTGGCTTAACTTCCAGCTCTTTCAGACATTGTATATCATACTGTGAATGTATTCTCAAACATCATGTGGTTGAAGTGACATCCCTTTCTTTTCAGTTTTACACACAGTTACTAGAATATAATTGGCAGATACTCTGACCTTCAGTCAGTAAATATCGAAAGCATCCTCCATGGTAGACTGTGAATATACATAACAGGGTCTCAACATTTTCCCGTTTTTTTTCCCCTCAGAGCTTTCCCTGTTTCATTTAATCATTTGAAATCTGATCATGCTCCATAAGAAACAGGAAAGGTAAATGAATACATGATTCTGAACTCAATCCCCAGTAATGCTTGTGTGAGAAGTCTAGAGAGAAGCCAATGAAATGCATTTAGAAACACAATTGTGTAGCAGCACTCCCTTTCAGCAACTTTGATGATAACACTTTGAGATGGCTTCTTCACAATGCCTGTCAATACACCATTGCTAGCAGAAGAAACTGAAGGAATTTTCCTGTTTTATTTAAAAGTGTGAAACAGGGCATGTTCTCCCAGTCAATGGTTTTCTTACAGGAGTTAACAAAAATCTTCTGAGGGCATACGATGCTCTTAGCAATATGTGATCAATAAATCTGATCAATAGTCTAGTAACTGTACCTTCACAATTATTTTATGATTATATTAAAAAGCTATTTTAGTATTTTTACAGAACAAACAACATTTCAATGAAAAGTTTGTTTTATAATCCATTTTTCTCTCCCAGGTTGTACCATCATTGCTGTAACTGGTTACTTTAAATAATCATATCACAAAGATTTTTACTTATTTAATAATAAAAGGTGGATGCTGATGATAAGTGAGCTAACAGCAAGTGAGGACCAGCATTGTCTTCATAAACCACCCAGCATTGCTAGGAAAGCATTTGGATACCTCCTTCCTATTGAATGAGAATGAACATTGATCAGTGATGATTGTGTATTACTTCTAAACCTAAAAAAAAATACCTAAGTGGTGATCTGCAGATAAAGTATTCTCACTGATAAAGCGTCACTTCTAGAATGGGAAATACATTTTTGAAATCATATAGTAAAAGACGTACTGTTCTCTGGAGAAAAGCTGACAGTGATCTCAGCTGAAGTTTTATAGAACAGGAGTGATTGGGGTCAATTAATGGAGTTTATATGACAAGCATTTAGGATAATAATCAAGGCGAGGCCTTAATTCGGAAGGGACTTGCACTGTACTCTCATTAGTGCACCATCTAGTGGGATTATCTTGGATCAGCTTCAGTATGTCAACAGCACGGGGTAAACACCTGCCCAGATAACAATGCTAAAATCATTGCTAATAAGCTATTAAAACTAGAATGACTATGTATACAGCATTCCTGCAACAAAAAGGCATAACAGAATTTTTTTTTCTTTAGAAACTTTAATTCATGAAAGCGAGAAAATTACATTTCCAAGCATCAGTTAACATAAGAACTATTTGTGGGCATAAAAATCTTGGAGGTTAGGTTGTCTCTCCTTTCAGCATGCTTTGAGACCCATCGAGAACCATGTAAAGAGTAGTCTTGTCTTTTCAGATCTTTAACTTCACTCCATTGTGTTGGTAGTTTAATGGACTTTTCTATTACTATTTGGTTAGGATGCCTATTAAGTTTTCCATTGCTCCAGCTATTTCTAAATCTTAGCAATCACCAAGATCTATGATGAAGCACAAATAAAGTTGCACTTCTCAAATTCTGCAGCTCTTCCCTAGGTGAGGCTAGGCTCTGCAGTGGAGGCAGCATTCCCAGAAACCGGGTGCTGTGGTAGTTAAAGTGCTCGGGGGTATCCTGCAGATGAAGCAGCCCAGCCCGAGGGCTCTAGGGAGCATTTGGCCCTGTCATTTTCCCTTTGAAGAAGTGGGGAGCATGCGGAAGCACCCCAGCTGCCGTGCAGGTTGAGGTGAGCCTCGGGCCTCACCTGTCCCTCCTGCTCAGGTGGCTGGGTCGGGAGGAGCCCTGGTGCCGTGGCTACTGCCCTCGAAGCCACGCGCGGCCTCCTCCTCCTCCCCCCGAGCCCGGTCCCGGCAGCCGTGTGAAAGCACCCTTCATTCCTCCTGTTCCTGGCATCGCTGGCCCCCTCTCTCAGCTGGATATCGTGCACCTCTGCATTTAAAGGCACTTTCAAATAGATCTACAGTTTTCCACTCACTTTCTTCGAAGTGTCCATTCCCCTTTGGAGAAGAAATGACCCAAGCTGAAGGCGGAGCTGCAAAGCAGGGTATTAACGTAGCAACTTCGTATTTTTCTCTGTTAATATCGTTTCCTTGTTCGTGTTTCCTCCTCACTTCCGGATGCAACAGTATTCTATTCCCTAAACTACGCTCTCCCCTGTCCCCATTTTTTCCACTCGCACAGCGTTGGGGCTGCCGGAGCTGCCCCTCTCCCCCCGGACGCCCCCAGACCCGCCAGCAGAGGGGTCCCCCCGCAGGCCCGAGCGGCGACACCCC